>CM077821.1:23399021-23999021 GCA_039720395.1 Liquidambar formosana
GGCCTCAATTCGCAGACACAGAGTTCCTACCTGGAACCGGAAAGTTTCCCAGGACCAAAGGAATGGAATACACAGCTTAATACCATGACCGCAAGCAAACCATACCCAATGACCCCTTTCAATACTTTTACCCAGTATTTATTAATTTCCATTTAATGTATTTTATGCCAATGAATGCCATGAAAAAGCATATACATCCATATGCATATAAATATATATCCAAAATCAACAATAGATAATAATTTTATAATTATATATCATGTTGGGTTATGTAAAGCATGTAAAATGTAAACCAACAAGAATTAACATAGCATGTACACTCATGATATACTAAAATACCACGTATATATCAACCCATATACTCCCAAATGTGATATTTATAACTATAGGGGTTATGTAAACTAGATCCCTCAGTACATGTATTACAAAATATATATGATAATATACTCAAAAATCATATAAACTCACAAATAAATCTAATATACATTTTTATTTAACAAATATGGGCTTATATTCTTACCATTATCATCCTTAAGATTAAAACTCACGAAAATTATACCTACCTTATATGATATATCACAAAGTGTAGAGAAAATGGAGTGAATCCAAGCAGAAGCAAGAACAAGCTCCAAGCTCCGCAAATCACGCTTGATCTACAAACCACATGTGGTAGAAAGATGATCCAGCCCTTAGGAAGCTTATCCAAGCCTCAAAGTGAGGTGAGAGTGTAGAAAACCCACACATACAAGAGAAAAATGAGATTTTCTCTCTCTAGACACCCCCTTATCTTTTCTCTCTTCCCTCTCTCTCTACAAGTTTAGAAATGGAAAGGTGAAATGAGGAGGTATAGGTCGGGCTTGATGGGTTTAAAACCACAGAGGGACACATGTGTCATTTTAGCTTGAAGTTGAAATGTGAGTTATTGCCTAAAATCAGTCGACTAAATTGACATTTTAGTGGACTCAAATATCTAGAATTGAAGGTTTTTGCTTCTGTGTAATTCAGTTAACTGAATTGACATTTAGTCGACTCATTTAGAGCAAAATACACTTCATAGCATTATTTTTATTTCAAACATTTAAGTAAATGTTCCTTATTCTTTTTATTCTTCATTTAATTTAAGTTATTCATGAAAATAAACAAACAATCCCCTATTTGAATCCAAATAAAATATCAAAAAAAATCAAATTCCATGTATATCCAATCTCATTTTTCATGTTTTTAGTACAAATCTGCTTCCCATAGAATTTCAAAAACAAACATGTGAGGAAACCAATCGAAATATGTTAATAAAATCCCATAAAATCACAGATGTCTTTAATAATATAAACTTCCATTGCCACAAAAAATTATCTTTAAAAACGAAGATTTACGAAATTCATTTTTTCCCAACACTTAATTAATTTTTCTACGGTTTAAAAATGTGAAATCCGCAAACATATCAAAATCATGCACATGTAATGCCGGTGCATGACAATATTCAAACAAAACACAAATATACTTGCAACCCACGTATTAAAGGTGAGATTAGCTTAATTAAATAACACGAGCATTATACTCTGCTTATAAACTTAGGATTTGAGTTGGAAACTTAACATGGTATCAAATCATGTCGTTCTTAGGCCTATTGATCTCGTATTTGTTGCCCACGTGACAGGCCCGTCGTTATCTTATTAGTTCTACACATGAAAGGGAGTTTTGGAAATATATCGCATCTCACATTGGTTAATTATAAACCTTGACATGACTTCATATGCCTGTTTGGGCCTTTCACTTATAAGCTTAGGCTTTTGAGTTGAAAACTTAATAAAAACTAGGCGAACCAGGCAATTCCCGAGATGCTCACTATCGATGTTCATTGATTGAAAGGTGGAGATGAGTTAGAGGTCTAGTGTGATTACACTAGAGGCACTGTAGGCATGCTATTTTGACGAAGGCGTGGTCCACATCATAGATGAACCCAACTGGTGTGTTCAAGTTTATTTCTTCTTCTTCTTCTACTATATCTGTTTTTTTTTCTTTGATGCTAGTTGGAAAATCAATTTAGATTTTTTCAAAAAATCAAGTTCATTTTCACTTGATTTTCCATGAAATCAAGTTATTCATTATGACATCAAGTTTATTTTATCTCGATTTTCTAGTTTTTTCTTACGTTAACTTGATTTTAAGCTATTCATCTTGAAATCAAGTTATTTTAACTTGACCTTTTTGGATATTCATCATGATCGATTTCATCTTCATTCTTAACTATATTTTTTTTTTGTCAGGTTAACTTGATTTTTTTGAATTCAAAGTGATTTTTTTATTACAAAATTTTCTATTCTTTATGTGTGTTATTTCGAAGCAACGAGTAGATTACAAATATGTAACTTTCTTTTAAAATCAGTAGCTAGATTGAAAGTTATAATTTTTTTAAAGTTTGAATTTCAAAATGGGTTGAAATGGTTAATGAGTAATTTCATCCGTTTCGTAGATGGCGGTTTTCAAATCTGAGAGAGTAAGTTTCTAGTTTCTACTAGGAAGTAGGAACTAAAAAAACACAAAGGAAGTAGGAACTAAATAAAATACCCCGTCCACAGTCCACAGCCAACTGAGGGGCATACTATCTTCAACCTGGATAGCATCACTCTTTGCTTATAAAGTAAAGGATGTATCCATTTCTAGGTGCATGTGTGACACATAGAATATGGTTATATCAAACTTTGGTCAAGCTTTGCTTAGTATTTTTAAAAAAAAAAAAAAAAAGAAAAAAAAAAAAGGAAGAAAATACCATTTGTTAGTATTAGTGGAAATAACAACTCCCACAACAAATGCAGATTCCAGAGTCATTAAATTAAACACACTAAAACCAAGAAAATCTTTGTGGGGCACCCCATTGACTTCACAAGAATCAAAAAGTTAAATATACCCGTGCAAACAAAGCATTATAAATTTATGATAATACTTTCTAAAAAAAATAAAAAAAAAAATTTTTGGATTCGGACTCCCCAAAACCTACCTTCCCCTCATGAATCACAAATTAGTGCCACGTCTAGTGGCTTGTCTTGTTCCTTGTTTGGACCTGCTGGACCCCTCTCTTCATGTTAGTTTAATTTGGAGGATGGGATGGGATTGGACCCCCAATCCCAATTAATGCAGTTTGCGTGGTTTGGGAAGCAAAGCTTGACCAACCAATGGTGTACACTTGGCAAGATACTGTGAAGATGTAATGCCTTCAATTTGTGGCCCCCCTTTTAGTAAAAAGTTATAATTTAAGCTTGTGAATCATCTCTGGTGACTAACGTGTCAATATGGGCCATTAGCCAGGAATGGGTCTTGCCATTTCAGAGGCATGTTAGGATGCCAAAAGACTAGATAGGGATCAACAATGTTGATTTCACACCCAAGGTCTCGATATCCTGTTTTGACTCCTTAATAAATAAATAAATAAATAAATAAATAAGAAGAACTTATAATGTGCTTCACTTATTAGGTTATATGTGGGACAAAAAATAATAATAATAATAATAATAATAAAAACACTTATCATGTGTTTCGTATCCTAGTTATGTGGACTATTTTCCATTTTTCCTTTTGTTTTGCTACCCTATCTGATCCTTACCATTATAGTCCCTACTTACTAGTTAAGGAATCAATGTTAAGAAACTTTTAGATGAGCCCATTGAGTAAGGGATCACAGGTGCTTACTCAAAATGATTAGCCATGACGTTAACCTCATCAAAAGTTTTAGTGACTCCAGCACATGAATATGACTATCAAAGAATAAGAGCACGTCACGTCACTGTGGCACAAGAGTCGTACCCTTAATTACCTAACTCCCTATGTCTTTACCATTAGACAATCACCCTAGCTTGATGGTGGTTAACTCATAGGAGAGGTGTGAAACCCTAATTAGAAGGGTAATGCTAATATGTTACTCATCCTTCACTTTTGATTCCAGCCAACACAGTGATAATATTATAACTAGCTTTTGGCCCATGCAATGGACGGGTAACATTGGTAGAAATAATTGTTAAAAAAGAAAAAAATACACTTTTTCTAAAATACTTTTAAAAAAAAAAAAGAAAAAGAAATTAGCCATCAAATAAAAAAGACATAAGCGGGAAAAAAAAAATGAATAGATCCTAATATGGCATGGGAATGCTGAATTTTCATTTTTTCATTTTTGCCCCTTGGCCTGAAACCAATAATTAAAAGGCATCAGTGCTTTATTTTTAATTTATTTTTAAATTTTTTTATATGTTTTTCCTTGGCATGACTTTTATTTTTGACATTCTAATAATTCTATGGGTTTTTTCATTAAAAGTAATTAAAAAAATGATTTTTTTTTTTTTAGAAGATATCAAAGAAGCTACCACTTAGGTGTCATTTGTTTGTCTTCACTCTTCACTTATTTTAATTTTACACGTTTAGTTCTCATAAGAGTACAAAATCTCACACATTCATCCGTGCGAGAATTTCCCATGGGACCAATGACTTTCCCAAGGATCGTAGATAGGAGCAGAGTCAAGAGTTATCTTCAATAGGGGCACCGATATGAATCTGTGAAGTGGGAATTAAAAGATTTAATTTTTTTTTTAACAAATTACTTTTTGATAATCATTTTCCAATGTAATACCAAAAAAAGGATTTGTGTGTCAATTTATTACAAATCAATTGTATATATGCTTAAAAATGACTATCATCTTCTTTTTTTTAGCATTATGTTGGTACATAGTTATCAAATGATAACTTATCCCAAAAAAAAAAAAAAATTATTTGAGGCTAATGACGGGCACGTGCCCCTAAAGGCCCCTGGCTCCGCCATTGATTGTAGACCTCACCCTGATATGTTGATGTATGACGCAACCGCAGCCTGATGATAACTCACTGAATGATACAAATCACAGGATCAAACTCACCATAGGACTGGTTGGGTTAGAAATCAGAGCGACAAAGACCGTTAAAATCCCAAACCTTATCCGATGTGTCATAGCACAGTGCCCTTTTAACCAAAAATAAAAGTAAAGTACCATTATAGACTGAAAAATATCCATGTAGACACCTTCTACCATTAGAAGCATCATGATTCCATAACCCTAGACCCTTCTCTCTTTTTTTGTGGTGCAGAGTAACCCTAGACTCTTAATAAAGCTATGAATTGCCTTAGATCGATCTCATTAGCATCATCATTTGCTTACCTCGCATATATGTATGTAATGATTCAGAAGGCCATTTGATTTGTTAGCAGGAAGTCAACCCACTCGTACTAAATGAATTTAATTAGAAATAACCAAAGCATGCAAAAGTCATAATGAAAGAAACATGAAACACCTTTTCTTCAATTGAATTGGATGGTTCGACCTCACCCCTTCTATGCAAGACAAACTTGTGGGCCTCATTTGCTTCTTTGCGTGTTCTCTGGGATGGTTTGTTGGGGGGCTGTTTGGCCACACATTTTCCCTTTTTATTTATTTATTTATTTTAAGGCCATGACCCACAGGCCCCGTGCTGGTTCCTTTCCCTCCATCTTGATTTTATAGCAAGGCAGCATTTTCTCCTTAATTTTTGAGGAGGACGTGCGTGAAGAAGTTAATGAGGTCGGCAAGGCTGTCTGGCTGTCCTAGCTAGCTTGGGAAAATGGTCTCTGTTTGGTTCGTGAGAAAAAGATAGAAAATGCCTAAAAATTAATGGTTTGCGTTTTTATGTTTTCACGAATCATAATTGATTTGGCAAAAACGATTTGGTTTGGTATGAATCAATCCCTTTTTGGGCCTTAGTTTAGGCAACTAAGGCATGATTGGGATTTTGGATTTGGTGCTAAGGTGAAAAAACTCAACATCGTGCTGAGTTAATTATCTGAGTCATTAGATGAGATTTTTGACTATTCGAATTAAAAGACAAAATAGTTGCTATCGAAATAACCTCAATAAGGAACTTTTTGATCTTTAAATCCGTGTCGTCAAAAACTTCATCCAACAACTCGGATTAGCTCAACATGGTACTGAATTTTTTTATCTCAACACCAAATCCAAACTTGCATGATTGGTGGGGTTGGTCAAGTTTGAGCTTAGCCCGGGCTAACTTTTATTATTATTATTGTTATTAGTCATTGATATAAAGTTGATTAAAGAGACAAAATTAATAAGTTGTCATTATTTTTGAAGTGACAAAACGAACTCATCGCTCAATGGCCACTCATGGACATGCCCATATGTTATATACATGGAATCATGACCAGGAGAGATGTTTGGTTGAATTGTCAAACTTGGGATTTCTACCCAAATGATAGTATCGTTTGGTTTTATCTCCATTGGAGTTGACATTATTTTTTACTTTAAAAAAAAAATAGAAAGGAAGGAAAAAACAAAACAAATAAAATAAAATATTGCCTCGACTACTTCAAATAAAAACTTTCAGACAAAAAATGAAGTGGATTATTTAGTTATTTTACTTCAACATGCCAGGACCATGTAGTTTGGTGCTAGAGAGATTAATAAAATAATATATTATACATATAAGCCATTCAAAGTCTTGGTCCTTGCGGTGCAACACTAATTAGAGTTACCCATCAATCACTCCTTATCTCGATCTAATGGGAAAGGAAAGCAACATTTAATTTTGAGGATGGGATCGAATAATCACTTTTTGTAAAAAGTCTTGAATTCAATATTTACTACTCTTTTTCAATGCTATCCCTATAGACTCCTGACATAAAAAAAAGAAAAAAAAAAAAGAAAAAAAAAAGAGGCATTATTTGTTCTCCACGCTTTCATTTTTCCACAGCACTTGTAATAGGCGCATTTGTAGATGTCATGTCACCCTAGAAAAAGTTGGGCCTAAGAAGAGAAAAGTAAAATGAAAGTAAGGCTGCCCTTCATCAACAACATACTGATCCTAATGTGTTGATGTGAGTGAACTCTACCAACTCCGCATGAGCATATATGAAAATGAAAGGTTTGATGCATGCTGCAGACTTTATAAATTTGATAGCTTACCAAACGTATGCTCCTTCGAATATTCGATCATCCAACATAAAGGAAATGGATTGTGACCTATTGCATGATATGTCACATTTGGTTGATTAAGTGAAGCATTAAAAAAAAAAAAAAATGGTCCACTTGATGATATGATCTTATACTTTCATTGAAGAAAAATTACACAATTTGGAGGGTTTAAAAAGACTTTAATTCGAGAATTTTTTGAATTAGGTTTGTTAAAATGGGATTGCAAAAAGTCTATCAAGTTGACCTAACTTAATTGTTAATTTGTGGTACAGCTAGCACGTATTATATATTACTTCAAACCTGTGGTAAGTAAAACATGCACCCTTTCATGTTGTTGGCCCAAGCCGCGTCTTTAGTATTTGGGGGGTTTCTATTGGCAACTCAATACTTACTTTTCATACTTACTTATTTTACATTTCAAGATTTTATGAAAAATATAAAAGGTTTTTATAAAAAAAAATAGGTTGTTTTGTATATTAGAAAACATCTTTTTGAACAATTTTGTAAAAAAAAGTTTTTCCGAAATCTATTTTTAAGTAAATTTTTGACCATTTATAATCCTTGTTTCATAAGTAAATGACTAAAAAGTCTATTTTTACAAGGGAGGGACTCAAACCCTGGACCCTAATCAAATCCCACCCCACCCTAGTTGATTAGGGCTGAAGCTAGGTGGAGCCCAGAAGGGTCAGATATTCCTTTTGGAATTTTTTTATTTATATTTTATACCCAATTTTACTTAAGATTACACATTTGGCCCCTCTCAAAATCTTTTTTTATTTTTTTGCCCTTATATTATTTTTGCTCAGATATATTAATACATCTCACAAATTTAATCTCTCCTTTGCGGTATTTACTTTAAATTTTGGCCTCTCTAAATCAATTTTTGGGCTTCACCACTGATCATGGTAGTGTTACCAATTGAAATAGGGCTCATTGTGTACATTTTAATTTTTTATGGAAACCTGAAAGTCCCAAAGTAACTTAGTATACGTCTAGAAGAAAAAAATTTGTTCTGAATTGGGTAATACGAAACTGCAACCCATGAATATAGGCTTTCAGCCATCCAACTTTAATTTGCTAGCAATTAGAGACTTTAGAGTTCATGTTTTGACATTTCCTCAACATATATATTAGGTCATTATGGAATTAAATTAAATCCTATATTAAAGTGTTTTGACTGTTAGTTGGATATGTAAATATGGGGGAATTACAGATTGGTCACTATAATTATTTACCCGTAGCAGGACCAATCTGCAATTTGCTTTTACATAAACCTTTGAAATGATGTAGTGGCTGTATTGGTGAAAAGTTGGCGATTGCAACTTTGTTAGGAATATTGATTCCAGGGGAACGGAGCCATCTCATCCAGCATGACTACAAGGTATATTCCATTGAATAAAGTGCACCACTTCCTACTTTTAAGTTCAAAATCCCAAGAGAATATAAATTTTTTTTTTCTTTTTTAAAAGAAAATATATAGAGGCAGGTATTATGAAAGCCAACACAAAATTTTGGATAAAAGGGGACGTGATAGGGAAAGAGAACAGTGAAAATGATGCATCATCGATGCGTTTAACTGAAGAAAAGGATAAAGGTGAAAACAATGATAAGAGAACTAAATTAACAATCTCAATCTCTCTCTCTCTTCTCCCTTTTTCTCTCTCCCCTTTTCTTTTACAATTTTTCTGGAATGGAATCCCATTGTCTTCTCTTTTAGGTGCAAAAGCCCAATCCTAATTATGTGTAAGTATAGTTAAAGATATAAAAATAAGTAAATCCTAAAACATATTCCAACAAAGAAGTGCAAAAGCAACTCTTTGAGGAAATATAGAAAGATATGTCCACATTGAGTTGCAAAAGTGTTATATATGATCAATGATGTAACTGCCTCTCTCTTCTTATTTTTTTAAGATAAGAGATGCAAGCATCCAAGGGGAGTTTAACCCACAATCCCTTAGAACCCTTCCAGTCTTATGGGGAAAATCTGTTTTAATTTAGTGGTGATTGTGACCATTATCGAGCTGAAGACGACAGATTCATTTCACCTACTATCCCAACAAAACAATATAAAACAAAGCAAATGTGGTATAAGTGTCATATACCAATGAAGGAAAATTTGAGAAACATTGAAATGTTAAGATAATTCAGAATGAAATTGTTAGTTGAAAAAGAATTGAAATAATTTGGAAAAGTGTAGGAATGAAATTGAAAATGAGAAAATTATTGTGCATTAATAATGAACAGCATGTGATCCGATCCCGTGCACTCTAGAATGATTGAAGAAATTCAAGATGGTGTCTTCCATAAATTGTTCGAGGATTTAGCACAAATCACACAGCATCCAATACTACAATGAGAGAGAGCCAATCGAGCTGTGATTTTATTTTTCTTTTGTATTTTGGACAGGCTCTCGAGTTTGGAAATTGCAGCCTCTAACTTAATTACTGTTTTGCATGAATAGACAATGAGTACAAATTTCAAATGTTCAAGTAAAAGCTGGCGTATTTTCTAAATATACCATATATTGTGATTGTGACCTTTTACCCAAGGGAGTTAATTCAGTTGGTAGGAGGAGAGCCCCTCTATTCTATCAACCTAGGTTTGATTCCTTCGGGGAGCACTTCAGGAATTAATTCTTGAATGTACCAGGCTGATGTGGGGAAGTGCGCCCTTAAGATCGCTTAGGGAGGGATCTAGTCAAGGTGCACGCAAGTTGGCCTGGACACCCTGATCATCAAACCAAAAAAAAAAAAAAAAAAATTGTGACTTTTTTATTGGTTGTAGGAGTGGAAGGATCAAGGGTCATTCTCAATTTTCTATTTTATGATACTAGTAAATGAATCATGTCAATGATGTCATGCATGCTAAATTTCAAATTAATTGGATATCAAGAAACGTTTGATTTATAAACTTACATTTCCTTTTATAAACAAACTATAATTTGGGGAACTTTAGAGATGACATAACTCTTAACATCTGATTAACTTGAAATTCAGCATGGATGATATGCATGAAAAGAATATCTTATTCAATAGTTGGATTGATGAAATATTATGCCTACATAACAATATAGATGCGCGTAAAGTAAAAAAGTCTTATATCAGGTTTTAACGAATCTCTTCCATGGATTTGGTTTTATCAACATGTGTTGATTTTCTTACATGTGCTTGATCAAGTTAGCACATATTGATATAAGTTATATCAGTATCATGCATTAGGATTATACCTGATGCATTAGCCCAATGTATCTCGTAACCTACTAATGTGGGTATTGATATAAGTTATATCAGCATGTGTTCACCTGATCATTGTTCTATTGAAAATTTTGCTATTGTCACACTACTCTAGCTTTTTGTGAAGCCACATTTCATCAAATCTGAATATATATATGTATACATATACAGACACACACACACACACATATACAATCCTTTTAATTTGCATTAGGTGTATTTTAAAACTCTTATTTGCAACTCGATCGTATTTTACGAAACCAAACATTGAATTTAATTTGATTCATATGTAGATTATATGTGTTAAAAATCAAGTTGGTTCAAGAATAAGAGCTAATTCATTTATAGATGTCCATAAATAAGTGATTGTTATTGATTAAAGAATTTAAAATTTGAAATAAACAGCAATCAGTCTTAGACCAACTTAATTTTTGGCATGAATTGCCTAGATGAGAAGGTTATTTAATTCAATAGTTGATTTCACAAATACGAGTCGTAGATAAGAGTTTTGGAGTGAAGCTGATGCAAACATCAAGTTGCACCTAATATTAAAAAGATAGTATATGAGAGGAATGCTACCTTGCCCCATACTTTGTCTTTCTATGTATATTTGGGAGGGTTTCAATTTTTAGGATTTAATCATATCAGTGGGTCCCATAACTTTACCCTCTTAAATGCACAGAATAGGGCAAAATGTGGAGCAAAGTGTGGGACAAAGTAGCATTACCCGTTTATTAGGGATCCAGTCCTATAGGGACATGTTGATGTAACTTACATCGATAAGTTCATTGGGGGTTTGTACCTCATAACCCACCAATGCATGAGATACAATCCCCTATTTTATGTATGTATCAAGTTAATCAAACAGGACATGTTAATGTAACTTACATAGATAAGTTCATTGGGGGTTTGTACCTCATAACCCACCAATGCATGAGATACAATCCCCTATTTGATGTATGTATCAAGTTAATCAAACATCATGCATGCTCATATTTATAAAGCTTGGCATGCTTGCCAAATATCAAATTGATTGAAATTTTCAGCACTTTATTTCCTAGAGTACATTTAGAAAGGGGAAGCGAGAACTATTCTTCCATCACTATTTACAGCATATTGTGAGTCCTTTTGAGAGGTATTTTATGTGTGCGCTTAGAGCTAGGTGAGAGAGGAGAGCATGATTTGCTCGCATAAGGTATGTCTCTACATCTTTTTAATTTCTCTCTTTTCTCTTTCTAGTGTTTAGTTAAAAGTACGTTTCGCATGTCTTATAATTGTGTTGGCATGTTTAGAATAGTTTTAGATGCTCAGATAATTTTGATGGCATGTTTTGCATACTTAATTTTGTTAGCATGTTTAGAATAGTTTTACATGCTTAGATAATTTAGAGGGCATGTTTTGCATACCTAGTACTTTTGATAGCATGTTTATAAAATTTCATAATTGGTAGAGTAGCAAGCATGTTTAGAACAGTTCCTTTTGGTAGAATAGCAAGCATGTAAACATGCTTAGGGGGTTTCGTTTGAATTTTTAGATAGTTTTCTAGTGTTTTTTCAATGAGGGGCTAGTACCACCACAAAAATTCCTTAGCACCTGCATTAGTTTTAATTAAACTTTTTAAAGTTTAATTTATTAAAATTTATAAGTTTTCATTAAAAGTGGCCACACCTTGTCCACAAGAAAATATCATTTTGAACCAATTTTTAAAAGAAAGTTTTCCCAAAATTTATTGTTTAAATAGACTTGGACTTTTTGGCCATTTACAGTTACATTTTTACAATTTTTTTTTAATCGAAAATGACCAAAAAATTCATTTAAACAACATATTTGAAAAAACATTATTTTACGAAGTTGTTCAAAATAATACTTTCTAATAGTAGACGTGACTAGTTTTCCTGAAAACCTTTTCCTGAAAACATTTTATAATCTTCATAAAACCGTCAAAAATTTAAAATAAGTGGGGGGTGCTTAAGAAATGTTGGGTTAGCAATAGCCTCCCCTTTTCTCGTGTGGTAGCATATTTCTATTTGATAATATGCCTCTTTTAATTGATAGCATGTTTTCATTCTAGCATGATAGAATATTGTTTTAAGCACCTTAGCAAATTTTTTTCTAAGATGGTGGTGTTATTAATTTAGTTGACGTTTTCATGATTAATTTCATTTAAGCAAATAATTTTGCATGTGGGCAATCATTTAATGCATGTTAACTAGAATTTTTGCATGAAAAATAGGTGTTTTTGCATGTTTTATAATTAGTATATAGACAATTCATTCTTTGAATTAGTAGCAATTTTCTCATGAAAGTACTATGTTAGCCAAAATGGCATCATAGATTTATATCCTATAGCACATAGGGTAAGTACTACGTAGTTCCCTCTTATTTGTCAGCATATTTAAATTGTTTTGTAGTATTTAGGATAATTCTCTTATATTTTCCAGCGTGTTAAATTGTCCTCTAGCGCCCATGTAGGATAATTTTTTAAATTATATTTTATGCACGATATAATTCTTTTGGATTTTAGGATAATTATTTTTGTCCTTTTGTGCATGATATTATTCTCTAGCATTGTAAGATAATTTTATGCTTGCTATATTTCTAGATTGGTTAATAATTAGAATAAAATTATTTAATAAGTCTAGGAAAATTAACTTCCCCGAGGCTATCTTCACATGGAAAATTAGACTAGCATTAGAGAGTCCTAGGGAGGTTAACATTTTAGCGATGAAAGAGTTTTTTTTCAAATAAAATTGTTTTCAATTAAAATTGTTTTCCAATAGAATTTTCCTAAAATTAAAACTCTGGGTTAAGAAAATTTTAGTCCCATTTTAACTCTAGCAAAAGAGATTTTTTAAAAACAAAATTCTAATTAAAGAGATTGTTTTTGGGGATTTTAGGCCATAGCCCTAAGAGTTTATTTTTTATTTTTTATATTTTTTTTGGCAATAGCCTCATAACAAATCGTAAACTCCATAGTCCCTATTGACACAAAACTGATGGATTTACCCATACTGGGGTGATTTCAAGTTTTGGCCACAACCATTCGACTCAGTAAGTCAACCCAATTCGTACCACCTTCAACCTTCATCGGCATCTCCCAAATCTTTGCCAAGAACCATGGTCCACTCCTCCAACCTTACTAAACCCAAAATAGTAATAGTTTATTGTTTAACAACATAATTTGAAAAATTACTATTTTAACATCAAAATAATAACATGTTACTATTTCATTTTTCTTCTTCAAAATTACATAATCATAGTGAGTATTGTTTCAAAGATTACGATGAGTAGATTTAAAAAAAACCAAGTTCTATCAAAAACATATTTGTATCTTGCAAGTTAGTTAAATAGGGTGCCCTTAAAAAAAAAAAAAAAAAAATGAGAGAGAGAGAGAGAGAGAGAGAGAGAGAGAGTGCTCCTATAAGCAAATAAGGGTAAACTAAGGATTTTTCAAAAACAATATGGGGTTATTGCTAATAAGAATATTTAGATGTGGGGCTAACAGGTTAAGGAATATTTTAATGGGGTATTGCTAAAACCATTCTTCTAAATGAGGTTATTGCCAATTTCTCTTTACCTTTTTTTGTTTTTTTTTGTTTTTTTTTTTTAGGGAAAGTTACAGTTTCACCACTTCAACTTTTACTCCAAAGCACTTTGCATCTCTCTGGTTTGTTTTTAAATATTACGACCTCCTCATGTTTTGGAAAACAACACCTTACCCCATTCCATCATTCTTTTCTTTTCTTTTTTTTAAATAAAAATGGTTACACATGACTTGCTCATAACTTTTTTATAACAAAAAAGCCTTAGTAAAGGGGATAATTTCATCCTTTTACTGACATATGGTAAGGACACATTCATAGAATCGCCGTTTCTATTAACGCAATAAGAGTTATACACATTTTCCAAACATGAGGGGTCAAAGCGTTTGAAAACAAAATAGAGTGGTGCAAAATGTTTTTGAGTGAAAGTTGAGGAGTTAAAACAATAATTTCCCTCTTTTTTATTCAAATTAAAATTCTAGAAAAAGAGTTTTCCTTAAAATAAAATTCTTTGAAATACAATTTTGTTTTAATTGAAGTTTTCATTCAAAAGAATTGTTCTCTATACAACAAAAAAAAAAAAAAAAAAAAAAAAAAAAAAATCCCTCTAGAGACAGAGGTTTCATTGAAAAATTCCTTGAGATTGAATTTTAATTAAATTAGAACTGCAGATTGAAGAGTTACTCTTTTTAGGGAAAATTGGCAATAACCTCATCTAGAAGAATGGTTTTAGTAATAACTTTATCAAAAGTTTCTTTAACCCCTTAACCCACATTTGAGTATTCTTATTAGTAGTAACCCCTTCTTTTTAAAAAAAAAAAAAAAAATCCTAATTTACTCTTATTTGCTTGTAGGGCACTCTTTTTTTGGTTAATAAGGGCACTTTATATAATTAACTTATTTTTAAATTTTCTAACTTTCAAAAGCGTATAACTCACAAGAAACAAATGCTTTTATGATAAAACTTATATTTTTGAAATCTATTCGTTGTGATCTTCAAAACAATACCCGCTGTGATTTGGTAATTCTGGAGGAAAAAAAATTATGTTACTTTTTGCTCTCAAAACAGTAAAATGCAGATTATGCTGTTAAATAGTAATTTGTTACTATTTTTTTATTTTTAAATAGTAACTTCTTATTGTTTTCTACATAAAAATGAAATCTTTTTTTTTTTAGTGCGGAGAGGTTGCAATAACATGTTACTTTTCTTTGCATACAAATGAGTTTTGTTTTGTTTTTGTTTTTGTTTTGTTTTGTTTTTTTGTTTTTTTTGTTTTTTTTTTTTTGGGTGGTATGGAGAGATTGTAAAAGTGGATTGTGGTTTTTTTTATCAAATATTTGGGTGTTGGGACAAATGTTGGAGGTGGTGAGAAATGGGTCAATTCATTGAGTTGAGTAATTACAGATAGAACTTAAAAAAATGAATCTATAGGCAGTGAAGATGGAAAAAGATAGAATATTTTTGTATTAGAATGATAATTCCACTAGTTTGATGTCAAGAGAGATTATAAGGTTAATGAATTTGTTTATAGAGCGAACACCGTGATTGATGAGTGGGTAGGTGGGTTAGGTATAAAACCTCGTGGACTCTAACCGAAGCTATGGCACCTTCCTGTGCAATTACCTTACGTAATTAATTTGATTGGAAGGACCTCATTGGGTTGAGCACAAGAGCGGGTCTCCATTATATAAAGCGGATGATCTTTGACAAGGCTCCTGGCCCCGACGGGTTTAATGTTTGGTTGTAGTCAGTTCAAACACATAAACCCAGTCCACTTGCAGCCATGTTGATAAAAATGACATAAGTTCCTTCTCTGCTCTGAGAAATGGATATGCCCCATCATAACATGCGTGACTATGGCCAAAAATCCATTTTTAAACTCTTTTTATTATCCTTCATAAAATGAAAATCCTCTTTAGATAGGGATAGAGCCTTTGATGTCTGGCATAGTTCTTTCGTGTGAGGAATAATCTGTTCCAGCCTCATGGGTGCATGGATCCTCCTTCCCCCCAAGAAAGACCCTTTGTGTTGACTGGTCTGGCGGCTTTTAAAATTCTAGGGTACTTGAATGCAGATTTGACAAGAGACCATTTCTCCTTTCATCATGCCAAAAAGACCCTTATTGATTGTTGATTGAAATTTGGTAAGTGGTCATGTAAGCACTGCAAAAACCAAGCAATACCAATATAAAAATAATGGTTCAATATGTTTGGGGTTGGGCACACGTTAAGATGCAATTAATAATCCAATCATTATATAGAAAAATGTGTTTTCACAGTTTTTTAAGTATTTTCACATTTTTTTTTTTAAAACAACTTTCACCTTCTATAATGTATTTTCATTATTTCCAATGCAATGATTAGGTCATTAACTGGAGTTTAATATATGCCCTTAGGACACACCTTAAGAAAACCCATATGTTTTTAAGAGCCATGTTTGAATTGATGTTCTCATATTTTGAAGTCCTTTTCTGATGCAGTGATTAAATTTTCAGTCTACAAAGTACAAAGGAGAATGTTTGAATGTACGTTTTATGCTGGAAAATAATTGTTAAGACTTAAGACTACACCAAGTTGATCCCCTCTCAAGACCTTGTTTTAGCGGGGAACAACATTGAAAAGTAGCCTTTCTTACAAATCCACATTCCAGGGAAAAAAAAAAAATTAATTAACAATAGCCACATAAATATAAGGGGAATTATAGATTGGTCAGACTACGGGCAAATAATTACAATTAATAATCATTTTTAGTAAAGTTAGTAGTCATTTACTATGAAGTTAATAGTAATTTGTATTGAATTGTAACTATTTTTCCGTAGGCCGACCAATCTAATTAAAATTCCGCCTAAATATAACACTTATTCAATGAATATTCATATTGGTATTGAGTAGTGCTATTTGACGTATGTCATTAACTTGAAATAAAATCCCATATGATGTGGTGGTATCTTTTTAACATCAAAACACATTTGATTATAAGAAGTTAGTTTCTTGCAGCATATAGCATAACACCACATCATATGAGATTTTATTTTGAGTCAAATTATATGGCTCAAACAATATTTTCATGTGTGGTAATCTCCAAGACAAGCAGACTACGCCTATTTAGAATGTGTGCCCCAAAATTATATAAAAAAGTGTCATGTCCATGTGTTGAGAAGAGCGGAGCAAGTTAGTTAATGCGCGTGTGCCTTAAGGATACATATTAACAATCTCTCTCTTCAGCAATCATGATGAGTGGACCAAGTAATCTTGGGGCCTTTTGCCAAGTAAGAGGTATTGATTTCAACTCTCACTATTCTCTCTCAAGACCTCCATAGATTGTTCAGAGGATTAGTCGGATGTATAAGTATCTCGAAACCTTCTAAATCTGAAGTCTAAATAAAAACTTAAAATATAGAGATAACTCTTGATAGAGTCTTTTTTTAAAAAAATATAAAATAAAATTAAACCCACTTTATTATCCTAGAGCCTTTGATGTCTGGCATAGTTCGTTCGAGTGAGGAATAATCCGTTCCCCTCTCATGTGTGCATGGATCCTCCTTTCCCCCAAGAAAGATCCTCTGTGTTTACTGGTCTGGCGGCTTTTAAAATTCGAGGGTACTTGAATGCAGATTTGACAAGAGACCATTCCTCTTTTCATCACAAAAGACCCTTACTGATTGTTGACTGAAAAATGGTAAGTGGTCATGGAAGCACTGCAAAAAACAAGCAATACCAATATAAAAATAATGGTTCAATATTTTTTTAGGAGATCGTGTTTGAATTAATGTTCTCATATTTTGGAGTACTTTCTGATGCAGTGATTAAAGTTTCAGCCTACAAAGGACAAAGGAGAAAGTCATTTACTATACTACCAAGTTAGTAGTAATTTGCATTGAATTGTAACTATTTTTCCATATGCCGACCAAATAACATTTATTCAATGAATATTCGTATTGGTATTGAATAGTGGCATTTGAAGTCCTAAAATTAAAATCCCATATGATGTGACGGTATCTTTTAAACTTAAAAACATATTTGATTTTAAGAAGTTACTTTCTTGCAGTATATAGCATTACGCCACATCATATGAGATTTTATTTTGAGTCAAAATATATAGGTCAAACAACATTTTCTATTGGTATTTTTATGAATGATTTACTACTAGCCTTAATCTCCAAGACCCAGGAATGCATGTTAAAAATGTACACCCCAAAATTATATAAAAACGTGTCCTGTCCATGTGTTTGGGGAGATTGGAGCAAGTTAGTTAATGTGTGTGTGCTTTAAAGATACATATTAACAATATCCTTCTTTAACAACCATGATGCGTGGACCGAGTAATCTTAGGATTTCTTATTAAGTAAGAAATCTTGAGTTCAACTCTTACTACTCTCCCTCAGGGCTCGACAGACTTTGTCCCGATAATTAGTTGGATGCATAAGTATCTCGAAACGTCTTAATATTATCCAGAAGAAAAAAAAAAGAAAAAAAAAAGAAAAAAAAATTGTATTTTAGGCACAAAATATTCATGGTACAAATCCGGGATGGGTCCTGACATGCCTGAATGACAGTCCTAACTTCTCCTGCAATAGGTCAACCAAACCCGAAGCCTAATATGCTAAATTTCGTCTTGATCCTGAGTTCCTGACCTGCTTATCTAACCCAGTCCAAATCAAGGATAAGTGGGTTAAGGGCCTTCCATATTGGGTTGGATCAGGCCCATATGTGTTGAGTTGCCATTTTGTCTTGGGAACGGCTATTGTAACCCCAATTTTTTTTTTTTTTTCATCAAAACACCCCCCTTCTTTGTTTTGGTTTTTAAGATTTTATGCAAAATATAAAATGTTTTTACAAAAATCGGTTGCTTTGTTTATTAGAAAACATCATTTAAACAATTTTGCAGAAGAAAGTTTTTCCAAAATTTATCGTTTAAGTGGACTTTTTGGAAAAAAATGAAATAAAAGCTATAAATAGCTAAAATGTCTACTTAAATGATAGATTTTGGAAAATATTTCTTCCACAAAGTTGTTCAAAATGATTTTTTTTAGTGGATTTTGCAGCCGGTTTTCGTAAAAACCTTTTAAATTTTGCATAAAACCTTAAAAACCTAAAGGATTTTTTTTTTGGGGGGGGGGGGGGGGGTGATAAAATTTGGGGGTTGCAATAGCCGTTCCCTTTTGTCTTTCCCTTGATTGGCCCTAACTTGATCATTTTTTATTTTTTTTTTCTAGATTAACTATTAGGGTATCCTAATTTTTACTTCCGCCGAAATTTTGGCCCAAACTATATCCTTAATGGCCTATGTGAGATGGCCTTATACCTATAGAGACAAAGATTTCTGTGAGGAGTTAAAACGATGATCTCTGGAAAGTACACCGAGAGCTTGACTGCTTAACTAACCCCGCAAGGGCTACATAGTTAAGTGAAGAATCGTAATAAAATAGAATACAAGATAATGGTCCTGTTATTATATCGGTTATTTTTTCATTGTGGGCTGGATTATTTGTAAATAAATTTTTTAACGGGAACCTCTATTGGCACCCGAAGACTTACTTTTCATCTCCCACCTATTCTGTATTTCAAGGTTTTATGAAAAATATAAAAGGTTTTATGAAAATCATCATTTTGAACAACTTTGTAGAAAAAAGTTTTTCAAAAATTGATCGTTTAAGTAGAATTTTTTGCCATTTACAGTCTTTGTTTCATAAATGGCTAAAAAGTCCATTTAAATGATAACTTTTTTAAAAACATTTTTCTAAAATGTTATTCAAAATTATGTTATCTAGTAGATTACGTGATCAGTTTTTATGAAAACTTTTTATATTTTTCATAAAACTTTAAATGTAAAGTAAGTGGGAGATGAAAAGCAAGTTTTCGGACGCCAATAGGGGCCCACTTTTTTAACATCTTTAATAGTATATTTAACATGTTTGATAGGTTTTAAGTTCAGTTTGCATGCTTAGATTAGCATTATTTATTTGATTGTGTACATGAAATAGTATGGTTGGATCATGTACGTGGAACATAAGAGCTTGTTTTGGGATTTATATATCTTCATTAGTGTTCAAAGCTCAAGCTAGGATTGCATGTTAGGAAATCAAAATTCTAGGACGTTTAGTATAGGTTTTTTAATTTAATTTAATTAATTAATTAATTTAAAATTATATATATCTATATCTATATATATATATATATATCTAGAAAAATGCATGAGAGATCACTTTTGTATTAGTTTTCTTACATATAATTTATTTTCCATAATTTTGCATGATGATAGATTATATAATATGGCCTTTTGTTAAGTTTTACATAAAATTTTTTTTTTTTTTGGTTGTTCAGAATTCATAAAAATGGCATTTTTAGGAACAAGATGGTATTTCTGAATGTATGAGATACTCCTTTGCCTGAAGTTGGTGAATTTTACATGAAAACATCTTAGGAAATAAGCTTATAACCAACCTAATTGGAACCATCAGTTTTGAAATCAGAGTTAAATTTGAAGCTATCTTTTATGAAAAACCGACAAAAAAAAAAAAAAAACCGAAATGGCTTAATGGACCCGAAGTGGATCATTTCCACCTAAACACAATTAATCGATCTGAACATAAAGAAATTGACCAAATAAACTATGGAGATTGAACGAACATTTGGCAAGTGATATGACAAAAATATATTTTTAAACTTGTTAGCTTTATTTCTCTTACGAATCCTTACCAAATTCGAGTTGAAATCATATGAACATGTTCTTTACCTTCATAGAAAACTAACAAAGGAAGCAGTATATAAATGCGGTGTCTACACATATATTGATCTATATCATTTACACAAGTCTAACAGTGTCGATAATAGATATGGTTTAAGTGTTGAATAATATTATATATATATTGGACTACCCTTTTTAGTGTTGCTTGTGTGAGAAGTCATTTACTAAAAAATAATAATGACAATGGAAATAAACCCACCTAATTTAACAAGATCTTTATGTGTATGTGGGTGTTTTTTCTTTTTTTTTTTTCTTTAGGGTGGGGCATTGACTTCATAACAATGACAATGGAGGTAAACCCACGCAAACCCAACATTATGATGACAAATTTTTAAGCATAATTAATAGATAGCCTAATTGGACTTGGGGATGAGTTCTATCTTTGGCCTTGGCTTCGATGTTTTACTATTTTTTTCTTCTTTTTGTTTGGTCACCGTCCTCTTCTCAAACAAAAATAAATAAATAAATAATTAAAAAAAAAAAGAAGATGGGACTCCCCCATAAACTACCGTCCCCACATGAATCACAAATTAGTGTCACAACTAGTAGCTTGTCTTATCCGTTGTTTTGGACGTGCTGGACCCGTCTCTGCCCGTATGTTTTGGTCCTTTCGGAGGATGGGTTGTGTTTAGACACTCAACTCCAAATTAATTAGTTCATGTGGACATGTGGCTCACTTAATTTGGGAAGAAAAGCTTTACCTACCAACGATGTACACTTGGCACAATGTTGTGTCCCTTCAATACATTTGATATGGCCTCCAAAAAATCCAAAAATAAATAAAAAATGGAAGAAGGAAGTTGCAGTTGGAGCTTTTGGATCCTTAATCAAGTTGCATTCCTTCATGTAATCATGCGTCTCACTAAACACAAATGATTGGTCATAATTTTGTCATAAATTTTTTTTTTTGTTCAAAATCAAATGCACACATGAGTAAAGATAGCAAATATTTAGATGATGATGACTATAAATCGGGACTCAAATCTATTATATATATATATATATATATAACACGAAGGATTGGTTGCCTTAGCCTGCCACGCGTTAGCGTCTTCTTCCTCTTCTTCTTTTTATTTATTTATTTATTTGTTTTTATCTTTAAATCACATTCTCAACAGTGAAATGAAGTTGTGGAAAACATTTTTTCGAAAAATTACCCTTTGGTGATCATTTTATACCCTAATACCAATAAAGGATATAGGCTATTAATTTGCTACATCGTAACTATATACATGTGTGAAATGACTACTAATTTCTTTTGTTTTGTATTACATTGAAAGATGATCACTAAAACGTAATTTTTCCAAAAAGTTACTTCTAGTATTTTTGAGGAATTGCATTTTTAGTGACTACTTTCCATTTTAATACCAAACAAAAGTTATTTTCTGTCAGTTTGCTACAAATTAACTGTATACATGTTTCAAAATGACTACTACTTTACTTTGTTTGGTATTAAGTTAAAAAGTGGTCATAAAAAATGTAATTTCCCCAACTTTTTTTTTTTTTTGGGGTGTTCACTGTTCTTTTTCATATAAGTAAATTGTCGCTTAATATTCACTACATATTTCTTTGTTTTTATGTAAGAGAATCGAAAAATCCACACTATACAATATTCATTCCAAACTTTGTAAACTGCCATATTTATTCGTTTTTTTTATACCTATTCATCTTCTCTCCCAAAAATTGAACGTATAAAATTATAAATAATCATAATAAAAAAGAGAAATATATAGAGGAAAAAAGGATTAAAAAAAAAAAACGATACATCGAAATCTTCAAATTTTCCTAATTTTTTTTTGACAAAAAAAAAAATATTTTAATCAAAATTCTTCAGATGGTTTACCTAAAATTGAAAAGATCTATATATTCTCTTATCTTCTTCTTCTTCTCTCTTTGCTCCACCCATTCTCTTTCTCTTTCTAAACTTTTCTTTCTCCTTCTCTCACTTCCCAACTTAATAGCAAACAAAGGAAATTGATAGTCATTTTAAAACATATATACAATCAATTTGTAGCAAGTTGATTGATAATATCCTTAACATGTGCCGTTAAGCTACAATTAAGGAGAGAATCATTATATGGAAACGGTGAAAATGCATAGAAAATGTTACAAATTACTTACAAAATTATAAAAATACTTAAAATATTGTGCAAATACATTTTTACCAAATAAGGGGTATCTCAAACCATTAGACCCAAACTAATCCCTTATGATTCACAAACCATCTGCAAGTCTATACATTTGATAGTGAGGGAGCGAAGACACGAACTTGAGACTTGATTCTTAAGCCATGGTTTTTTGCCATCTAAGCTACCATTGCGAGTGTGTATTATATATATATATATATATATATATATAAGATGATGATCGGGTAAGCACGTGTTGATATAAATTATATCAACACCCGTATTGGGGGTTTTACCTCATGCATTAATGGGTTAAGGGATACATTGGGCCAATGCAAATTAAAGGGTACAAACCCCAATGCATGATATTGATATAACTTATATCAACACGCACTGACATGATCAATACTGTATATATATATATATATATATATATATATTGTACCCCTTGCATTGGTCCAATGTACCTCATATCCCATTAATGCATAAGGTACAAATCCCAATGCAAGTATTGATATAAGTTATATTAGCACGTGCTTACCTGATCACCATCCTATATATATATATATATATTTTCATAATATTTATTTTTACGAATTTCACCCGTGCAATGCACGAGTTATAAACTAGTGTCGGATATACCCAAGTCTCTCCCTTTCATGATACTAATTGAGTAAGGCCAGTTCCATGGTTTTAATTTCAAAATTTTAGTATGCAAAGATATTGTGCTCGGGTGTCTATTTCTAATCACGATTTTTCATATTTTTGATAACAAGGTTAGAGCATCTCTAATAGTGCTAGCTATTTTTTCTCTATTTTAGAAAATTTGATACGAGCTCATTTTTATTTAGCTAAGGGAGCCAAGAAGAATCTCCAACAAGGTTAGTTAAAATAGAGAACTCTCTATTTGAGAGAGAGTTCCAATAATGCTAACTATTTTTTTTTCTCATAGGACTAGTTATTTTTTGTCTACTTTAACTAATTAAAAGCATCTCCAAAGATATTAGCTTTAACTAACAAAATGACATTTTTTAAAATAGCTAGCTAGCTATCCAAGTCTAAGGGTACTAGTTATCTTTGAGCTATTTCAAATTTTTATTAATAATCTTTCTTTTTTAATCCTTTGGTGGAGAGAATAAAATAGAATGATGCATATAGAGAGGATAAGTGTGGCTTTTTTAATTAAAAATAGTTTAGCTAGCGAACATTCGCTAGCTAAATGCAGCTAGCCAAAATAACGATAGCTAAAATAACTAGCCATATAATTAGCCCATTGAAAAAGGAAATATTGGGAAAAATACTTCCCACAAGTGCAAATCAAGGAGAGCTAATAAAAACATAGCAACTAAAATTTCTGAAAAATATATCAAGTGAGAAAGTAAAATGGGGACACAAAGATTTACGTGGTTCCCTCAAAATGAGATACATCCACGAGCGAGACCGAAGTCGATTTCTCCATTATAAACAAAGTTCAAGTACAAGAGACACAATGTCTCAAATACAATTAAACAAACACCCAAAGGTGTATTTCAACAAATTTTCAACAAATACAAGAATGAAAAAACCTCATCAAATTAGTAGAACAAAAGGCCTCCAAACTTGCAACAAAGGAACCCAATTTAACCAAAATTGATGGAGCATAAGCCACACAAACTTCAGTCGGACAGTAGCAGAATATTGCCTAGAAAATCAAAGATGAAGCTCCGCAATGAAACTAACAAGTGCTGTCTTTTGTACCCAAGCAAGGCTAGATGACACCTTGAGCAAAAGTGACGAACGTAGATTGCAATAGGAACAAGATCAGCACCAAATGAAAAAGGCAGAGAAAGGTAAAGAAGGAAGAGTCCAGAATTTGCCTTTTCATCTTCCAAAATTCTGATTTTTATTGCTTTTTTTATTATTATTATTTTATTTGCCCAAGGCCCAAATGGTTTACACCAAAAACACAAAATGGGTCAGCCCGTAAGGAGGGAGCCCAACAATCTCTCCCTCCTGACTTATACGGAGGACTCAACCAAACCAGTAAAGGTCTTGCACTTCTCATGTTTTTCTTTTAACAAAGCCGTGATCATCATATCTGAAGTATTGTCATTGGTGTGAACTTTTTCAAGCTGTAAAAGCTTCATTTCCAATACATCCCGAATCAAACAACATTTTCTATTGGTATTTTTATGAAGGATTTACTACTAGCCTTAATCTCCATGACACATGAATGCCTGTTTAAAATGTACATCGCAAAAATTATATAAAAACATGTCCTGTTCATGTGTTAGGGAGACTGGAGGAAGTTGGTTAATGTATGTGTGCCTTAAGGATACATATTAACAGTATCCTTCTTTAACAATCATGATGGGTGGACCGAGTACTTATAGGATCTGTTGCCGAGATAAGAGATTTTGAGTTCAACTCTTAATTACTCTTCCTCAGGGCCCCAATAGATTTTTTTTTGAGGATTAGTTGGATGCATAAGTATCTCGAAACCTCTTAATATTATCCCCAAAAAAAAAAAAAAATTACAATAAATAGGGAGGCAGCCCTCTTCATCAATTTTTCTATCTCAACAAAACTTTGTTTTACGGACAAAGTATTCGTGGTACAAATCCGGGATGGGTCCGGACATGCCTGAATGACAGTCCTAATTTCTGCAATAGGTCAACCAAACCCGAAGCCTAATGCTAAATTTCGTCTTGATCCTGAGTTCCTGACCTCCTTATCTAACCCAGTCCAAACCAAGGATAAGTGGGTTAAGGGCCTCCCATATTGGGTTGGATCAGGCCCATATGTGTTGAGTTGCCATTTTGTCTTTCCCTTGATTAGCCCTAACTTGATCATTATTTTACCACTGTCCTGCATGGTTTTGTTTTTTTGTTTTTTTCCGGATTAACTATTAGGGTATCCCAGGTTTTACTCCCGCCGAAATTTTGGCCCAAACTGATTCCTTAACAGCTCGTGTGAGATGGCCCTATACCCTCAAAGATAACGATTTCTGAGTTGAAACGATGATCTCTGGGAAGTACACCCAGGTCTGACCGCTCAACCAACCCAGCAAGGAGTGCATAGTTAAGTGAAAGAATAGTAATAAAATAGAATACAAGATAATGGTCTTGTCATTATATCGGTTATTTTTTCATTGTGGGCTGGCTTATTTGTAAATAATTTTTTTAATGGGAACCTTTATATATTGGCACCTGAAGACTTGCTTTTTATCCCCCACTTATTTTGCATTTCAAGATTTTATGAAAAATATAACGCTATGTTTGGATAAGGAATTTATAGGTGGAATTTGTTTATGAGATGGAATTTTTAAAATTTTTAAAATTTTTATAAGGATTTTGTCCATCTCATCCTTATAAAAATTTTACAAATTCCATTTCAAAAACAAATTCCACCTAAAAATTTCTTATCCAAACATAGCTTAAAGGTTTTTATAAAAACCATCATCTTGAACAACCTTATAGAAAAAAGGTTTTTCAAAAATAGGTCGTTTAAGTAAAATTTTTTGCCATTTACAGTCTTTGTTTCATAAATGGTTAAAATGTCCATTTGAACCATAAATTTTTAAAAAACTTTCTTCTAAAAGGTTATTCAAAATGATGTTTTCTAGTAGATTATGTGATCAGTTTTTATGAAAACTTTTTATATTTTTCATAAAACCTTAAAATTTAAAGTAAGTGGGGTATGAAAAGCAAGTCTTCGGGTGCCAATAGAGGCCCACTTTTTTAACATCTTTAATAGTATATTTAACATCTTTGATAGGTTTTAAGTACAGTTTGCATGCTTAGATTAACATAATTTATTTGATTGTACACATGAAATAGTATGGTTGGATCATGTACGTGGAACATAAGAGCTTGTTTTAGGATTTATCTTCATTAGTGTTCAATGCTTAGGCTAGGATTGCATGTTGGGAAATCAAAATTCTAGGACGTTTAGTATAGTTTTAGTTTTTTATTTTTCATTTTTTAATTATCTATATATATATGTATATATAAGATGATGATCAAGTAAGCATGTGTTGATATAACTTATATTAACACCAGTATTAGGAGTTGTACCTTGGCATTATATTAGTGGGATATGAGATATATTGGACCAATGCAAGGGATACAACTTTTAACGCATGGTGTTGATATAACTTATATCAACACGTACTGATGGATATATATATATATATATATATATATATATATATATATATATATAGAAAAATGCATGAGAGATCACTTTTGTATTAGTTTTCTTACGTATAATCTATTTTCCATAATTTAGCATGATGATAGATTATATAATATGGTTTTTTGTTAAGTTTTACATAAAATATTTATTTATTTATTTTCTTATTGTTTTGCTTGTTTAGAATTCATAAAAGTGGCATTTTTAGGAACATGATAGTATTTCTAAATGTATGAGATACTCCTTTGCTTGAAGGTGGTCAATTTTACATGAAAACATCTTAGGAAATAAGCTTAACCAACCTAATTGGAACCTTCAGTTTTGAAATCAGAGTTAAATTTGAAGCTATCTTTTATGAAAAACCGGAAAAAAAAAAAAAAACAACAAAAAGACTCAATGGACCCGAAGTGGATCATTTTCACCTAAACTTAATTGATCGATCTGAACATAATGAAATTGACCAAATAAACTATGGAGATTAAATGAATATTTGGCAAATGATATGACAAAAATATATTTTTAAACTTGTTAGCTCTATTTCTCTTATGAGTCTTTACCAAATTCGAGTTGAAATCATATGAACATGTTCTTTTCCTTCATCGAAAACTAACAGAGGAAGCAGTATGAAAATGCGGTGTCTACACATATGTTGATCTATAATATGTTGATCTATATCGTTTACACAAGTCCGTCTAACAACGTCGATAATAATGGACATGGTTTAAGTGTTGAATAATAATATATATATATATTGGACTTCTTTTTTTAGTGTTGCTTGAGTGAGAAGTCATTTAGCAAAAAAATAATAATGACAATTAATGGAAGTAAACCCACCTAATTTGACAAGATCTTTATGTGTATGTGGGGGGTTTTTTCTTTTTTTAGGGTGGGGCATTGACTTCATAACAATGACAATGGAAGTAAACCCACGCCAACCCAACATTATGATAACAAAATTTTAAGCATAATTAATAGATAGCCTAATTGGACTTGGGGATGAGTTCTATCTTTGGCTTTGGCTTTGGCTTCGATGTTTTACTATTTTTTTCTTCTTTTTGTTTGGTCACTGTCCTCTTCTTACAAAAAAAAAAAATTTTTTTTAAAAAGAAAAAAGATGGGACTCCCCGTAAACTACCGTCCCCACATGAATCACAAATTAGTGCCACAACTAGTAGCTTGTCTTATCCGTTGTTTTGGACGTGCTGGACCCGTCTCTGCCTGTTTGTTTTGGTCCTTTTGGAGGATGGGTTGAGATTACTCGACCCTCAATCCCAAATTAATTAATGCACGTGGACATATGGCTCACTTAATTTGGGAAGCAAAGCTTTACCTACCAATGATGTACACTTGGCACATTGTTGTGACCCTTCAATACATTTGATATGGCCTCCAAAAAATCCAAAAATAAAAAATAAAAATAAAAAATGGAAGAAGGAAGTTGTAGTTGGAGCTTTTGGATCCTTAATTAAGTTGCATTCGTTCATGTAATCATTTGCCTCACTAAACACAAATGATTGGTCATAATTTTGTCATAAAATTTTTTGTTCAAAATCAAATGCACACATGCGTATAGATGGGAAATATTTTAGATGATGATTATTATACTAATAATAATTATCGGGACTCAAATGCCAGACATACCCAAGTCTATCCTTCTCATGATACTAATTGAGTAAGGCCAGTTCTATGGTTTTAATTTCAAAATTTTAGTGTGCAATGATATTGTGCTCAGGTGCCTATGTCTAATCGCGTTTTTTCGTATTTTTGATAACAAGGTTAATAGTGCTAACTATTTTTTCTTTATTTTAGAAAATTTGATAAGAGTTCCTTCTTATTTAGCTAAGGGAGCCAAGAAGATTAGCTCTCCAATAAGGTTAGTTAAAATAGAGAACTCTCTATTCAAGTAAGAGTTCCAACAGTGCTAACTATCCTTTTTTCTCATAGGACTAGTTATTTTTTGTCTATTTTAACTAATTAAGAGCATCTCCAAAGGTACTAGCTATTTTTTTTACTACTTTAGCTAATAAAATGATATTTTTTAAAATAGCTAGCTAGTTATCCAAGTGAGTAACTGAGTACTCTAAGGGTACTAGTTATTTTTGAGCTATTTCAAATTGTTATTAATAATCTTTTTTTTTTTTTAATCATTTGGTAGAGAGATAAAAATGAAATTATGCATATAGAGAAAACAAGTGTCACTTTTTTAACTAAAAATAGTTTACCTAGCAAACATTCGTTAGCTAAATGTAGCTAGCCAAAATAACGATAACTAAAATAGCTAGCCATATAGTTAGCCCATTGGAGAAGGAAAAAAGTGATTTGGCTAGTTAAAATAACTAAGGAGGTTGGATAGCTAGCTTATTGGAGATGCTCTAAGAGAGCCAATAAGGCTAGTTACATTTGGAAAGTCACAAATGGCCTAACTATTTTAGAGAGTTAGATAATTAATTAGTCTTTCTAGAGATGTTCCTACTCTCTATTTTAATTAAAATGTTAAAATAGCTAGCATATTGGAAATGCTCTAACCATTATGTTATACCAAGTTCACCTCATTTCACCGGCCCCTTTCTATGTTTGCCGTTAAATATCCAAACCAACTCCAATTTATTACTTACGAGTCTGAAATCTTATGTTAAAAATATAAACAATCATAGTAACAATACGTTTTACTTTGTTTAAGGACCATTTAGGTCATCGAAATGTTATTTGGATAAGATATCCTTCCATAGAGGTTAAACCAGTCATTCAATTCAACTGGTTCGAAGACCATGAGGCTTGTTAATATATTTGTTATATATCAAAAAAAAAATAAAAAAAAAATGGAGAAGATTATGAGGCTTAAGATTCAAATATCTCAAACAACCAAATTGATCCATTTCACCATAAGTCAATTTCTAATTTCATAGATGTGGAGTAAGCGGTGCATGACCTTACTTATATAAGAAATTTGAAAAAAATAATAAAAAACTAGTATTATTGAAGAAGTTGAGAACAACTTAAATTGATTTTTTGAATTGCAAGATATATATTTCTCACACTTTGTGAGAGGTTCTATTAAATTTATAAGAGTTTGTTTCAGATAAGTATAACAAATAACTGTAAAGATAAAAATACAAAAGATAAACGCAAATCTGACATGCTATCCAAAACTTTTTTGTATTCAAAAAATCAGTCTGACTTGTTCTCAAGTTCTTCTATAAATATTATTATGTTTTAAATCATGGTTCGGTATATGAGAAGATTCATTAAGTACTAGAAATAGTGTTTTATTTATTTATTACATAGTTTCTGTCTTTCTTGTGATGTAAAGCAGCTAGAAGGCTATGGTCATTTGGGAAATGGAAGAGCATCTGCAGAATATGCTATAATACAAATAAAAAATTTGAGTGAAAGTTCATTGCTTGTGAACATTCTCCTACAAGTCTGAACTTCAAATGAATAATTATCTAGGCATGAATTGAAAAACCTTTTCTAAATGGTTATGCAGTAGATTGGAGGGTAAAATAGGTACTTTGACAAAATTTAGGGTTGATATTGTGTGTTTCCATCTATCACGCTAATTGTGGGTTGATGGACGGAAAGTCCCTGTAATCATATGCAAAAAGTAAATAGCTAGGGTATGATTTTCAAAAAATAGAGGGGAGGTTCTTATATTCTCAAAAATAATTTAACTCAAAAAAATTCACGTGCAACGCACGTGTGCACCAACTAGTATATACAAATAACTCAACTCAATTCAGCTAAGCTTTACTTTTCAACCTTCCAAGAACCCATAAAGTGCCTTCATACTAACCTCCTGTAATAGTAAATAGTAATGCCACATATTTGAGTAGGTTTTTCTTGGCAAATCTGCCCAATTGCCCTTAATGCATGAACTCTTGTAGTCATCCTACTCACTATTTTTTTTCCTCTAATAGGCAACTTATATTTATTGTAGCTGATTTGCATCATTGTTTGCCTATGTACCTAGCATTTAATGGTACACTCTTAGAAGACCAAAGCTAGCAAAGTGATGCTGCGTAAAATGGCTTCCATCCATGAGAGACAGTTTCTTGAGTGGGTTGTTGATGGGGTGAATATGGCGTTACCCTTGTATGAAAGAGACAATTGTGGGCCTCATTTGCATGTTTCTGTGGTTTGGTCACGCATTTTCATTTGAGGGCCATTATTGCAATCCCTTGAATTTATTTGTAAACCCCTATGTTTTTTAACCCCCATATTTTTATATGTACACCCCACAGCATTTCTAAAATACTCCCAACCCATATGCCCCTTTGGTTTTCACACCCCACCACAACCCCAACCATTTATATCAAAGTGTTTTCTCCTTTCTAACTTTCCTATTTTCCATAGACGTATGACATAACCTAATTTTTTTAGCATTCAATTTTTGAGGATTCACAAATGAGATTCCATCTTCTTTTCTGTTATGTATGGAAGCCTTTCCCTACAACAAGTGAAAAAGAAAAAAAAAAAAAAAAACTGAAGTAAAATCAGATTCTAAATGACATAGGAAGATAGGACATTAACATCAATGCTCGTCTTCTTCTACCTTAATTTGAAGCAAACCAATTACATGCAAAGCATATCCTTCAAGTATTACTTTATCAACACCGTACCTACTCGAGAAGCAAAGGACTGGTTCTCTTCTTGCCCACAATTCAATCAACTTAGTCCAAAAAAAAATAAAAATAAAAAGACACACCTACCACGGATTACTTGTCTCAACCCGGAAGTCCAAGCCGTGACTCAAGTTTTTTTATTTTTTATTTTTTAATTTATTTTTGCCTTTTTATAAAATGATAAGTTTTTTTTTTTTTTTGGTTTCCCAAGGTGTCCCCAGGCTTTGCCTGGGATTAATCCTTCGAGGTATGGTCAGGCACTAAAGCGGGGACCTCTCCCAAGAAAATTTGCTGCATCCACAAGGTCTCGAACCCGAGACCTCTTGTTTAAGCGACCAGAACCCCTTCCACTCAGAACAACCTTCGTTGGTATAAAATCATAAGTTGACTTAAGGGATTTAAGATTAGTTAATTTGCTTTAAACAAATGCTAATGGTCCTCTAGTGTAGTGGCATATCCCATCCTAATTGAGGTATAGGGTTTGCGACGGTTTTGATTTCAACTCTGTGTGAGTGGAGTGTGTGTTATCCTATTTTTTGGCCAAAAAAAAAAAAAAAAGATTGCCAAAACAAATAATTTTAGTGTGGATGGTATTATTAGAAAAATAATTTTAGTGTGGATGACCCATCTATAAATAGGGTCATACACATAGTCTACAACCTGTTTGTGGACCACCCCATTTTCAATCCTTTGTGAAGAGGCTGCCTGAAGTTCAATGAGGTGTTTGATCATGGTCTTTGGTGTCATAATCAAAGATCAAACCGTTGGATTTACAATAAATTTTTAATACAATTTTTAAGCCATTACATTTCATGAGATCCATTCGTCTTATAATTATATTAGTTATTTTTTCACCTAATCTTTTTTTAGAGACATTCGGATTTAATGATATTCAATAGCTTAAAAATTGTATAAAAAATTAAATACAAATATTATGGTCTTGTTTGACAAGCAGTGATACCCAGGACCACTAGTAAGTGCCGAATTCATATGCTGAAATAATTGTTAAATTTTGACTGGCATTTGGTATATTATATGGACTTTTGTTCAGAACAAAATGTCTAAATTGCCACTTTCTTATTTTTAACTATATCTTATTTCCACCCGAAAAATCAGGCTCAAAAATGAAAAGCGAAAAATGTGGAAACCGTTGCACACTTGCACCAAAATTTGAGTTTCAAAACTCAAAAAAAAAAAAAAAAAAAAAAAAGGAGGGGTAAAGATACACCACCACATCTATTCCATGGAAAATCATGATAATTATCTGATCCAACTAGTAGCAATAAATAAATACATGAATAACTAAATAAATAAATAAAACCATGATTATCTTGAAGACTCAATTTTGATCCAACTAACGAAGGAATTATCCTAATTATCTTGAAATATCAAAATAATTATCTTGAAAATCATGATAATTATCTTCAAAATTGGGATAAGTATGTTAAAAAATGCAAATAATTATCCTAATTTGAAAAGTAAAAAAAAAATAATAATAATAATTATCCTGAAAAATGCACTCTAATACAAGTAGTAGCAAAAAATTAAAGTAAAAAAAAAAAAAAAAAAAATGGAAGATGAAGAAGAACAAGAGGAATCTACTTTCATATCAAAACGAGAACTAGGTGAACTTGCAGAAATTGTACCCCTTCCAGCTTCTCGACAGTGGCCAATCGAACTCAATTATGAGGTGAATCCATTGCAAAAATCGCACCTATCTAATCCTCAAACAATGGCAGGAGATCATGAACCTGTAGTTGCAAATCTTGGAGGCGTTGTCTTCATTGACATGAGGCATGGCAGTATGGTCTTCGACTCTTCGTTGCTTGATGGAACCAACAAACCATGAGAAGTGATGACAAAAATTTATGGAATGGGGTGGCTCGTGTGTAAATAAGGTGGGTAGTGGGAGAAAAATGTGGAAAGGAGAGATATATGGTAGATCGCGGGAGAAAAATCTGGAATGAAGAAAAAATATGGAAAGAGTTGGCTTTCTTTTTTTTTTCTCTCTAAAAGGGCATTTCGGGAATTCAAATGGGTCCGCTTATAATTCGTCCCCCTTGTTTCGTCCCAAGTCCCAACTATCATTTCTTTTGATCGAGGGGTCGCTTGAAACCTCTGACCGCATTCAACCTAAATTGAATTCAGCTAGTTATTTTATTTTTTTAATTTTGTGGCTAACTAAATTCACCCAAACTTCTCCAACCCACCCAAAAAAAAAAAAAAAAAAAAAGAAAAAAGAAAAAAACCCAAAATTCGTATTGGGCTCCGAGTGATCGGGTTGAGCCCATTCAAATTGCCACCAACCGGAGTATTTGTCCTAATTTTTGAACTTTGCACCTGATATGAGCATATGACAAATTCCTTCTCCTCTAAAAGATTCTACGACGTGGCTCAACATTTATCGCAGCCTCTCGATTTCATGGACCATGCCCATTGCTCAATCCCCATTCCCCAAATCTGGAGTCTCGACGCTGCCTCTCTCTCTTTCTCTCTCCCTCAAGCCAGAAATGATCACTATTTCTGAAATTTTCTCAAGAAAATGGACGAGAAAAGCCGCCGGTATCCTCCTCTCTGCCTTAAGTTTAATCGTTTTCTTGTTCCTGGATTTCTTGGACACTGTTTTCTGCATACTCTACGGATTTCTTGATGAGTTCTTCGAAGGGAATGCATCCCAATGTTACTGCAAAAACAGGGAAGAACAGGGGAGGACGACTGCGAGTGGGGTTGGAGAAGGTGAAGTGTCAGAGACTTTGTATGGGAGGAAAAACATTTTCCGGGAAATGGGTTTTCTTGGACTGTTGAGAAAGAGGAAGGATGATAAGAAAAGAGGCGGTGGGGTGGTGGTAAATAGGTGGTCTGACTGTGGGTGTGACTCTTGCGTTTCTTGGCAGAGCAATGGAGATCAAAAGCTTCATGTTGTTGTGAGGGAACCTGCAGAAGGTAACAACTCATTTGCCTTTTTTTCTTTTCTTTTATTTATTTATTTATTAAATGTTGCGTTATAGTTTATGTCTCTCTCGTTTTGTAAGTGGTTAAGATTCCCAATTGAAGTGAACCTTAGCCTCAGTTTGGTTAGAGAGAAAATTGAGGAACAGAAGAGACAAAAAAATTCTGAATTTTTAATTTTATATTGTATTAATTTTCTCAGAAAATGAAAAACTTGCCTCCAATAAGCCAAATATATATAATTCAGAGATTTAATTTTTTTCTCCTCTCATATTTTTCCCTGCAACCAAATGGAGCATTAGGGAACAGCCTATCAACAAATGCCATAAACTGGGGACTTGAGAAGTAGGAATTTGGTCAGAATTAGGAGTCCAATTTCATTGAGAATGATAGAACTTACAGTTCATCACAGTCCTAATGTCTTTGAATGTAGTATAAGATAGTTACTACTCACTAATATTGTGGCCATTTTTGTTTGGCAGCCACTTATGAAGATTCAAGAGGAAAGCGAGGTGAAAATGTCATATTCTTACATGGGTTCATCTCTTCTTCATCATTTTGGACAGAAACAGTGTTTCCAAATCTATCTGAACCCGTACGGCGTAATTACAGGTTGTTTGCGGTAGACCTCTTAGGATTCGGCAGAAGCCCAAAGCCAAGGAACTGTTTGTACACATTGAAAGATCACTTGGAAATGATAGAGAAATCTGTAATCCATCCATTTCAGTTGAATTCTTTCCATTTGGTTTCTCACTCCATGGGCTGTGTAATAGCGTTGGCCTTGGCTGCAAAGTACTCGATGCATGTGAAATCATTGACCCTGATAGCACCGGTGAGTGCACAACATTATCTGATTTATATATGCGCTTCAATATTATTAGTATCTGTGCAGTGCACAACATTATCTAATTTACATATGCGCTTCAATATTACTAGTATCTGTGCAAGGAACACTACGATGCTTCCTTTCATTAGCCAACCTTAGAATTTATTGAACTTGCCCAATTTTGTAGTTCAACAGTTCTTCTTGTGCATTGGGGGTCTTTCATTGGCCAACCTTAGAATTAATTGAGCTTGCCCAATTTTCTAGTTAAACAGTGCATTGTTGTGCATTGAGGTTGAACTGTCATTTACTTGGGCTTTCTTTTTCTTTTTATTTAATTTCCATTTGTCATCTTTGTTTTCATTCATTCTTATATATATTAGTCTTATTCAGATCTTTCTGTGCTGTTTTACTTTCAGCCTTATTTCCCTTCTATTGACAATGACAGCGCTAGTTTAACAGCGCTAAAAAGACTCGCAGAAAGGAAACTGTGGCCACCTTTGTTATTTGGTTCATCAGTTATGTCATGGTATGAGCACTTGGGTCGATGCGTTTGTTACCTTGTTTGTCGAAATCACAGGACATGGGAATGGATTCTAAGATTACTTACTCGGAGAAGGTAACATGTCACATACATTTGTAGTTTCTAGTGTTAGCTGTGCAGGCATATTATGATTAGTAACTAGTCTTTCTTTTTTTTTTTTTTTTTTTTTTTTTGGGGTCCTTTATTTCTTTATAAATTATCCTTTCAGGGATCTCCATTTCATGATTGTGGACTTGACTAGTCACACCCATCACTCAGCTTGGCATACCATGCATAATGTGATATGTGGAGGAGCAAAATTAATGGGTGAGTACTTGGAAACTGTGAATAAGTCTGGAGCGAGAATTAACATTATCCAAGGTGATAGGGACCAGGTAGTCCCATTGGAGTGTAGCAACAATGTCAAGTTGAAGGTGCCGGTTGCTGAGGTTAACATCATCAGAAATGCTGATCACTCTACTGTAATCCTAGGTAGGGAGAGTGAGTTTACTCGAGATTTAGAGCGAATATGGGTATCGTTTGCTGATTTCCCAAGCAGAGGGGAATGGTGTTTGAAAGATGGTAATATGTGAACTCTTGGTCCTCCTTGGGTGACATTGATTCTTTTCCAAAGCATTTTATCTTTTTCAATTTTTTATTTTATAAATCATGAAATTTAGAGAAAACAAAATCAGATTTTTTCCTGAGGTAACCATGACTATGTTCTTAACAAATCAAAACTTGCATTAGTTATTCTTCATCTTGGTCTACAGCAAATACTTCTGTGTGGATACTTCTCATATAGAAATTTCCGTTGTATTTAACCGCACTGTAATACTATTGTTAAATCAGCTGAAGCCCAATTAAATATTAGTCTCTAAATTACATTTGATCTTGATTCATTGTGCACACTACTGACTGGAATCCTTAAAATTTTGCCAAGACACTTACAGCTGCATATTAGTTATTAGAGAAATGCTTATGTGCAGCTGTTCAGAAATGGACCTTTTGCCAAGACACTGATCAAAATAGAATCTTTTTTTCTTGTTTGGTACCCAAAATAGAGTTTCAGTGAAATAACAAGTTAATATTATGTCCACATCTAATAATATCACTGTTACCAAACCTTGTGAGGGGAATGGGATATATAATTTATCACTAGGACATTTTGCTAGTAGCCTTTTTGAGGTGGGTCTGCGAAAAACAATTTTTTTTTGGATAAGTGAAAAACAAAATTTCTCCAGTGGTGTGAGAGGGAGTGTTTTGATTGAAACAAAAGTGCAGAGAAATCTCTCCTTAATTTGGTGATAATGTGAGGAATTTTGGTTGTCGATGAAGGTCACAACTTTGGTATTATTGTCTTAATGTAGTCCAACCATTGAGATATTTACAATATTTTGCAGTGCGAGAATCTTTTGAGGATAGGGAGTCTCTTGGATAGTTTGTGGGATAGGGTCCATTTTTGGAGTTCATTTTGGCAGCTTCCACTCCTCGAATCTCTCCACATCGAGGGAATGTCTAGTTCGAAAAATGTGGACCACTTTTTTCGTGGGGTGGCGTGCTTTAGAGTTTTCCATCACTGGAACTGCTAGAATTTCGAACAATTGAATGGATTAATAAGCACCATTAAGATGCCTCACCTTCATCAACTTGACATTGTTGATTGTCTAGGGCTGATTTCTCTACCATCTCTCCATTATCTCACTTCACTTTAATATTTAGAAATTAGTCGCTGTCCAATACTTCATTCACTACCAGCAGATAGGCCATTTTTGCTAATTTCACTTCAAGCTTTGATTACCAATGAAAGTTCCATTTTACAAGAATCATGTAAGGAGAGAGAAGGTGAAGATTGGATGATATATAAGACCAATCCTCACCTTTGAGATTGATTATGTGGAGATTCCAATGCAAGGGCGAGAAGACCAAATGTTTTTACTCCCTCTGTCCTATAAAGATAGGCCATTTTTACTACTTTTTCTGTCCCAAAATACATGATAATTATAAATCTTCATCAAAGAAGTTCTACGTTTATTGTATAGGTATGATTTTTATACTCTCATATTGTTTATATATAATCATTAAATAATCAATTAGGTTTAAAGTTCAATGTAGCTACCTAGTCATTCACCTCCAGCATGAAGTCATAATCATCATCATGAATTTAGCCTAATTATGGTAAATTCAAATTTGTTTGAAGTCCTTTAATTAGGGTGCAATTTGGAATAGTTTGGGTATTGTTTGAAGGTACAATCCAGCCCTTTCGATCAATTGATTCATATATATATATATATACAGACTTGATCCTATCAGCACGTGCTGATATAGGGCTATATCGGCATGTGCTGATTTGGCCGTTCAATATAAATGCTGCTCATCCAACGGCTGTGAGTGAATAAAGCTTAAAGGACCCGACTAACCCCTTACAGAAATGGGTCGACCTGACCCGCATATGAGATTTGAGAAGAAAAATGGGATGGGCGGCAATTTCCTTTGCAAAACTAGCTCTCATCCTGCCCTCCTCTACTTCTGGCGATTTGGGAGCTTCCACATTTCACTGGCACCGTTGCTCTTCATCGACTTCATCCTCCGTATTCCGGCCAAATATACAAGCATATGATCGAGAATCAACAGATCTGAGAGAATCCCACATTTCACGATCATCCCTCACATCTCCCGTGATCTAGTAAAGCCATCCTCCACATTCAGTTTGCTTCGTGTTCTTCTTCTCCAAATCACTCACTTACTGGTATTTGGGAGCAGGAACGGCCGGCGACAAAGGGGTTGTTGTCCATTAGCGACAAGGGTCCGGTACGGTTTTGTTTTGTTTTTTTTTTTTGACTTGCCTTAATTGCCAATGATGCTCACTGCTAGACATTCATCCTTCCCTTCTCGTAAGGAGCACCACCAGCGGTCACCATCTGTCGTCGGCGAGGTAATGTTAGGGTTTTCAAATATTTTCATGTTATCTTTCTTCGTAATTTTTTTTTTAAACCACATTGTTTTATTATTTTAAGTCATAATCTTTCCCTTTCTTCGTTATGTAATTTTTTTTTCTTTCCCATTTTTTTTTTCTCATTTTCTATTTACAACTTTGTGTTGGGTTCGACTGAAATAGGATTTTTGTAATTCGGGTTAGTGGAGATAAACCAGAGTTGTGGTGGTCTGTGAATGTGTGACGGTGTTTTGACAAAGAAAATTGGTTCACTGTGGTGGTTGTTGCTACTGTGAAGTTGAGTGGAGGAATGGATGTACTAAATTGGGATAGAATGGGGGTTTGGTTATTGTGAAGTGGGGGAAATGGTTGGTTTTTCTTTCTCTAAAATGGGATAGAATGGTATGCTTTTGTTCTTAGAAAACAGAGGTTTTTCTTAATGATGGAAATTTCTAACTGTAGTTTTCTAATTGTCTTCCAAGCCAAATTGGTAGTAACTTCTTACCATGTGATGTAATTGTCGCTCAAGCCAAATTATGTGATTGTGTTTTAAGTTCTTTGTGACTTTGTGCAAACAATTGTGGCTTTAAAGAAGGGTGCACATCTTTTAAACTATGGATGGAGAGGGAAGCCCAAATTTTGTCCTCTTAGGCTATCCACGGTAAGCACATCTCTGAGAGTATTATTTCCAGATAAATGTTTGTAATATCTCAACACACATTATAATTGTTTTTTGTATTTGGTTGGATTGGCACAAAAATCTGTGTTTGAGCAACCGGTTTCCTTCCATTGGAAAGATCTAACTGACCTAAACTTCCCTTACGAAAGAACCTTTGCAAATTTGTGCATAAATTTTTTGACATTGGAAATATCATGTGATTATTTATAGTCATTGTATTTCTAGTAATTCATTTGTCCACTTAATGTTTTAAATAAGTATATGACATTAGCAAAAGGGATTAAGACTTTTACTCTTAAGATTAATAGAAGTGTCAGTGTCATAGAATACAAGGCATGCAAGAGAGAGAAAAAAATCATATTTCATAAATACATATGGAAGCGGATATGAAGTAAGGCCTGGATTTATTAGAAGCTTGGATTAATTTAAGTGAAAATTTCCTTAGAAGTGATTTTAATGCTTTAATATTAAGTGTATTTGTGAATTCATATCAAAGAGATCTGGTTGTATTTGGGTTAGTTGGATAAAAATTAATTATTGCTCCTTCCTACAATCCCACATATCTGTATTTTTTTTTTCTTTCCCATTTTTCTTCTCATTTTCTATTTACAGCTTTGCGTTGGGTTTGATTGTAATTGGATTTTTGTAATTTGAGTCAATAGAGATAAAGTTGAGTTGTGGTAGTCTGTGGATGTGTGAGGGTGTTTTAACAAAGAAAATTGGTTCACTGTGGTAGTGTGGTGGTTTTTGCTGTTGTGAAGTTGGGTGGAGGAGTAGATGTACTAAATTGGGATAGAATAGGGGTTTTATTATTGTGAAGTGGGGGAAATGGTTGGTTTTTCTTTTGCTAAAATGGGATAGAATGGTATGCTTTTGTTGTTAGAAAATAGAGAAAAAAACATAGGTTACTAGAGGTTTTGTCGTGAAAAATGGAGGTCTCACCGGAGTTTTGACTATGACTTTCTATTTTTCCCACAATGTGGGCGTCCCTTGGATGCCGAAAAATGAGTTTAGGATACACCTGATAAAGAAGATGCTCCTCCTTTTAATAAAAGGGCAATTCTATCTTTTTAAGATAAATGTTGTGGAAATAAAGAGCTCCACTCTCGAAAGGTTGTTGCAATTTAGTACATTTCCAAATGGGTTGTCCAAATAATAGATAAAACTAAATTCAACAAATCTTCAATCCCATTTACATGGGGTTGGACTATCCAAATATTAGATAAACTAGTAGTGCATGGCATGGGATAAAATACAAAAATAAACAAATTTTTGTTAACTTTATATAGTGCAAGTCTATTAACTTTAGGCCTTGTCGTACCATAATCTTGAGTGATGAGAAGATCCATCCAATTCACAATCGGGTCCACCATATTCCCACAAGGAGAGTGAAGCACCTCATATTGTTTTGCAAAGAAAGGTGTACTAGAATTCACAACCTCTTTACTCTTGGTTGATTTGTTACTCTTAACCATAGTGGTCTAGATATTAGGTCTTTTAGGAGTATTTCCTTGTACATTAACTGCAATATGAGTCTTTTGAACACTAGTCTTACGAACCCAAGCATGTCCACAATTTATACTACAATCTTTAGACAAATGATCCAATGTCTTATAAACATCACACTTTTTAGGTCTCAAAGGGACCTCCACACCATCGGTGACAAGGGTACATTAGGGTTTTGTTTTGTTTTTTTTTTTTGATTTGCCATAATCGCCGTTGATGCTCACTGATATTTAGGAGGTCCTACAAGAACGGCCGACCCTTCTTGTGAGGAGCATCACCGCCAGCAACAAATGGGTCACCATAGGCCGCCGGACAGGAATGTTAGGGTTTTCAAATATTTTTGCGAGCAGACCTAAGATATCCTTCCATTGCAAATCTTCCTAAGGTTCATATTAATTACACGTGTTAGTTAAAACCCCTTTGACAAACGGTTCTCTCTCTCAACATATTGCAAGCATGTTTTAGCTACCACTTTTGCCAGGTCCTTCTTGCCTTCTATTTATTTATTTATTATTCTTCTTTGGTTAGTTTGCTAATGACTATAGGGTTGCTGTTCTCCCTTATTTTTATTTATATTTTTATTCTTGTAGCTTATTGATTTTTTTTTTCCTTTTTTGGGTATGCCGTCAGACATTGTATTTAGATCTTTGTATCGTGTTAATGGCTATAGGGTTTGGTCTGAGTTTGTCATAAAGATGCTGGGATTTTGTATTTTGCTTTGCTGTTTTTGATTTTCTGCCTATTTCTTCTATTTTTGTAGGTTTTCTAGTTGAGTTATATGTTGTTCTGGCAGCTGTGGAGTATAGTTTTACTTTTCTAGGCTGAATCTGATTAGTGGTGTTTGGTGCTTGGGATAGTTCTCATTTTTGGAGCTCAACACCTTGTAATAGTCAGTTTTGGGTCCTATTACTTACTTTTTAAATATATGAAAATTTAGTTATAAGTGGCTGTGAACCATGGGTTTCGATCCGGGGGGAAAGGAGAACCCTTCTTTTAAAAAAGACTTGTAGAAATTTAAATTAATAAAAATTTGGTTTTTAAAAAGTTCACAAAAACAATCAAACAAGGAGTCGCCACCTCATTTTTAGGAAAAGAAGAAAACCATAAAAACAGTTTTTTAAGAAAACCTTTGAAAACAAACCACATGACTCCGATCAAGGAAAAGCAGGTCTTACAAAACAAGAGATGATTCGGAGACTAAGTTACGATGTGGGAAGGTTCTAGGAAACATCCTATAGGCACCCACATCGCCTCAAAATGGGTCTCTGAATTTATATGGGCTATTTCAAGCACTTCCTATTTAGTCACCATGCATATGTAAAGAATCATCCATAAACTATCCATTCATCCATGAACATCCATAAAGCAATAAACATCCACAAAGCACATAAACATCCATGAACAAATATGAGAGATATGGAAAGCATGCAAGAGATAGAGAATAAGAGAATAAATCCATCCTACTCCTCTAGCAATCATATGTGATGGATAAATGGATAAGCATGGGTCCATCCTACTCCTCTGGCATATATGTGATGGACAAATGGATAAAAGAAAAAGAAAAAGAAAGAAAAAGAAAACCTAGGATATTTAGTATCCTAGGGCGGACTTGAACATCAAATGAGCGCCTACGTACCTTACATACAAACATGTAAGGATCAAAGTCCACGTAGTTCGATTGAGAAGGGGTTACTCCCTTTACAATGAACTATAAACCCTAAGTTTCCATTAAAAGAAAAAAAGAGTTTTAAAAGAAAAGAAGAACTTCCAAAAAAATGAATTTGAGAAAAGATAGAATTCGAAAAGAGATAGAACTGTTATCTAAAAAAGAAGTTTGAGAAAAGTAGAATTATAAAAGAGATAGAACTCTAATTCAAAAAAAGAGTTTTAGGAAAAGTAGAATTCTAAAATAGATAGAACTCTGGATAAAACAGAATTTTAATGAAAATAGAGTTCTAAAAGAGATAGAATGCTTATTTAAAAAGGAGTTTTAGAAAACATGGAAACTTAAGAATTACAGTCCGAAGTAAAGAAAATAACCCAAAGGGAGGAGAAGAGAACAAATCAAAACAAACAACCACTTACCATATGCAAATTATCCTGAAACATCGAGAAAACACCAATTAATCACCCTATGTATTCTATAGGGCAATTATTAAGCTCAAACGAACCAGATTCATGCTCAAATCATCATTAGATAGACTAATTCAAATCTGGACAGAATACTAAATATGCATATAATGACCTAATACTCATGCAAAGAACAAAAAAAATCAAAAGAGAAACAAAATCCTAATATGCTCCTATATGCTCTAAACACCCTAACATGCATAAAACTACCAAAATCATGCCAAATATGAATTATCATAATGAAAGTATCATATGACAATCCAAAACATGAAAAGAGAACAATAACTAAAGCCTTAGATAAACACTTTATGTAAGCATGTGAATTAATCATTCTTACGACGAGCTTTCTTAAGAATTATCCTAAGATAGTTCTACGTAGAAATCACTCCATATGAATGATTTATTCACATATCCTATGTAAAATATATGTCTAAGAATGCAAATAAACTCATGGCGCACTTAAAAATGTTATAGAAAGCACTTATGCACAACCTCACCCTCTAAGGACAATAATTATCCTCTAAAAGGATAATCATCCATACACTTATGAAGATGAAGCTTACACAGCAAGTGTCCTATACAAAAGATGCTTAAAATCATGCATATAATTGAACCATGAAGAGAAAACAAACCAAACAAATCATCAAAATTTCAGTGCAAAGTGCACCCCCTATCCTAGAGAGAAACTAATCTAACAGCAAGCAATTCACAATTCCTACTCTACTAGCATGCTTTCACATCATATTTGAATAATATACACTCTAAAATATAGAGTATATATGATTCCTAATTCAATTCTAAGCCATAACTATGTAGAGAATGGAGTAGAAGAAGAAGGAATCGTAAAAGGATGCAAAGGAGACTTACAACAAAGCAAAGGTCTTCACTGTGTTCTTCCTTCTCTTTGGCTTGGTTCCCTTCTAGTTCTCATTTGAAATTTCAGTAGAAATCCTCCTCTAAGTGATATGGGTGTGTGCAAATTCGTTTTCCCTAGCTCTCTTATGAATATGAAGTGTCAAAAGTCTCCTATGCTGATGATTGAGCCTCTATTTATAGCCAACCAGCCATATGAACCAATGGCTGATATTAATTCACCATAAAACTAATCTAAGGCTATAATTAAATCTCATAGATGTTAAACAACTCAAAACCAAATCACAATAGGTTTAGAAGTCCTTTGGAAGAAGGAAATTCGAAGTAAAAGAGTCTAAAACCGTCAAAACTTCAAAACAGGACAAATTAAAGCGGAGTGCTCGGGTGACCGGTTGGCCCCAACCGGTCCAACCAGTTGAGCCCAATCGGTCACCCAAGACAAAACTCAGGTTTCCAAGTTTTTGAGGATTTTTGACTTCTTTCGGACTCCTAACTTCAATTGGACTTAAATTCTTTAATTTAACTTCGATTTGAGTGATTCAAAAGCCAAAATTTCAAGGATTCAATGTAGAATAAGTCTAGAATATTCTTGGACCAAAAATCCCTGACCACGATCAAGTGGCTGGGTTTTCAAGAGGCCGTCAATCGAAAAATGGTAAATTAGACATAGAGTAATATGGTGAACTAATCCAAAACCTATTCAACAATTAAATTGGCACTTCAATTAGGCTCATTACATCATTTTAAGATCAATGGAACAACCTGGAATAAGTTTCGAGGTCAATTGGAAAATATACAAAGTAAAAGACAAAATTGCCCTTAAAGTCGTAAAAGTTCTAATTAACTATCCAAACCTATCTGGAATTGAACCAAATTTGACACACATATTCAAAATGATCCTAGAAACTAAATGCAAGTGATGGGACTCAACAATGAAACAAAAACATGCATGCAATAATGACCTATTCTCCTAAGGCTTAAAAGGGCAAAAGTGTCCTTTAAGGCTTAGGGACTCCTAAATGTTTCAAAACCTAACCAAATGCTATCATGAACTTATGGGGGTGAAAATGGGGTGTCTACAAATGCCCCTCATTGGTGGAATTTGCTTCGCAAACGATACCAATGTTAGAAAAGACAGCCTATTTTCATAATAAGGAGATAGAGAATCAGAAGAATATATGACCTTCATCAGTATTCACTGGGGAAATTCATAATCAAACAACCATAGATAACTAATCATTAATAATAATCATGAATAATCATCTAAAGGCAAGTAGTCAATATGATGTGTTCACATCGCATATCAAATGATAATCAAAGCTCATGTAATCCAGACATTATATGAGTACAAATCAATACCCACACAATACCCACACAATCATGATAAAAAAATCTCATGAATAGGAATCAATACTCATGTAATGAGAATCAAACATCATATAGCCTAAACAAGTAGAAGTCAATACTTGGAATGGGTAAGGGTTAATACCTAGGATGAGTAGGGGTAAGTACTCTAAGTAAAGGTCAAAACTCGAGGTGAGTAAAAGTCAATACTTGGAGATAATACAGATCAGTATTCGGAGTGAAGGTCATCACTCGGGGTAAGTAAAGGACAATACTCAAAAGGAATAGGGTTCAGTATTCAAAGTGAAGGTCAACACTTGGAGCGAGTAAAGGTCAATACTCGAGGTGAGTAAAAATCAATACTTAGAGAGAATGCAGATCAATATTCGGAGTGAAGGTAATCACTCGGGGTGAGTAAGGGTCAATACTCGAAAGGAATAGGGTTTAGTATTCGAAGTGAAGGTTAACACTTGGATCGAGTAAAGGTCAATACTCGAGGTAAGTAAAAATCAATACTCGGAGAGAATACAGATCAATATTCGGAGTGAAGGTCATCACTCGGGGTGAGTAAGGGTCAATACTCGAAAGGAATAGGGTTTAGTATTCAAAGTGAAGGTCAACACTTGGAGCGAGTAAAGGTCAATACTCGAGGTGAGTAAAAATCAATACTCAGAGAGAATACAGATCAATATTCGGAGTGAAGGTCATCACTATGGGTGAATAAGGGTCAATATTCAGAGAGAGTACAGATCAGTATTCAGAGTGAGTATGGGTAAATACTCGCGATGAGTAGGGGTCAATACTCAGAGTGAGTATGGGTAAATACTCACGATAAGTGGGGTAAATACTTGAAGAACACCAAGATATCGCATAAGCAGAAGTCAATGCCTATGTAGGAAAACTAACACAATAGTATATGAATGGAGGAAACATGCCATAGGAGTAGGGATCAATACTTAGGATGAATAGGGGTAACTACTCAAGATAAGTAAGGGTCAACACCTAGGATGAATAAAAGTCAATATTCCAAGCGAGCAAGGGTCAATACTCGAGAGATGAGTATGGGTAAATACTCTAAATGAGTGAAGGTCAACACTTAGGATGAATAATAATCAATATTCTAAATGAGCATGGGTCAATGCTCGAAATGAGTATGGGTAAATACTCATAGGGGAGCCTAAAAAGACACTAATTAAGTAGGATTCACTACTTATAAGACAGGAATGGTGTGAGGACAAAGCCAACACCACATGAAGAGAAACTCTCAATCACATGGTAATGGGTGGAAATCAATACCCAATGGAGAAAACTAGTCAAATATGCTCATAGGAAAATGAATCTCAAAAACTCAACGAACACTCCCTTTAATAATGCATACCAATCAATCATTTATGGTAAAACACATCAACCAATCAATCAACTTAAGTAAAAATTGATTCACATGGATTCATTAGCACAAGTTCAAAGGCATGCATAGAAAGATAAACCGGAAAGTGGCTTTACAAACCTTTCATTATTCTTTTTTGCCTTCTTTTTGTTTTAAAGACAACCTTAAGGACACCCTTGCATACTTAGCACAATCATGGAGCCCCCCATTTTGAAAATACTTTTTTTTTCTAACAAATGCCGAGCAAACCTTTTTAGAGAAATAATGCACTTTAGGAGGTTTAAATCAAACCCGTGATTCCTTTTCATGGTGTAAAGATAGAACATACACACCCTTCATTTCTTTTCATTTCTTTTCAAGTACCCTAACTTTTGCCTAGATTGCCCTTTTGGGTTTTCGATCTAGTGGGTTGCCTTAATTTTTGCCTAGGCTACCCTTTCAGGTTTTCAACCTAGCAGGCTTTTCTTTTCCTTCTTTTCTTTATTTTTTTTTTCACACTTCTTGAATTATGCAAAATTACCCCAATGCCGAAGTCTCATGCCCCTTCTGTTCATGAAAAATAAATCTACCCCCAAGTTCACAGAGTGTCATGCCTGTTTTTCTTCATCAAATTCAACTTATTCTTCAACCAATTAAGACAAACAAATCATTCCATGAGTTATGGAGTCTCATACCCGTTTCACCTCAGAACTTGCGAACTACCTCAATCATAGCGAATTCAACCCCATAAATCTCACGGCCCATTTCTTCACTAGACCAATCAGATGATTCCATAATGACTACTGTTGCCCTTTTTCCATCATTAAATCTATGATAAGAGCCTAAGTTAAGAATGGAACCAGACATGATGGACCACAGGAATAAATCATGCCTAACAATAATTCTTAAAGACGCGGTCAATGACCACTGAAGACACAAAGCAAAGGGGAAAAAGAAAGGAAAAAAGAACAGACAAAGGAAAATAGGGAGAACAAAACAAAACAAGAACAAATTGGGAAGATGAAGAGAAAGAATAATCATATTAACTCTCTTAGTGGCATGTAGTATTTTAAGCTCATTAATTCAATGAACAAAACTGCTTCTTCTTAACTTAGTCAGAAAGAATTGCTTTCAATGATTAGTTATGTGCAAAACTTCTTTCTTTTTCTCTATCTTTTTTTTCTTTTTCTTTTTCCTTTTCCAATGAATTGGACCGCACCCAAAGTGACTTTATGGGTTGCCTACGTATCTCCACTTTAATCTCATGAGAACACAAAATCAATGCAAACAAACAATCTTTTTCTTTTAGTGGAGAATCAGGTCTTCGTAGTTCATCACATTTATCATTCATTTTTTCAATGCCCTAACTTTTGCCTAAGTTACCTTTGCAGGTTTTTGACCTAGCGGGCTTAAGCTTTACACATATCTACATAGGGACCACCCCAACTTGGCTTGGACTCTTCTTTGTGTTCCTTGAATGGATGGTGTAGTCTTCTTGATCACAAAGTCTTCTTTTGATTGTCCTTGATCTTCTTTGGTGCTCTTAAATGTATGTTGACCTATCCACTCTTTTTCTTCTTCATTTTTTTTTTTAATTGAATTTTTTTCTTTCTTTTTTTTTTTTTGCTTTTTTTTTTAGAAAGAGAGTGGTAGATCATTTCTAAAAATCTGAGCTTTGTAGTAAGTTTCTTCTTTCATTCATCAAAATTCATCCTCGCAAGATTTCAAAATTTCCTTCATTGGCTTCATGTAGTGGAGTGGGAGAGTGGTCCCCATGTTTACCATTTTAAGCTCTTCATTAATTCCAAGTTAATCAATTACAGTTCATTCATTATTCATTGTTCATGCCCCTTACTCATTGAGCATGAAAGGGGTTCATTGAGCTTCTAGGAAATATTTTCATGCCACTTTGATTGTCATTTGATTGATGAGAAGAATGAGAAAATGCAACATTTTATTAGATGAAGGAAAACCTACACTTCAAAAGCAGACATTAAAAAGCACTAAATAGTTACGACAGACTCAAAAGCAACTAGTTAGGAGGAAATGGACTTAATAGCATACTCAAAAGACCTAAAACCATGGAATCTTGCAAGACACAAGAAACCAACAAAATAAAAACCCAAAAGACAAATCCTAAGTCTACTTCAAACCAGACAAACCTAGACTTTTCATTATAGGTAGTTATGATGGAATTGGTGCAAAAGTAAGCACTAAATGGAGTATCAGGTGGTCACCATCTTCTTCAACTATTGTCCACCTTATTTAGAATGAATGATTGGATGCCTTAGGTGGAGAAACAATTCCTTTGTCAAAGAGGTCTTGGATCTCATGTTTCAACCTTAGACATTGATTAGTGCTATGCCCCTTGCCTTGATGAAAGTCACAATACTCATTCTCTTTAAAACGACGGGGCAATGGATTGGGTAATGGTGCAGGGTCAAGAGGTTGAAGCAAACCTTTCACCTTCAACTTCTCAAAAGCATCACTCAATGGCATGTGAAGTTCAGTGAATTGGCGAGACTGTTGGGGAGATATGGTATTGACGTCTCCATGAGTCTTTCCACTGTTTCCTGATCGGGAATTCTTTGATTGCTCCTCTTCCTTAATTGTACCATCACTAATGGCATCTTCTACTTGAGTTCCAGCTCCAACCAAAGCTTTGAAGTTTGGGAAATAGCTTGCAAACATATGTTTATGGTAAATAGGAAGAAGGTTCTTGACTACCATCTGAATCTGTTCTTCTTTATTGGGCCGGTTCGCCATTTGAGAGGCCTTAAGTCTCCATCTAGTGATGAAGGAGGAGAAGGTCTCATTTGCAGCTTGTTTAGTGGTCTCCAAGTCACGACGGGTCACATCCATCTCTACGTTGTATTTGTAGTGGTCGGAGAACTCCTTACAAACATCTTTCCAAGTTTGAGTTTTAGACTCATCCAAGTTTAGAAACCATTGAATAGATGATCCACTCAAAGATTCATGGAACAATTGGGCCATCAACTCTTCAGTAGCTCCACGGGGTTGCATAGCACGAACATACATCTTTAAATGGGTTTTGGGGCAACCAGTCCCATCGAATTTCTCTAACTCAGGCATCTTGAATGAAGTAGGAAACCTTGCTTGGGGGAAGAGGGATAAGGTATGAATATCCACAAAATCATCAGCACGGCGAATACCCTTCAAAGTCTTTTCTATAGCCACAATCCTTACAACCATTAGCTTTTGGTCATCGGTCATAGGAGGGGTTATAATAGGTGATATGATGGGGATGGAAGTGGATGATTAGTTGTAGATGGGGACTTGGGTATTATGTGGTGGAAGTTGGGTGTAAAATGGGGATTGATTATGAGGTGGAGGTTGGGTATGTGGTGGGTGACTTTGTGGTGGAGGTTGATTGTATGGTGGATTGGGTGGTGGAGTTTGGGCTTGTGCCGATGGGTTGGATTGGTCTGGGGGAATATTGTAGATAAGGATAGGGGTTCGGTTATTGATCTCTTGTGCCATTCTCATTGTAGTCTCAGATTTTACCGACACCTCTTCTAACTTTCCTAATATGTCATTCAATAGCCTTTCAATCCTTCGTGGGTCCGCAGAATTCCCAGAAGCAAATGTCCTTTCAGATGTAGTCGGATTACCCAATGCAAAAGTCTCATCCATGGCGAGGTCTTGTTCGGAGTTTGTTCTAATCAGACGACCGAATGAATCACGGGTCCAAGCTAGCACTCTCCTTTAAAACAAATTTTCCTTTTAGAGGATGCCCAAAAATTTTTTTACCCTTTTTTTAAAAAAAAAGAAAAAGAAAAAAACAAGGTCCATGATTGCACTTTGTACAAAAGGGTTCAATCCTATAGGGCATGCCCCTAGTTAGACAATCCAACCTTAAATGGACTTTGGGTCCAAGGGTGAAATGACATCCTAAAGGTAGAGAGTAAACACTTAACCTTAGACCTTAGCCATTAACCACAATTAAAACAATCAAGCATTCACATTTCCCAAGACTATGACAACATGGTGATGCAACCACTAATGTTGGACAAAAGAATTAGGCTCAAACTTAACATGCCCCTAGTTGGACGCTTCATCCTTAAAGGTGCCCCTTGGGGCAAGGAATAAACTGACATACTAAGGGTATGTAGGCTTATTAATTTTAGAGTCATGCTACCCATTAGAATTAACCACCCACTCAGCATTCATTTATAATCCCAATTGCATTCAAGAATAAGATCCTGGATCACTGTATTAAGGGCTTGTTTCATCTTCCCAAAGAATCGTGACATGAATTGCATTACCATTCATTCCATTCGCATTCATTCCCACAACACACATTCATGCCACACATACATTCATTCCATACATACATTCCATACATACATTCTCTTTATACATGCATTCATTCCATAAGCATGGTGACTTTAAGCTAGGTGAGTCCATGTGTCCTAAACAGTCCACTATATACACTAAAAGGGTAGGATAGTGTCCCCTACTTGCTTGAACCAACCATATTCCTATCACATGTGGCATGAGGGATGCCGCGTGAGTCAAGTGGTACGTGTTGATCCATTTAATATACCTAAGGGTGGAACCCAAGGATACGTGGCAAGAGGAGTTGATAGCTTTACAAACATGACACCCGAGAACGAAGGGAACCGAGGTCAAGGCTAGGCCAATCAAAAAGGCAAGGATACATCGACCTATCATTCAAATGCAATTGCGCACACAATGCAATAAAGTAAGCACACATTCAAGCATATGCAAGTGATTGATTTTAATTTAAGCAATTAAATTAGCCCATATAACCTACTTGAGTCTAGTCCACTAATCCCCATTGGAGTCGCCAGACTGTAAACCACGGGTTTCGATCCGGGGGTAAGGAGAACCCTTCTTTTAAAAAAGACTTGTAGAGATTTAAATTAATAAAAATCTGGTTTTTAAAAGGTTCACAAAAACAATCAAACAAGGAGTCGCCACCTCATTTTTAGGAACAGAGGAAAACCATAAAAACAGTTTTTTAAGAAAACCTTTGAAAACAAACCACATGACTCCGATCAAGGAAAAGCAGGTCTTACAAAACAAGAGAGGATTCGGAGACTAAGTTACGATGTGGGAAGGTTCTAGGAAACATCCTATAGGCACCCACATCGCCCCAAAATGGGTCTCTAAATTTATATGGGCTATTTCAATCACTTCTTATTTAGTCACCATGCATATGTAAAGAATCATCTATAAACTATCCATTCATCCATGAACATCCATAAAGCAATAAACATCCACAAAGCACATAAACATCGATGAACAAATATGAGAGATATGGAAAGCATGCAAGAGATGAGAATAAGAGAATAAATCCATCCTAATCCTCTAGCAAACATATGTGATGGATAAATGGATAAGCATGGGTCCATCCTACTCCTCTAGCATATATGTGATAGACAAATGGATAAAAGAAAAAGAAAAAGAAAACCTAGGATACTTAGTATCCTAGGGCGAACTTGAACATCAAATGAGCGCCTATGTACCTTACATACAAAGATGTAAGGATCAAAGTCCACGTAGTTCGATTGAGAAGGGGTTACTCCCTTTACAATGAACTACAAACCCTAAGTTTCCATTAAAAGAAAAAAAGAGTTTTAAAAGAAAAGAAGAACTTCCAAAAAAAGGAATTTGAGAAAAGATAGAATTCCAAAAGAGATAGAACTCTTATCTAAAAAAGAAGTTTGAGAAAAGTAGAATTCTAAAAGAGATAGAACTCTAATTCAAAAAAAGAGTTTTAGGAAAAGTAGAATTCTAAAATAGATAGAACTCTGGATAAAACAGAATTTTGATGAAAGTAGAGTTCTAAAAGAGATAGAACTCTTATTCAAAAAGGAGTTTTAGAAAACATGGAAACTTAAGAATTACAGTCCGAAGTAAAGAAAATAACCCAAAGGGGGGAGAAGAGAACAAATCGAAACAAACTTACTATGAACCATTTACCATATGCAAATTATCCTGAAACATCGAGAAAACACCAATTAATCACCCTATGTATTCTATAGGGCAATTATTAAGCTCAAACGAACCAGATTCATGCTCAAATCATCATTAGATAGACTAATTCAAATCTGGACAGAATACTAAATATGCATATAATGACCTAATACTCATGCAAAGAACAAAAAAAATCAAAAGAGAAACAAAATCCTAATATGCTCCTATATGCTCTAAACACCCTAACATGCATAAAACTACCAAAATCATGCCAAATATGAATTATCATAATGAAGGTATCATATGACAATCCAAAACATGAAAAGAAAACAATAACTAAAGCCTTAGATAAACACTTTATGTAAGTATATGAATTAATCATTCTTACTGCGAGCTTTCTTAAGAATTATCCTAAGATAGTTCTACATAGAAATCACTCCATATGAATGATTTCTTCACATATCCTATGTAAAATATATGTCTAAGAATGCAAATAAACTCATGGCGCACTTAAACACATTATAGAAAACACCTATGCACAACCTCACCCTCTAAGGACGATAATTATCCTCTAAAAGGATAATCATCCATACACCTATGAAGATGAAGCTTACACAGCAAGTGTCCTATACAAAAGATGCTTAAAATCATGCATATAATTAAACCATGAAGAGAAAACAAACCAAACAAATCATCAAAATTTCAGTGCAAAGTGCACCTCCTATTCTAGAGAGAAACTAATCTAACAGCAAGCAATTCATAATTCCTACTCTACTAGCATGCTTTCACATCATATTTGAATCATATACACTCTAAAATATAGAGTATATATGATTCCTAATTCAATTCTAAGCCATAACTATGTAGAGAATGGAGTAGAAGAAGAAGGAATCGTAAAAGGATGCAAAGGAGACTTACAACAAAGCAAAGGTCTTCGCTGTGTCCTTCCTTCTCTTTGGCTTGGTCCCCTTCTAGTTCTCCTTTGAAATTGCAGTAGAAAGTCTCCTCCAAGTGATATGAGTGTGTGCAAATTCGTTCTCCCTATCTCTCTTATGAATATGAAGTGTTAAAAGTCCACTATGCTGATGAATGAGCCTCTATTTATAACCAACCAGCCATATGAACCAATGGCTGAGATTAATTCACCATAAAACTAATCTAAGGCTATAATTAAATCCCATAGATGTTAAACAACTCAAAACCACATCCCAATAGGTTTAGAAGTCCTTTGGAAGAAGGAAATTCGGAGTAAAAGAATCCAAAACCGTCAAAACTTCAAAACATGACAAATTAAAGCATAGTGCTCGGGTGACCGGTTGGCCCCAACCGGTCCAACCGGTTGAGCCCAACCGGTCACCCGAGACAAAACTCAGGTTTCCAAGTTTTTGAGGATTTCTGACCCGTTTCGGACTCCTAACTTCAAATGGACTTAAATTCTTCAATTTAACTCCAATTTGAGTGATTCAAAAGCCAAAATTTCAAGGATTCAATGTAGAATAAGTCTAGAATATTCTTGGACCAAAAATCCCTGACCACGGTCAAGTGGCTGGGTTTTCAAGAGGCCGTTAACCGGAAAATGGTAAATTAGCCATAGAGTAATATGGTGAACCAATCCAAAACCTATTCAACAATTATATTGGCACTTTAATTAGGCTCATTACATTATTTTAAGATCAATGGAATAACCCGGAACAAGTTTCAAGGTCAATTAGAAAATATACAAAGTAGAAGACGAAATTGCCCTTCAAGTCGCAAAAGTTCTAATTAACTATCCAAACCTATCTGGAATTGAACCAAATTTGACACACATATTCAAAATGATCCTAGAAACTAAATGCAAGTGATGGGACTCAGCCATGAAACAAAAACATGCATGCAATAATGACCTATTCTCCTAAGGCTTAAAAGGGCAAAAGTGTTCTTTAAGGCTTAGGGACTCCTAAATGCTTCTAAACCTAACCAAATGCTATCATGAACTTATAGGGGTGAAAATGGGGTGTCTACAGTGGCTGAAACTCTTATTACCTTTGTACAGTTTACGAATTGGTTTGCTTATTGTGATTTTTTTTTTTTTTTGTTTTGTGAAAACTATGGTGAACTGTATGTTTTGAATACTATTGTGAATTGGGTCACTATAAACATGATATACGTGTATAAGATCTTTTATATTTTTTGTCACTAAGGCTTGTTAGTTAATACTTGTAATCCTTTGAATCCAACTAACACAAAGATAGTGGGGAAACATTAATTGTTATTAGGTTTGTTAATTCCTTTTAAAGAGAAATGATCCTTCCAATTAATTAATTTGTCTAATTTTATATTATTACAATCACCTAGGTATAGAATTGTTTCATCCTACTAATTGTACTGACAATCAGTTTTCCAATGAGTGGTAAATGAGATTATCAGAGAAAGTATAGTAAATGGTTTTGGGAAAAAAATTGCTAGGAAAATAAAATGGAAGATTTAATAATAAACTAGAATTCTGTGAACCTTTTTAGACATTAAATTCCATAAAAGGGGGCTTGCCGGTTGAACTTTTTGGATGGAATGGCTAGTATATTTAAGTAGGCAGTGGGGTAAAAGACTTGTTTTCCATCAAGGATGATGGTCTATTATCATTTGAATGTTATTTTTAAGAAAGTGGGGCAAACATAGAAATGCAAGTTTCTCTGCCTTATAATATTTTTTTTAAATGCAGAATTGGCTATACTAGGTGTGCTATGGGCTGTTAGTTATTTTGCTATACCTATTTTATTTTTGGGGGTTAGGGTTGTGGTGGATGGTGTTACAATAGATGCTTTTCACACTACCTTAATATCCCCAAATTTACTATCCTCTTTATTTTATAAGCATCTTTGAAATTTTATCTTCTTTTAAAAACATTGGAACATTGCATGGCTGTGCCTTCCAAATGCCATTAATGTTCTTTATTGCATTTTAACAAAATATTGTATTATTTATGTTTTGTGTTAAGATTTTATGTAGATAATGTTTCATTTGTATAAAATAGGTAGGAAAACCATGCATTAGTATGATTTTATTATAATGTTGAATGACAATGCCTTATTATGATTTTGCTACGAACAGATCAATGGAGGATTTCAAGGTTGAATTAGTGGATGAATATGAAGAACCACAAACACAACCAATGGATTCATCCTCAACCAATTTGGAAACTTTCTATATTCCTACAGTAATTTTGTACCGCCTAATATTTCAGACCACCTTTAAGCCCAATGATGAAGGGCAACAGCAAATGAACTACCACAAGCGAGCTCAAAGGACCCATGCAGGCACAACGTGGCTTTTTGATAGTTTTGATACCCCATGATCGTATGAGCATGGTTCATGCACGTACGTATTGTTAGGATTATGCCCTAGAGCCAATCATAGAGATGATTGTTTAGGGATTAGGAACAATCAATTGATTTCATTTATATATGTCACATTTATTATTGATTTAATAAAAGGGCTTATTCTATTATGTTTATATGCATTATTTATATTTACATAATATGTCCATGGAGTTAGAGTTGAGAATATGAAATTACAAAGGGTTGTAATTTTGAGACTGTAAATATATCTCTGTACTAAACTCCTAAATCATTCCTAGTTGAAGGTGCACTATGATGGACAGTAATGAACCATAGGACTAGCACTTGTTAGGTTGACTCTATAGGAGGATAGCTAGTCTCAAGCTATTTGTGTGGGGACACTACAACCAACAAGTGGGTGCCTATTATCAGAATAGGTACACTGAATGTGACCAAAGATATGAGATAAACTGAATGGAGTTTTAACCTGCCTGTCAATCAGTTTCTCATTGTTATAGTGGTACAAGTAATCCTTAGACCTGAGACACCATGGTTGTCTTATGCATGTAGCTTTAGAAGTTTGATAACACTAAGTGCAGATCTTATTCAGGGGTCTGTAAGGGTGTTCATTGGCCCTTCTGCTATATGTGTGAAGGCATGTGAGTGATCAACAAGGAATCCATCACTCTCAGGAAAAAGGGAGTGAATGTCTCATACAACATTCATTGAATATAACCCATTAAATCCATGGGCCCATGGTAGAATGAATATGGAAAGGAGTTTCCATAAGTTCATCATTGAGTTGATATTAATGAATGAGTATAAAGTAATTGAACTAGGGACTTGACAGACTTCCATGTCTTATTAGTTCAAATAGAGACATTGTGTTGATGGAAGGATGGAATTGTAACCTGTAAACTATAACAGAAGGGTTCTTTGTAAATGACTATTCACCTCATTAAGGACCACACCATGAGCCATATGCTAGGTGTTACTCATGGTTAGTAGAAGCCCTAATTGATATAAATGAGTTATAATCAATTAGGGAATTGAAAGGAGTTTCAATTAGACCCTTAATGGAAAGTGTTCCATTGTGCACAACTTGTGCTGTTCCTACTACTTGATGATGTGAACCCAATGGGTCACACACTGATCATGCTAAGAGAGCTTGATTGTCTATGAGAGAAAGGGTATAAGTGATTAAAGAAAAGTTCTTTAAGGGGCTAATTTGTATTTGATGCAAACTAGTGGGCTAATTGTGTAATTAAGAGTAATTACACAAATTAGATTAGGGTTTGGAATCCCCCCTTGGCCAGCCCTAGTTGGAGGCTATTTAAATCCTTTTATGATGTGATGACATCATCACTTAATGCACTCTTGGAGGCTCCCAAGTGCTGGCCGAAAATTTCACAGCTCTCCCTCTCTCTCTCTCCCTCTTCTCCACCTCTAGCAACCCTAAGGAAGAAGAAGGAAAGGACAACTTGCTCAAGCTAGGTGTGGATACTGTTGGAGGCAGTGCACTTGGACTGCTCAATCAGAAGACAAAGCTTGGAGCATAAAGGAGAAGACTTGTTCAACTGTAAGTACCCTAACTCTCTTGGTAGTTGGGTTTATGGTTTTTGTATTAAGCATAATTAAGATTCATGGGTTTGGGAATCATAGGAAAAATTTTAAATTCCGCCTTTGTATTTTTCCTCTCTAGTTTGATTCCCAACAGTGGTATCAGAGCCATGATTATGCCTAATACAAACTGCATGTGGGCTGTAATTCATGGTAAATTGATTGGTTTAATGAATTGAGATTCATGTTCATGCATTCAATTGATTTCCCTCTCATGGCCGAACCTAGGGTTATTGAACCCTAGGTGTTTATTTCTCCTTCTCCTCTTCTAAAATAGTTTTAGGACTGCTGGAAAATTCAAAGAGTTGAATAGGTTTCAGTTTTGGAGAAGAAGAAGGAGGAAACTAGGGTTTCCTCTTCATGGCCGAACCTGGGGTTTTGAACCCTAGGCTGTTTTTCCCTCTTCCCCTCTTCTAATATTCTTCTAACATTAATTCTGGAATTTCTGAGAAGCATGTGATGTATACAGAAGAAGAAGAAACCAGTGTTTCTTCTATGGAGGCCGAACCTAGGGTTTGGAACCCTAGGTTGTTCTCTTTTGTATTTTGTTTTTGTTTTGGTTTAATTAAGACATGAGATGGCTGTAATTAATTCACATAAAGTTGTTATGGTGATTTCTCAAGCATAGGGATGCATGAGAATTAAAACAAATCAAAAAGTTTGGGAAGAACACCATGGAGTTCGAATCTGGGTTTTAGAACCCTATGGTTCTTGCTACTGTTCTGATATGATATCTCTGTAAAATTGATGTAAATCCTTTATAGGATAATTATACATATTGTATGTATGATTTTCTTTAAGTTTTATAAGAGTCTTGATGCATATAAGAATCAAAAAGTTTGATTTCTTGAAAAACACAGCAGGCTGTTTTTCTGCAGAAAGTCATCAATGGAGTTTTGTTCATATCTTGAGCTAGGGAACTCCAAATTGCATGAAACCAATTTTATTAGTTTCCTAAGACATGTAGGATGCTAGGAAAAATAATTTGGCAACCTGAATTAATCATCTTGCTGGGTTTTGAATCAATTTGTGATCAGGGACAGTATGCTGTCAAATTCTGGACAGCCTACTGTTCTTGAATTGTTTAGAACAATTGGGGATGATTTGATCATCCAAACCACTTCAATTAGCTTAGTAATTCATGTAGGGACATGATACAAAAGCTGGTTTTGTTGGTGGAGTCGAATTGATTAAGTTTTAGAAACGTTTGTGACCTTGGAGGTCCTCCCATGGTGGTGCCAGCAAGGGTTCTTGAAACCCTAATGTTCTTTGAAGAAGACAGCCCTCTTGGCCACTCCACACGTGTCCATGGGCTTGGCCCAAACCCTAGCTTGAATTCCCCTTTGCTGGCCATGGCCTCCCATGGCCTGGCCAAGCCATGGCAGCCTTGGCTAGCCATGGCAGCCCACTGTAGGTGGCGGCAGCCTTAGGGTTTCTTAGGAAACCCTAATTCCCATTAATGATGAAACCCTAATTGCATTAATTAAAACCCTAATTGACTATTAATTACCTTAATTAAAATGTTTAATGATTGGTCATTAATTGACCAATTATGGTTATTAATCATTAGGGTATAATTAAGTGCATTTATGATGTCTAGGGTTTAGGGTTTAGGAAACCCTAATTCATATTAATTAAACCCTAATTCTATTAATGCATTAATTAATAACTAAACCTAGTAATTAATGTGTCTAACCTAGGTTTAAATGATTGGTCATTAATGACCAATCATGATCATTAATGGTTTAGTAATTAATCATTGGCATTTAATAGGTTTAAGGTTTAGGGTTTTAGAAACCCTAATTAGTGCATATTAATTAGGAGTAATTAATATCCTAGGTGGCATTAATTAAACCCTAATCCTAATCATTAATACCGTATAAACCTAGGGTTTAAATGATTGGTCATTAATTGACCAATCATAAGGCATTTAATGCATTAGGGTTACACTTAGGGTTTAGAGTTAATGCATTTAGGGTTTAGGGTTTTAGGAAACCCTAATGCACTAATTAATTAATAAAATGATTTTATTTAATTCCGAAATTGATTATTTAATTAATGGTGATTAATTTTATATTGTTTTAAATGGTTTAAAACACAATTTAGGATTAAATAAAAATCTGGAAATTTTAATTAAATAAAATTGTTTTGTTTAATTAAAAAGATTCTAATATTTGATATTAGAGTTTAATTAGGGGACTTTATATGTTTCAATTGATTTGATTAATTGAAATTAAATGTCTTAAATGTTAAGACTTAATTAATTCAAGAATTTATGCATATCCTAATAAGATTAGGACACATTAATAAGATTAATGAAAACCAATCAATAGAGTTACCATGAATGCCCATATGCTTATTGCTTATAGTTATTTCCTTTATTATGCAATGTGATTGTATGGTTATGGATGGATGATGATTATGGACTATACCCCTTAAACCAATTGTGATTGGCCGTCTTATGAATGGGTTGTATTAATTTTTCAAGAGTTGTTAATTTTTGGTGATGTATTATTTATTTGGGGCCTGCATGCCACCTTCTTCTCTCTCTCTATCATTCTCTTATGTACCCCACATTCCCCTTATGTATCCCTTTCTTTAAAATTATGTAAATGTTATGTAATCGAGAGCGCACTAAGGAGCATGGTGGACCTAAAGGAGCATGGTGGAGCCCAACAAGCCTATGGTGGAGACCATGAAGCCAATGGAGGAGATTGAAGGACTTGAAAGCTTGGAGAAGATTTTCAAGAGTGCATGCTATGTTTCAAATGAATGTTTTACGATTACCTACACCCACCTTAGACCAAGGATTCAATTCATTGGCTTGGATTGAATCCTCTTAAAGTCCATAATCATCATAGTGGGAGCTTTTAATGAGATTAATAGAGATAGCTCCAAATCCAAAGATCGTTATATGTCACCTTATAGGGACTAATATCGATAAGTGGATTACATATATATAATGTTGTTATATATTTCTTATTTAAATGCATGAGATGTATGTTAGATTAGTTATTTTGATGAGACCCTTAAAACCCCTCTATTTTAATATTAAGTTGGAAATGGAGAATGCATTAGGGAATGGATTCTTCATTGCCTTCCATCATTATAGGATCATCTAACGTCCCTTAATGTGGGTACCTGGCTGCAGACATGTAGGAGCTACCCATATTAAAGACATTACTTGAAACTATCACATATATAGATATCATGGGGTGCCTAAGCTGGTATATACCAAGAAACTAACATGTGAGGTATATATTTGGTGAAACATACCTGTGTGAATGATGGGCTTAACTTAACTAGGGAAGTATTCCAAGAAACTAACATGTGAGGAGTATGTACCCTAGAGGCAAAATGATTGGAACTTGCTTATGAAGCAATAGACAAAGAGTTGTCTTCTTACTGTGGGTTAGAAGTCAAGAAACTAACATGTGAGGCTTCTAGGTCATAGTGGGACCCCAATCCCCATTAGGAATAAGATTCCCGAATTCCATTAGAGGGTGTATGGAATTTGATAAAATAGTGGGAGGTACCATATGATTAAAGACCCGATCATTATGGATTAAAAATGAAATCTAATTCTCTATTTTAATTTTTATATGTAGTTCATTAGAATGGCTCACCTCAACCCGTTATCCAAAATATTGGACATCAACCGTTTGACTGGACCAAACTATCTTGATTGGCTGAGGAACTTAAAAATAGTTTTAACTTCCGAAAAGATTACCTACACACTTGATGGCACACTTCCTGAGGCACTGGCTGAGACTGCAACTCAGCAAGAGAGAGACGCTTTTCAGAAGCGCATGGACGACGATTTGAAGGCAAGATGCTATATGATGGCATCCATGAGCCCTGAGCTTCAGAAGCAACATGAGTCCATGAAGAGTGCTCGCGACATCTTTCTCCACTTACAAGAGTTGTATGGGGAGCAAAGTAGGACCGCAAAGTACAATATTGTCAAGGATCTATTCAAGGCAAGGATGAATGAGGGTTCATCTGTGACTGATCACACCTTGAAAATGATCAACCATATCGAGCAGCTTGAAAAGCTTGATGTGATCATTGAAGCTGATATGTGTTCAGACATTATATTGCAGTCCCTTCCTGATTCATTTGGGCCGTTCATAATGAATTTTCATATGAACAAGCTTGAGCCCACTCTCCCCGAGCTGCACAATTTGCTCAAGATGACTGAGGAGACAATGAAGAAGGGAAAAGGTTCTTTGCTCGCATTTGATGGAGCTTCTACTTCCAAGGCCAAGCCCAAGCCTAAGGGCAAGGGCAAAGGAAAGGGTAAGAGTACCCAAGGGAAGAAGAAGAAGAACTTGAAGCCAAAGGGAGGTGTCAAGAAAGGTAATACTGACAAGGCCAAAGGAACCTGTTTTCACTGCGGCAAGGATGGGCACTGGAAACGTAACTGCCGGGAGTATCTGGATACTCTAAAGAGCCGACCTTCGGAAGGTATGGATCATGCTCTAAACTAAATGTTAGTTTTGCTTCCACTTGGGTACTTAATTCTGATGTGAATTTTGAATTCCATGCAGGATCTAGTGGGAAGCAGAAGGCTGAGTAGAAGCGGAATATCCCTACGAGTAGAGAATGGAGCAAAGTGTTGCTGTATTAGCTATGGGACTTGCTGCTTGACTCTACCTGAAGGAGTAGTTTAAAATTAATAAGCTATCTTGACATTCCAGAAGTTTTTAGAAACATTATCTTTATTTCAGTTTTGCCTAAACAGTGTTTTTAGTTTGATTTAATAAATGTTTTTATGAAGAGTTCATTACTTCTGGAATTTATAGCATTTATCTTCTAAACTACCTTGCAAATATGAATTGCATGAAACATGATAGCTCTAAAATTGAATGCTAATAAACCCAAGAAAACAAGAGAAATAGTTTCTCATACTTTATGAACCTTTACTTAAAAATGTTAAGGTATAGGTGCATATACTTAAAGAAGTACAAATCTGAAACATTTGAAAAGGTTCAAAGAATTCAGATATGAAGTAAAGAAAACAAACTAGTAAAAGTATTAAGCTCTTCGATTGGATCGAGGAGGCGAATATTTAACTGGTGATCTTTCAGATCAACTTGTTCAAATAGGCATTCTATTCTAATGGACACCTCTTAGAACATCATAACTAAATGGTATGTCAAAAGGAGGAAGAGGACCTTATTTGATATGGTCCGGTCCATGATAAGTTACAACGACCTAATATTATCCTTGTTAGGATATGCCCTAGAAATTGCCACGTACCTGTGAAACAGAGTTCAAACCAAGGCTGTCCCTTAGGACCTATATGAGATATGGAAAGGGAAGCACCAAACCTTAAACATGTTAAGGTATGGGGATGCACTACATATGTAGAGACATATAATGCAACCAAATTGGAAATCAAGATAACTTAAATGTAGGTTTGTGGATTACCCTAAAGAAAGTTTAGGATATCATATTTATTATCCTGATGAACAAAAGGTGTTTTGTTTGTAAGTTTGCAATCTTTCTTGAAAAAGAGTTTATTCAAGAAGGAGATAACAACAGGAAAATAGAACTCAAAGAGTTGTCTAATGAGACACAAACCAACATTGATGCAACCCCTGTCCCTGTTGAGACAGAACCCATAATTGTACCATGATTGTACAAAGGGTTAGTGGGAGTGCGATCATATTTTGGTCCTATAAGTGAATGACGTTCTACTTATTAGGGAATAATGTAGAGACGTTGTCAACAGTGAAAAATTAGTTTTTCACAAAGTTTCTCCATAAAAGATTTGGAAGAAGCATCCTATATTCTAGGAATAGGGGTCTATAGAGATAGATCTAAAGGATGCTAAGTCTCTCCCAATCAAAGTACATAGACAAGATTTTGAAAGAGTTCAAAATGCATGATTCCAAAAGGAGGTCTTATTCCTGTCAGACATGGAATCAAGTTGTCTATAACTAAAAGACCAGATATCAGTTTTGCTGTAAATTTTACGAGCAGATATCAGGCAGACCCAGATGAGGAACACTGGGAAGCAGTCAAGGCTATCCTTAAGTTCTTGAGAAGAACTAAAGGACCTATCCCTTGCCTATAGAGAAAGAAACTTGAAATGGTTGGTAGAACGGATACAGATTTTCAATCTGACGATGATGATAGGAGATCAACATCGAGGTATGTTCTCACCTTAAATGGTGGAGCTGTAAATTTGAGTGCATTGCTGCATGTTTGGATGAGTAAGTTCATTGCAGAACTAGGAGTGGTTCCTGACATTGAGAAGCCTTTACTATTGTTTTTGTGATAACAATAAGGTTAGTGCTCAAGATAAGGATCCACGGTCTCATCAAAAGTCCAAACTTTAAGCGGCGATTCCAAGTGATTAGAGAGATCATTAGAAGAGATGACATATACATATAGAAGTTTAATACAACAGAGAATAAAGAATACCCCTTCACTAAGGCTATAACCCAAGTGTGTTGGATCACCACCGACAGGATATGGGTATGAGATACATGGTTGATTGGCTATAGTGCAAGTGGGAGATTGTTAGGATTATGCCCTAGAGCCAATTATAGAGATGATTGTTTAGGGATTAGGAACAATCAATTGATTTCATTTATATATGTCACATTTATTATTGATTTAATAAAAGGGCTTATTCTATTATGTTTATATGCATCATTTATATTTACATAATATGTCCATGGAGTTAGAGTTGAGAATATGAAATTACAAAGGGTTGTAATTTTGAGACTGTAAATATATCTCTGTACTAAACTCCTAAATCATTCCTAGTTGAAGGTTCACTATGATGGACAGTAATGAACCATAGGACTAGCACTTGTTAGGTTGACTCTATAGGAGGATAGCTAGTCTCAAGCTATTTGTGTGGGGACACTACAACCAACAAGTGGGTGCCTATTATCAGAATAGGTACACTGAATGTGACCAAAGATATGAGATAAACTGAATGGAGTTTTAACCTGCCTGTCAATCGGTTTCTCATTGTTATAGTGGTACAAGTAATCCTTAGACCTGAGACACCATGGTTGTCTTATGCATGTAGCTTTAGAAGTTTGATAACACTAAGTGCAGATCCTATTCAGGGGTCTGTAAGGGTGTTCATTGGCCCTTCTGCTATATGTGTGAAGGCATGTGAGTGATCAACAAGGAATCCATCACTCTCAGGAAAAAGGGAGTGAATGTCTCATACAACATTCATTGAATATAACCCATTAAATCCATGGGCCCATGGTAGAATGAATATGGAAAGGAGTTTCCATAAGTTCATCATTGAGTTGATATTAATGAATGAGTATAAAGTAATTGAACTAGGGACTTGACAGACTTCCATGTCTTATTAGTTCAAATAGAGACATTGTGTTGATGGAAGGATGGAATTGTAACCTGTAAACTATAACAGAAGGGTTCTTTGTAAATGACTATTCACCTCATTAAGGACCACACCATGAGCCATATGCTAGGTGTTACTCATGGTTAGTAGAAGCCCTAATTGATATAAATGAGTTATAATCAATTAGGGAATTGAAAGGAGTTTCAATTAGACCCTTAATGGAAAGTGTTCCATTGTGCACAACTTGTGCTGTTCCTACTACTTGATGATGTGAACCCAATGGGTCACACACTGATCATGCTAAGAGAGCTTGATTGTCTATGAGAGAAAGGGTATAAGTGATTAAAGAAAAGTTCTTTAAGGGGCTAATTTGTATTTGATGCAAACTAGTGGGCTAATTGTGTAATTAAGAGTAATTACACAAATTAGATTAGGGTTTGGAATCCCCCCTTGGCCGGCCCTAGTTGGAGGCTATTTAAAGCCTTTTATGATGTGATGACATCATCACTTAATGCACTCTTGGAGGCTCCCAAGTGCTGGCCGAAAATTTCACAGCTCTCCCTCTCTCTCTCTCCCTCTTCTCCACCTCTAGCAACCCTAAGGAAGAAGAAGGAAAGGACAACTTGCTCAAGCTAGGTGTGGATACTGTTGGAGGCAGTGCACTTGGACTGCTCAATCAGAAGACAAAGCTTGGAGCATAAAGGAGAAGACTTGTTCAACTGTAAGTACCCTAACTCTCTTGGTAGTTAGGTTTATGGTTTTTGTATTAAGCATAATTAAGATTCATGGGTTTGGGAATCATAGGAAAAATTTTAAATTCCGCCTTTGTATTTTTCCTCTCTAGTTTGATTCCCAACACGTGCATCTTCCATGCACGTACGATCATGCAACGTGGCTTTTTGATAGTTTTGATACCCCATGATCGTATGAGCATGGATCATGCACGTACGTGCATCTTCCACGCACGTACGATCATGCAACGTGGCTTTGTGATACTTTTTGATACCCCATGATTGTATGAGCATGGATCATGCACGTACGTTCATCTTCCATGCACGTACGATCATGCCTTTTATTTTTGAAATTTTTAGCTTTTCCCCCCTAAATCGTTTCTTTCCTTGTGAAGCCCCTACGCTGACAGCTGCTTAATGGCGACTGAGAAACCCTAATGAACTCCGAAATAAACCCTAATACCTCCCTATATATACCCCACTTTCAACCAAGAGAAGGGATCCAACTTTTGCACCCAGCCTCCACCCCGAAAGAATCGAAAACTCGTAGTTGTGACTGCGAGAGGTCCGAAAAGCAAGCTCGTGGAGAAATTGCTGTTACCCGTACCTGAGGGTAATGATTTTCAATCCTTTATTCCATTTCCTTGTGATTTATCATGATTATTAATTGTATGAAATGTGCATAACATCTTCTGCATCCCTTTCATTTAATGGTTGGCATTCAGATTCGTTTTAGCATCTATTCATCCCTTGCATATGATATTCAATATTCTATATATTGTTCGGGCATAAAGGATAGGTAGAATTCCGCAATCATATCTCTCCATTAATTCTTGGCATTCGATTCACATAATTTAGGCCTACATGTATGAATACTGTTTATTGCATCTTCATTAGCACTTACTATCATTCCATTATCTAAGTTTAGGCTATCCTATTGTCACCTAAATCGCATTGTAGCCATTTTATTGCATATATTCGAGTCATAGATTCGTTCGGGCACAACATGGTAAGCACGGGATGAGATTTTCGTAGGCACGTACGTACGTACGTACGTATGAGACGCACGTATGTGCATCTCATATGCACGTACGTGCATAACCCACGTTTTGCTGACTAATCCTTGTTTTGCAGGTTGTGTAAGTATGATTCGATTTTGTTAAATGCTTTTGTTTTCTGTGTATATATTTATTTCTCTTGTTTTACCTTGATTTCATACCTATTTGCCATTGTGTGCCATCGATTGAATTAAATCATTGAATTAATTGAATATGGTTGAGCCTAATTAAGTCCTTTTTAATTAAAGCCAATAAGTACATGTGGGGGCCGGCCTCGGCTGGGCGTAGATGGGTGCCTAACACCTTCCCATCCACGTACCCTTGCTCTGAACCCGAACGATCTCTTGTTATGGTAAGTTAGACCCTTCCTAAGGGTCAATTGGTTCCCGAAGCCAAATCTGTGTTGACTCCTTTTTTGCCCTAATCATTCGTGGTTAGTAGCGTACTACCCCCGAGCCTGACGTGGTCTAGGACACGGCGCTCACATAATGCATGGACACAAACCATTTGTTGGCCAAGACTTTTACTCTTTGGATAATTTTCATTACTTTTACAACAATTATGCGAGGTAAGGGGGATTTAGTGTTCGAATTGGTGATAGTCATAAGAAGGATAATGTAGTAGTATGAAAGGAGTATATATGCTCAAAAGAAGGTGAGAAAATAGTTCGAAATTCTAAACAACCAAAGAGGTATCGGGAGCTAACACGAGAAGGTTGCAAGGCAAAACTTGCCGTTGTGAAATCAGGTTCAAAATTCAAAATCACTGTATTTGTTGGGCCTCACAACCATAGTTTTTTAACCCCCCGGAAAGTTCAGTTTTTGCCATCCCATCGGCATATCTCATTAGCACAAAGGTTGTTGGCACAAACTATGCGTGATGTAAATATCCCTACATACCAGCAGATGAGTGTTTTTGAGTTACAGTCAAGTGGTTTGCAAAACGTTGGATGCACTGAGCTGGATATAAGGAATGTTAGAAGAAATGTAAGGAAAGAAAACGATGGCCATGATGCAGATATGTTGAATGAACATTTTCTTGCTCAAAAAGAAAAGAATCCCTATTTTACATACACGATTTAGAAAGATGATAAGAATCGGATCTCTCATATCTTTTGGGCAGATGCAACTAGTAGGGAGGCATAAAAGTTTTTGGAGATGTTGTATGTTCAACACTACATATAGCACAAATTGGTACGAAATGATTTTCACATCAATTTTGGGAGTTAACTATCATGGGCCAACAATAACATTTGGTTATGGGTTCCTATGTGATGAGAGTCATGAAACTTTTATTTGGTTTTTGGAGCAATGGTTGAAAGCAATGCCAGGAGGTCCCCCCCAAGATGATTATTACTGATCAAGATCCAGCTATGGAGATAGTTATTAAACATGTACTCTCAAATACGACTCATAAGTTTTGCATTTGGCACATTTTGAAAAAGTTCTCTAAAAAACTTGATTATGCCATTTATGACCGACACTACCAAGCTTTCGCAACTATATTTAGGACTCAGAGAACCCATAGGAATTTGAGTCTAGATGGGTGGATCTTATTGAAAAAATTGAGCTAGAAGGACATGGTTGGTTAACAACAATGTTTAATTTGCGAGATAGGTGGATTCCTGCTTTTGTGAAACACATTTTCTCTACTAGAATGTCAGCTAGTCAAAGAGCAGAGAGTAATCATGTATTCTTCAAGAAGTACGTGGACAAGAGAAATTCTTTGATGGATTTTATCACAAGGTGCAATAGGGTGTCACACCCCATTTTTGTCATCTTAGCTAGGACATATCATTTCATGTAGGATTTTGAGTCCTTTTTGGGTCTAGTCTTTTGCATTGAGTTTCTATGGCATTGAATATCATGTGTATGAATTTTGAAGTGATTTGGAGTTCATTTCGATAGTCAATAAGAACTTTTGCGACTTTAAGGGCATAATCGTCTTTTAAGCCGTATATTTTCCATTTGACCTTGGAATGAATCCCGAGTCATCCCATCAAGTTCATATGGTTATATAGAGTTCATATATAGGTTCAATTTCATGAATTAATGGTTTAAGATCAATTCGGCTCGTAATGGTTCGGGTTGGCTAAAAGACCCTTTCTTGGTTTGCTTAAATTGACTCATAAGACCCAATCAATTTTCTCTTATTTAACTTCAATTGGGCTTTATTTATATCCTAAACATGTTTAGAAAGATCGATTTTCGATTGGGAAAGCATTCGGTTCGACCTTGTGTACAAACCCAGCTTAGCGACGGTGAAGCACCATGGTTAACCACCTTTGTAAAACCCAACCATGCACCCATGGTTGAGGATTTTTGTCCCAAAATACTTAAAAATGTGTTCCCCTTCGAAACACGGTCGTTTTGGCTTTTATTTCGTCAAAATCGGACTTAATTTGAAGATTTTAGGACTTCTAAAGCAAGTGGAAGTCAAAACCGAAGAAAAAATAGAGGACCCTCGGGTAACCGTCCGGGGCTGGACGGTCAGCCGTCTGGGCCCAGACGGCTAACCGTCCAGGCCTAGTTGGTCACCCGAGGAGTCCTTCTTTAAGTCAAACTCTGATTCTTCTTTCCCTCTTTTGACGGTTTCCTCCGCCAAAACAACTTGTCTGAGCTTAGGAGTGTGTAGGTTTGAGTTGTTTGAGCACCAAGAGAGTCTCTAATAGCCCTAGGATCATTGTTTAATGAATTAATCCTAGCCATTGGTTTAGGGGGTCAGTTCTCTATATAAAGGACATGATATTCAGCACATGGGGGGAGGTTAATTGCACTTTACACTTAGAGAGAGAGGGAGCTACGAGTTTGGAGAGCTAGAAGGACTTCAAGAGGAGGCTCTTCAACCCCAAGCAAGCAAGGAAACAAGAGGATTGAAGACAAGGAAGAGTCTACAAGAGGTAAGCCTATCCCTTTTATGCTGAACATGAATTTCTGCTTCTCCTTCTTCTCTTTCTTCTTCTTCTTCTAGGATAGTTGTGGTGCATGCAATTGCTCTTCTTATGGATTGAATTCAATGTCTATGTGATGTTATATGAATGATTTTAGGATAGTTTATGGCTTTATATGCTTGATAATCCCTGGTTTACTAAGGATTTGAAAGTATTACTCTTTCTATCCTCTTAAATCATGCATAGTTCATATGTTTAGGTTGCTGTGATTATTATCATGAATTGATGCTCCTGTTAGTTAATATATATGATATGAACGATATTCATGATAATTTGAGCATGTCTTAGAGTCATTTAGTAGGTTTTTATGCATATTTGTGAGATTAGGGTTTCGATAACCCTGAAATCGCGTAGGTCTCATACAGCATGTTTAGCTTAGTTTTTGAGTTGTTGCTCATCATAATCATTCTATATATGCTGCATATAGTTGAATCATGCTAGGTTTGCATTCATATTAGTGGATTTCTTGGTTTCTATGCATGTTAGCTAGGTCATTGCATGTAGGATTGAGTTAGAGTCCTTAGTTATTCGTTATTCTTGTTGTTTGCATGATTAATGGATGATTTTAGGCTTTGTCATGGTTCTGTCCAGATTAGGATTTTGTTTTCTTTGCATGATTTGGTGCACTTGTAAGGGTGCAAACAGGTACAATGCTTGTCCTATTGCAAATAGGGCTGCTATGGTCTGAAATGGCTAATGTTTGGAGCTTGTGCGCTCAGGTAAGTAGGGTTTGAAGGTGCCCTAATTCACCTTTCTTTTTCTATCTTTTCTCTTCTCCCTCCTAGGGTTACTTCTTAATACAAGCTTATGGTAATTATCAAAGGTTTCCTTCAATAATAAATTCTGGTTTTTATCAAAGTTTTCCTCTTGTGGAAGTTTTCAGTTTTGGATTAAATCGATGTATTTTCAAATGAGGAAACCTAGGGTATTTACCATAGGTTTGTATTAGGTTGTAACCCTATTCTATTCGAACTACGTGGACTTTGATCCATGTATTTCGCTGCATGGTACGTAGGCGCTCTTCGTGAGGCTCAAGTCCGTTCTAGGATCCAAGTATCCTAGGCTTTTCTTTTCTTTTCTTCTTTTTTCTGTTTTGTTTTATTTGAGTGATTGTGCATGAGATGATTGGATGAAATATATGATATGCATGCTGCCTTGTGATGATATATGATGATATTTGAGTGGAAAAGATATTAAGTTAACCCAATCAAATTAAGAGACCAACTCGGGCGATGTGGGTGCCTATGGGTTTTTGCCCAGAACCTTCCCACATCGTAACTTAGCCCCCGAATCCAATTTTCTGGTTTCAAAGACTTTGTTTTTCCTTTAATGGAGTCATGTGGTTTTGAAAATAAAACATTTTTGTGGTTTTCCTCTTTTCCCTAAAAAATGAGGTGGCGACTCTTTTTTTGTTTGTTGTCTTTAAACCCCTTATATTTTTGCCAAACCCTTGTGGGCTCCGCGCTTTCTTTTTCGTGGGTTCACATAGGGTACTTGCACGATAAAGGTATGTCGAGTTACAAGCTGACCATGTTGATTATCACGAACAACCTATGTTACGGACTCTATTTGCAATAGAGAAGCAAAAGGTTGATGTTTATACACCTGCAATGTTTGAACAATTTCAAGTAGAGTTGTGGGAATACATGAAGTGTGGGGGTATTGTTAAGGTTGATGATGAGATATAGACTATATATGAGGTTCAAAGGCATGGGTTAGATGATGGAAAAAGCAGTCAAAAGCAAAATACAGAGAAAGAAATACCTGACAGGTTAAGGGTGATTGTCAAGGACAATAACTCTGATATTGTATGTTGTAGTTGTAAGAATGTTGAGTGGGAGGTGATTCCATGTCAGCACATGTTACATTATTTCATTTTTAGAAAACAATACATCAAGTTGCTAAGTAAATATATATTGAAGAGGTGGACAAAAAGTGTAAAATGTTTAAAATTAATGGAAGCACTACAAGAAAAAGGTTGATAGATGACGCTTTTAAAATTTAAAAAGATGACCGTTTTTTAAAAACTTGTCATCTTTTGATTTCTAAAGTGAAAAGATGACTAGTATTTAAGATCAAACTTAAAACAGTCATCTTTGAAAAAATAAAGATGACTGGTTTTTAAAAATAGCATAGCAAAAGATGACTAGTTTTAAAAAACCGGTCATCAATTCACCCTCTGAAAGCTTTTTTCCCGTGTCACCTCTACGATCCCCTTTTAAGACAAGCTCTCTCTTTCTCTCCAATCTCCATCCCTCGACACAAAGCCCTTACGCGTCAGTCACCACAGCCCTCACCCTCACCGTCGTAGTCGCCCAAGGCCGCCGTCACTGTTGCTGTCGCCCAATGTTATGGTCTCTCTCGGCATCGCCACTATCATCACCGTTGCAGCCCTCATCGTTGCAGCCGTCACCATCTCATCGTTGCAGCCCTCATTGTTTTAGCCGTCACCACCATCAGTGAGTTCACTATTTTTTTTCTCCTTTTCTCACCGAGTTTTTCCTCAACTCACATTCATCAAGTCCATAATTTGGTGCAATGTTTCAGGTCTAGGGTTTCAGTTTTTATTTTTATTTTTTTATTTGGCTTTCTCTTACCAAAATCATTGTCAATCCTCTGTTTTTCTTTTTTTTCTTTTCCTTTTTTCCCCAGATCTACATCTTTCCTTGCACTGCCCTCCTCTGTTTCTCCAAAAACCTTCGCACCATTCATCATATATGCATGCCGTCATTGCCATCCTTGCAGCCCCTGTTTTCACCGTCGGCATCACTGTTGCTACCATCAACGTCGTTGCTCCCGTCGCGACCTAGTCTGGTGAGTTCATTGTTTTGTTTTCTTGTTCTGTTTTCTTTTTTTCTTTTTATTATGTTTTTCTCTTGTTCTTTCTTTAAAAAATTCCTCTTTCTAATAATCTCTGTCAGGTATGTAAAGCTTGAGTTTCAAATCTAGGATTTTAGTTCTAAGGCTTTAGATCTAGGATTTTAGTTCTAGGGCTTTAGATCTAGTATTTTAGTTCTAGGGTGTCTTGGATTTTAGCTATGTCCTTTTTTTCATAATATGATTTGCTTATACTATAGTTGTCTGACATTAATTTTTGTGTTTCCTTGTGTTCTTTGAATAAATCTAATTCAATTCTATGAAGAACTTATGAATTTTATTTACTTTGCTGCTTATTTTGAAGAGAATCAAAGCAACCCATGACAAAATTAATCTGGAATAGACTTAATATTGAAACCGTGGCTTGTTTTAATGAGCTAATTCACCTATATTTTATTATATAAACTTAATCTGGAAAGTTCCAATGATTATTATTTGATCAGCTACTCAACCCTCTCCTTCAGGAAGTTAGTTTTGATTAAATTTTATAACAATGTTCTTTATTGTCCATAAAACCACAGTCCACAGCCATGATTTATGTACATGTGTAAGAGCTTGACAGTGCATTTTCCCATTTTTATTAGGGAATTGGCTATGGGGTTATGAGCAGGTAAATATCAGTAGCACACCTAATTATCATCTATTGGTCATGTCAGAGTAAATCATGAAGGAGAAATATAAAAACTGGAAGGCCTATCAAGATATTATCATGGATATAGAGATAGACCCAATGAAAGACCTTTTTTGTCTCGCTCTATGCATACACTGAACAAACTATTGAGTGAAGATTATAAAGCTTTTGATGACTGCATGCAAGGGGAATTTAGTACTATTAATTAGTCAGGATTGTTGCTTATGATGAAAAATTAAATTGTTTGGTGATTGTCCTGTTTAAGCATGTTTAGTGATGAAATTGATTGATATGAACTTGTACACTATATTCTGCAGGAGATGTAATTCATTAGATTTTTGGACATCCAAGGAAATTGATTGCGGTCACTTTAGTTTGCATAACAAGTTTAATGTTTTTTTATACAATTCAAATAAGGTCATTTTATTTTTATAAGCAGCTAAGGTTACATTTTAAACCCCTCCACTGTCTTGTTTATATTTATATTTGGTTTCGGCAAAGCATTGAATAAATTATATCAGATGATAAAAGTATTAGTTAAATCTGTTCATTTTCTCAATAGAAATTTTTTATTTATTTAGTCTTATGATTAAAGGCCTTATGACAATTCACATTAATTCTATGCATTATTTGTGGGCATAGTTTTATGCATTCATTTAGAATTTTGATGAAAGTCCTTAAACTCATTTTTGGTTGTCTACAATTAAATAGCTTGGCTATTGACTCATTGGATCGATGGCAAGTTAATTGATTGTAAGAGCAAGTTAATTCTTTGCAGATTTGATCACGATTTTTGAGCAAGGGCAGCACTACTGAAAGTATGGAACTATGGTACTACTGTGTAATGAGCTTGGAAAGTAAACGATATATATGAGAGTAACAATTTTGATCTTTGGTCTAAGCTATTTTTTTTTTCTTTTTTACTTTTTCAAATAATTTGTTTTTATTTTCTATATCTTTATTAGTTAACTGTTTGAGTGTTTTTCTTATATATTATAAATTTTCTAGTGAATTTGAAATGTTTTCTTGTTTATAGCTTATTTTTCCCTGACTTGGTATTGAGAGGGATTTTGTTTTGCAGTGTTTCTTGTGGTCGTGTTTTTGAGCAAGAGAGTATTGGTGCAAATTGGCAAAAATGTTAACTAATGATTGAAGAAAATCATAGGAGGCAAGAGTAATTCCTTTTTTTTTTTATACCTATTCATATAATAAAAGGGAGTAAGGCTCCCTATACTGTTGATTCTACAGTGCACTCCCAATTTACCCTTATCTTCCCTGCATTTTACAAACTTGCCAAACACTAACCTGTTCATCAACAGTACAATTCCCTTATACCCCCTTTGTCATCTCTCTTGATTCATTTCTGCAGATTTTTGTTTGGTTTTTTAGTCCTTTGTTTCATTTTGGCCAGAGATTACTGTTATTTTAGAGGAAATGAATTTGGTGGGACTTATTTCACCTCTTACTTTTAGAGCCTTCATGAATTAGAGATGTTTTTGCATGATTTGTTCATCATCACAAAAAATTGTAGGTATGTTATGTTAAGTTTCATTGTGTTTGTGCGTTGTTGTTGGGCTTTAGTTTTTCAGGGAGTTCATGCTAGCTAGGCATGGAATATTGAATGTCATCTTTCTTTTCTTTTTATATTTACTTATATTTGTAGGCATCTTGTTTTTGTTTCTTTGTAGTTTCAAAGGTTGGAATACATCCTTCTTACAGTGTCATTTGTTTGTTATTTCCTTAACCTTTGTTTGGGCCTGTGATAAGGGAAAACATTGATTGATGTTAAACTTGTGCTCTGGTTGATTTTCTTAGGGATTTTACTACAGGTGGGTACGATGGAATATTAAATTGCATGGTTCTTTCTCTTTTATGTTCTTTTACGGGTGCTTTTTTTTTTCTTTGTTCGTGGTTTTAAAAGTAGGGTGCTTAGACTAACGCTAACTGTAAAGAAACTAACTATAGTTCAATTTATGCTATGTTCTTTTTTTTTTTTTGGGGCGCAGGGGGGGGGGGAGGTTTTGGGGAGATGGGTAGAATGGAATTTTTTCTTTTTTGGGGTATTTTGCTTTTGCTTTTGTTTCTCTTTTCTTAGTTTAGGAGTTGAGGTTCTTCCATCTTGCTTGGACTAGCCACTTGTGCTTTGTTCAACTTTTCTTGGCCCTCTCTCTAAGGCCTACATACAGGGAAATAAAAAATAACAGGAGTCCCTTTGCATTGTCTTACAATTCAATACTAGAGAATTTTTATTTGTGTGCTCTTACTTATGCTTCCCTTGTATTGCAGGCTATTTGTAAATGTTTACTCTGGTATTAGAAACAGAAAGTGGCTAAATTTTCATCTTGAAAGGAAGCAAAGTTGAGGTCTCATGGTCCTCGCTATCTCTTAAGTGCGTTGGACTGCCATCAAAGGTTATGCCTTGACTTAAACAAAGGTGACTATTGTTCCTTGGATCTGCAACTTCCTTGTAAAAGATCTCCAATTATGGGCTGGTTTAGAGAACTATTAGTAATGTTATGATGATTTCCACACAAAAATGAACATGTTTGGGAATGCCAAATGCTGCGCTCACATGTCAAATCCATAGGTATCGTGTTAAGGTTATTTGCTAATCAATTATGGGAAGTTTCTTCCACACATTACCACCTCCTATTTTGGTTTTGTTTGGCTGCTTGGATTGGTGGTTCTGTTGGGGTTGGGCCTTGTTTTGTTTCTTGTTCTCTTCTTTCGGACTCCTTGTCCAAAACTGTATTTTTCTTTTCTGATTAATACAAGTTGTTTCTTAAAGAAAAAAAATATTACCACCTCCTGTTGTCACTTTTACATTAAATTCTAACTTGGCTAATATTGTAGTTGTGAATTGGCACTTTATTATACAAATGTGGTTTGCTTACTTTAATAGGTGTGAGATACAACCTTTATAAAAATTATTTATTGGTTCAATAGCATGAAGAATAAGACACAACAGCAACATTAATGTTGGATTTTTACCAATTGTGCTGTGTCTATTGCTGTGGATTATGAATTAATCATGGTGTAGATGTTAGTGTACCTACATGAAACAGATAAACAATGCAACATGTTTAGCTTGATTCAATAACACAATGGACAAATAGGTGTCACACCCCATTTTTGCACCACCTTACTAGGGCTCATCATTTCATGCATGTTTTGTTTTGTTTTTGAGTCTAGTCACTTGCATTAGTTTTCTAGAGTCACAAGGACAATGGATATGAATTTTGGTTCAAATTGGAGTTGATCTTGAGGGATAATAAGAGCTTTTGTGACTTGAGGGGCATAATTGTCTTTTAAGTCCCAAACTTTTCATTTGACCTTGGAATGATCTCCAAATTGTCAATTGGAGTTCATATGGATGCATATGAGGTACTTAAGTCCCGTGGCCCTGATGATGAGTTTAGTGTGGTTATTTACGGATTATCCTTGAAGAATTAGTGCGAATCACAGCATGAGATTTTTGGTTAAAATGAAAAGAAAATTATTTTATTAAATTAGCCATTTTTATCATGACACTAACACGTGTATGTATGTGATGAGTGTGTGTACGCACATATGATACATGTGCATGCGTGTTAGCGGTCAGTCTCCTAATTTTTATAAAAGACAATTTCCTTTTCCTATTCAGATTAGAAGTCTTTTATCATTATAAAATACCTTTTGATTATTCTCCAAGGAAACCTAGTCCAGGAAGGAAAGGGAAACTCCAGATTTCAGCTATAAATACTCTCTTAATGTCTTCAAACAAGGGAGAGGAGAAGAGGGTTTGGAGGGAGTGAAATTCGTCATAATTCAGCAGCAGATTTTCTGAAAACCAGCAGTCGTATTTTAATCATAACTTTTTCATCCGAAGTCAGAATTTGATGAAATTAGTCTTGTTAGAAAGATAATTCAATTCTCTACAACTTTGGATTTCACAAGCTTTGTCCAAATCCAACGTTTTCATACCCAAAAACGCGATTGAAGTTGCTGCTGCTGCAAAGTGACGAAAATCACTTTTCTTTTCTCTTGTTCTCTTTTTGTTTTCTATTTTCTTTTCAAAGTTGAGTGAGTTTTGATCTCTTTGCTGTGATACCACTTTGACAAAGAGGAGGATTCGTGTTGGTTTGATTCACTCTAAAGACCTGAGGAGCCACGAACAATTACAAACACAAAGGAAGGCCCTTCCTAAGGTATTCTCCTTCTCTATTCAAGCTTAAACTAGGTTTTCATATGGGTTAGGCTTATTGCATGTTAAAGGTAACTTTTTTATCATGTATTAACACTCTAGCTAGTTAATATACATGGAATATCTATTTTTTATCTACTGTTTAGCATGCTTTAGGGCTGTCCTTTAGGTTTTTAATGCATAGTTATGATTCTTGTGCTCCTGTTTGTCCTTGTGCTAGGATTAGTGTCATTGCATGTTAGAGTTAGGATTTTCATCATGTTATATTGCTTTAGTTAGTTAATATGCATGATTTAATTTCTGTTTAGTTTGGTTTAGCATGATTAAGGTATGTTTTGTATGTTTTTAAGCATATTTGTGAGTTTAGGGTTTTAGAGTCATTGTTTCGTGTTTGTTTTCATATAGCATGATAAAGTAGACTTTTTTTTATTTGGTTTTTCTTCGTGTTTGCTGTATATGTCTTGCATATAGAGTAAACATGATAGTTTTGCATGCATATTAGTATGTTCTAGGGTTTTTATGCATGATATGGTTCTAGGAATATGTTAGGACTTATTATTGTTCGCTGTTTTTGCTATTGGCATGCTTAGTGGATGATTTTAGGTCATAATACTATTCTGTCCAGATTTGCATGTTAGTGTTTTTGCATGGTTTTGAGCACTTGTAAGGGTGCAAATAGGTGTGGTATTTGTCCTATGGCAAATAGGGCTGCTTATGTCTGAAATGGCTAAATGCTTGGAGCTAATTGCGCTCAGGTAAGTGGGTGTGAAGGTGCCCCAATTCACCTTTCTTCCTTATCCCTTCTCTTCTCCCTATTTAGGGTTAATTTTTAATATGATCCTATGGTTTAATTAGAGGTTTCCTTAACCAACAAAATTCTGGTTTTTATTAAAGTTTCCATTTTATGGAGTTCTTTCTAAAATCAAACTTTCTATCAAATTCAACTCTCTTGATCAAATAAGGAAACCTAGGGTTTTAACCATAGGTTTATATTAGGTCTTAACCCTAATTCTAATCGAACTACGTGGATTTTGATCCATGTATTTCGTTGCATGGTACGTAGGCGCTCTTCGTGAGGCTCAAGTCCGTTCTAGGATCCAAGCATCCTAGGTTTATTTATGTTTTCTTTTCTTCTTTTTATTTTCTGTTTTTATTTGCTTATTATGCATGGATGGATGAATGAAATATATGATATGCATGCAATTCTTGTGATGATATACTTGCTGATTTTTGTATGGAAAGACTTTAATTTAGCCCAAATGAACTGAGAGACCGAAAGGGTGACATGGGTGCCTATAGGCTTTGCCTAGAACCTTCCCATGTCATAACTTAGCCTCCGAATCCCCGATTTCTTTGGTTTTCAAAAGATTGGTTTTTGCCTTTCCTTTTTTTATGGAGTCATTCAAATTGTTTTCCTAAAAGAACCTGATTTTTAGGGTTTTCCTTGTTTCCTTTAAAAAATAAGGTGGCGATTCCTTTCCTTTTTCTTTTTCAAACCCACTTTCTTTTCAATCCCTCGCGGGCCCAATTTCCGGGGTTCACAGTTTGGCGACTCCACTGGGGATTTGTGGGCTAGACTCTATAAAGTTTAATTGGGCTAGGTTAATTTCTTATGTTTAATTAAAATCAATCACATTGCATCCGCTTGATTGTGTGCTTTCATTTATTGCATTGTATGCGCAAACTCTTGCATGTTAGGATCGATGTCCCTCGATGTATCCTTGCCAACGATCGGCCTAGTCTCAACCTTGGTTTTCCTGATTCCATGTGTTGGGGCGAAAGCTATCAACCTCTCTTGCCTAGTACCCTTGGGTATATTAAATGAGTTAATCACGTACTGCTGGACCCACGCGGCGTTCCTGATGCCACATGTGGTTAGGTATAAGGATTGCTCAAGCAAGTGAAGGACCCTAGCCTACCCTTATCATTAGTCCATATAGACAGACTTGTAGGACACTACGGTCTCACCTTTATGCACCCACAATTGTTTGTAATGATGCTATGCTGTGTTTGTGGTGTGAGGCTTCATATCTTATGCCCTTAATATAGACCTTTAAACCCTAGCCTTCGTTAAGGCCATGGGTTAGGAGGAATAAATTAAGGAAATAGGATGTAAAGCTATGTTTGTGATGTGCTAGTCCTAGGGGATTAATTAAACCTAGTTGAAGGACTCTATGCCCTATTCTTTAAAACATACCCTTAATCCATGATCCCTGTAAAGGTAATTGGATAAAAGGAATGAATTAATTGAACATGGTGTAGAGACCGAGTTCATTAAGGAAAATATGGAGGTTTAGGACAAGTCCTTAGGCTAAAGGTTAAAACTTTTCTATCCATAGACGTGCTGGCTTGGATCCGCAATCCACAAGGGCGTCTAGTGAGTGTTGAGTCTACCCATCAGACAGACATGGCCGACGAAAGAACTAGTGAGGGGCACTTTGACCTTGAGGCTTGCCTGAAAGCCATCATGGCCAAGCTTGACCATACCGCCGAGACATCCGATACCGCATTGAAAATGGCTCAAGAGAACCAACAGAAGATGGCGGATCTTGAACAAAATGGCTCTAAGGCCCATTCCTCGGGTATACCTCATAGGGCTGGCACCGAAGAGGGACCTCAATCCAATGAGAACACCAAGACAAGGGGGGAAAGTAGCTCGAAACCTGAGGTCACCAACCTAGAAGGGGAAGCCAAGGGGAAAGGTACTAGCAGTGATTCCGTGTTAGCGAGCAAGGTAGAAGCTTTGGAGAGAACCATAAAAGGGATTCGCAGGGCTGATGACATGGTCGATGTGCGGACTCTATCCCTGTTTCCAACGGCTCGTATTCCACTACAATTCAAGATGCCGGAGTTAGAAAAGTTCGATGGGACGGGTTGCCCTAAGACTCATTTGAAGATGTACGTGCGAGCTATGCACCCTCGAGGGGCTACTGACGAGCTTTTAGCTCAAATGTTCCATGAAACCTTGGCAACTTCTGCTTTGAAATGGTTCTTATCCTTGGATGAGAATAGAACCCGGACTTGGGAAGACATATGCAATGAGTTTTCAGAGCACTACAAGTATAACACAGAGGTGGACGTTACTCGAAGGGACCTAGAAACTACCAAGCAAGGGGCTCATGAAACTTTCTCCGCTTACATTACAAGGTGGAGACAAAAGGCGTCGAGAATGACGGATAGGCCAAATGAGGAGGACCAAATTCAGCTGGTGGTTAAGAACTTGCTGCCCGTGTATCACAAGCACCTATTTGCCCACTACTTCCCAAATTTCAAAGCTCTCATTGGGGTTGGCACGCAGGTTGAAGATGCTATCAATGATGGGACAATCAAGACTGAGGAAGTGAGGAGTCGCAAGACAAACTTTACTGGGAAGAACAATGCCGAGGTCAACACCATAACTCAACCAATCCAACCCTTTTCTCTCAATGATGTCAACCCACCTCGCCAATTCACTGACCTATTCATGCCACTCGAAAGAGTCCTTGAAAAGCTCATAAGTCGTGACCTATTGAAGCCACTCGACCCAAGACCTCCACCAAATCCCTTACCCAAGAGCTACAATGAGAATGAGTACTGCAAGTACCAGCAATCCAAAGGCCATGCCACCAATCGCTGTATTCGCCTTCGCCACCAAGTCCAAGACCTCATTGACAAGCAAGTCATTTCACCACCAACCCGTCCAAATGTCACCCGTAATCCTCTCCCATCACACAACAACACACCCCCACCTAACACCATAAATGCCATTGGGGTTGAATCGTCTCGCCCTCGCCATCCCATAAGACAATACACTCCGCTCCCCATGACCTTAACCCGTCTCTTCACCATTTGCCGCAATAACAGCCTTATCATGCCACTTCCACCAAAGCCAAGGCCATCAACCCCACACCAATATTGCCAATACCATCGTGCACCCAGCCATGACACCGAGGCTTATTTTATACTAAAGAAGATCATTCAAGACCTCATTGACCAAAAGGTTTTGTTGTTGCCAAAGAAATCTATCCAACAAGAGCTGAAAGAAAGATATGAAGTAGGGGATCCTCAGGTTGGCCTATTAGGTGAAGCATCGGGAAAATATGATTACTATGTGCTGTACTCAAGCCCAAGTCCGATATCAGATGAGCCGATAGTCCCTTCAGGTTGGGATGACTTGCCGACAGAGATGGAGAGCATCGACATGATAGAATGGGATGACTTGATGAATGACTCCGAGGAAGTCCATGACATATGGGCTAGCGATGATGAGTTGGACCATATAACCAGAGGGGGTCGTCATTTCAAGCCTCCCCACCTAGAATCTGAAAATCCGTTGGAAGATTTGGAAGGACAGAGGCGTCCTAGCTTGCAAGAAGAAGAGGATGAAGTGCTTAGGCAGCTGAAGAAGACCAATGCCAACATTACTATTTGGGGCTTGCTCATGGCCTCGCATAAGCACAGACAGACCGTGTTGAAACTGTTGAATCAGATACAAGTGCCCGTTGACACATCCCCCGAGGGATTGGTACATTTGGTGAATCCAACTCCCAAGAACTCAACCATCGTGTTCACCAATGTAGACCTACCTAAAAGCGGGCCGAGCCATTCTCAAGCTCTCTATGTGACCGTTGACACTATGGGGAAGAGGGTTCCCACCGTTCTTATCGACAATGGGTCCGCACTGAATGTATGTCCTCTCCGAACTGCCACTGTTTTGGGTTTGGGACCCACTGATTTCACGCCATCTGGGCAGACCGTAAGAGCTTATGACAACACCCGCCGAGAAGTAATAGGGGTGGTTACTTTGCCTCTTATCATGGGACCCACTGAATTTAGGGTAGAATTCCAAGTGTTGGATGTGCCGTCATGTTTCAACTTGTTGTTGGGCCGACTTTGGATCCATCCTGCTGGGGCTGTGCCATCTTCACTCCATTAAAAGGTGAAGTTTCCTTATGAAGGAGCCATAGTAACGCTTCAAGGGGACTATGAATTGAAACTCGTAGGTGTGCCTATATGTGAGATACAACCTGAATTAGCAGCGATACCGCTATCTGGGTTTGATTATGTCCAATGCATTGAGAAAGAGCTGAATGAATCATCACGCCATTACTCTTCTATAAAGCAGTACATCCCATATACTTTTTATCCAAGTTCCGACCCAGCCGTGGCAGATAAAAGTTTTGGTGATAGATACTTCACAGAAGGGCCGAATCCTCAAAGTTTGACAAGTTGGTACCACTCTATCCAAGATCTATATGGAAGCTTGAAAGAGGAAGACTGGGCAGAGAACCTTGATGTAGGGGCTATGACTGAAATGTTCCAAGACATGATCCTCACCGTGGAAGACTCGACCATTGAAGAACTCCAGGGTTCATCCATTAGCCATGCTACCGTGCCATTCCTGAATTGGTACCTTGAATGTGGTGTCATTGCGGAGATCCATGAAGAAGAAGACCTTGGCCTACCTGATAGCAGCTTGTAGGTGTTTTAGTTTAGTAATATTTCCCTAATTCAATAAGATGTATCTACTTTACTCACTTTGTGGAGTCATAGTATTGATACAGATTTGTTTGTTTTCCTTCTTTCTTTTGTGTGTCATTCCCATTATTCCTAGTCAATAAAGTGTGCTTTCTTTCTCTATATATGCAGTGTCTCTTTTCTCTCCTCTATGGATATTTATGGCATGGATATAGATCCTAGGAACGATGTCCCCCCGGAGCTCGTTGAGCAAAGGAAAAGGGGCGTCACCGAACCTAATATGGATGAATTGGAATCAATCAACTTAGGGACGAATGAATTGCCAAGAATAGTTAAAATTGGGAAAACCCTCTCCCCCGTTGAAAAAGAAAAGATGATCTCTCTCTTGAAAGCCAACATTATGGCTTTTGCATGGTCTTATGAAGACATGCCTGGCATCGACCCCGATATTGTGCAACACTATATCCCCACTAATTCCCTAAAGAAGCCGGTAAAGCAGAAACTCAGAAGATTAAAACCAGAATGGGCCCTAAAAGTAATAGAAGAGGTAACTAAACAACTAGACGCGGGTTTCCTCCAAGTTGTGGAGTACCCCGAGTGGTTGTCGAATATAGTGCCTGTGCCTAAAAAAGATGGGAAAGTGAGGATGTGTGTCGACTTCCGAGATCTCAACGCCGCGAGCCCTAAGGATGACTTTCCTTTACCCCATATCGACGTGTTGGTAGATAGCACGGTGGGACATGCACTCGTCTCCTTCATGGACGGATTCTCCGAGTATAACCAGATAAAGATGGCGCCTCAAGACATGGAGAAAATAGCCTTTATCACGCAATGGGGAACGTACTGTTACAAAGTAATGCCTTTTGGCTTAAGAAACGCTGGGGTTACTTACCAAAGAGCAGCTACGACCCTATTGCATGATATGATCCATAAGGAAGTCGAGGTTTACGTCGATGATATGATCGTAAAGTCCGTGGATAGAGAAGGGCATTTCAAGGCACTAGAGAAATTCCTAGAGCGAGCAAAAAAGTACAATCTCCGTCTCAACCCACAGAAGTGCGCTTTCGGCGTCACTGCAGGCAAGCTATTAGGGTTTATGATCACTCAGAGAGGTATCGAAGTGGACCCAGGGAAGATAAAAGCTATTGTGGAGATGGAGCCGCCTAGCACTGAGAAGCAGATCCGAGGTTTTTTGGGAAGAGTTCAATACATAAGCCGATTCATTGCCAACTTGACCATGGTTTGCGAACCAATCTTCAAATTGCTTAAGAAAGGTGTGCCAAAAGTGTGGAACGAAGAATGCCAAGAGGCCTTTGAGACCATTAAGAGATACTTGAGCAATCCTCCAATCTTAGTTCCCCCACGGCAAGGTGCGCCACTTTTGTTATACTTAACAGTCACCGAAACCGCGACGGGAGCTATGTTAGCTCAATATCTTGAAGGGTCTACAAAGGAAAATGCCATTTATTACTTAAGCAAGAAAATGACAGACTATGAAGTGAAGTACAATGCAATTGAAAAGGCTTGTGTGGCACTAGTATGGGCGACGCAGAAACTCCGACACTACATGATGTCCTTCGAAGTGTTCTTGATAAGTCGCATGGACCCGTTGAAGTACCTGGTAGAAAGGCCAGTATTGTCATTCAAAACTGCTCGATGGTCAATTCTCCTCAATGAATTCGACATCAAGTACGTGAATCAGAAGTCTATCAAGGGAAGCGTCATCGCAGACTACCTAGCCAGCTGTCCGGTGTCATCATCCGCTCCGTTCAACGATCAATTCCCAGATGAGGACGTGTTAGAGATTGGTAGAAAAACTTGGAGAGTATACTTCGATGGGGCAGCCAATAAGAAAGGTTATGGGATAGGAGTCCTGCTGGTCTCACCCGAAGAGGCATTTACACCGTTGGCGGTCAAGTTGGGGTTCGAAGCTACCAACAACATTGCTGAGTATGAGGCCTGTATCCTAGCACTGGAAGCGGCACTTGAATTGGGGATCAAAGAATTAGAAGTGTTCGGGGACTCGGTGCTAATCATCTGTCAGATAAAAGGGGAATGGAAAACTCGAGATGAGAAGCTGCTACCCTACCATGCCTACCTGGAAGCTCTAACCAAGGAGTTCTCAGAGATAGAATTTAACTACCTTTCAAGGAACAAGAACCAGTTCGCCGATGCCTTGGCGACCCTAGCATCCATGGTGGAGATACCTGAAGGGGGAAATGTGAAGCCGTTAGTGATAGAATGCCGAGACAAGCCTGTGTACTGTTGTGCAATCCGAGGAGGAGAGGTAAATGATGGCCGTCCGTGGTTCCATGACATAAAGAAGTTCATTGAAGAAAGGGAATACCCAGAAGGAGCATCTCGTATCGATAGAAAAACCCTAAGGCGGTTGGCGAGTCACTATGTACTTTGTGGAGGAAAGCTATATCGGAGATCATACGACGGGATCCACCTGCTGTGTGTCACCGAGGAAGAAGCCGAGCATCTGATTAAAGAAATCCATGAAGGGACAGGGGCTCCGCATATGAATGGCTATATGTTAGCTAAGAAAATCATGAGGTTAGGCTATTATTGGTCTACCATGGAAAGAGACTGCCACGCACATGTCAAGAAGTGCCACAAATGCCAACTGTTCGCCAGTGGACAACATTTGCCTTCTATGCCTTTAACGAGTATGTCGTCACCTTGGCCATTCGCGGTGTGGGGGATAGATATCATCGGACAGATCAAGCCAAGGCGTCAAATGGGCATGAATACATCCTGGTTGCCATCGACTACTTCACTAAGTGGGTGGAAGCAGCGTCCTTCAAGACCTTGAATTCCAAGAAGGTAGCATAGTTCATACAGCACAGCATCATCTATCGATATGGGGTACCGCATGAAGTTATCTCAGACAATGGCCAGCACTTTCAGAAAGAAACCCATGAGCTCTTGCAAAAGTACGGCATAGCCCACCATCTGTCGTCACCATACCGTCCTCAGACTGATGGAGCGGTGGAAGCAGCTAACAAGAATATCAAGAAGATACTACAGAAGACTGCAGACTCACACACAGACTGGCATGAGAAGTTGCCATTGGCTCTATGGGGTTACAGAACATCAATAAGATCGTCAACAGGGGCTAACCCTTATTCTCTAGTTTATGGAATGGAGGCCGTGTTGCCAGTTGAATTGGAAGTTCCTTCACTAAGAGTTGCCGTGGAGAGCCAGATAACAGAAGTGGATTGGGTTAAGAGCCGCTATGATGAGTTAGCTTTGCTGGATGAAAGGCGTTTAAGGGCGCTGTATCATGTTCAGGGGTATCAACGAAGAGTTGCCAGAGCATTCAACAAGCATGTCAAAGATCGAGGTCTAAAGAAAGGGGATGTAGTGCTGAAAGAAATCAGAGCTCCAGTGTTCGATCCGCGGGGAAAATTCAAGCCAAGTTGGGGTGGGCCATACATTATCAAAGAGATATTGCCAGCAGGGGCTGTTCGCCTCATGGATTTAGATGGAATTGAGTTCGCTCGTCCAACTAATTTGGATCAATTGAAGAAATATCATGTTTGAAGCCCGCTAGGTTGAAAACCCGTAAGGGCGGCCTAGGCAAAAGTTAAGGCATAAGAACTACGTAAGACCTGATTCTCCATTCAAAAACAAAAACAAAAAAAAAGAAAAAAAAAAAAGAAAAAAAAAAACCATGGAGATACGTAGGCAACCCATAAAGTTACCTTGGGTGCGGTCTAAATCAAACAAGAAAATCCCAAATTTGATTTATTATTGGCAATTTATTCAAAACTAAAATTGATTGACATAGCAATTCATTGGTATTAAGTAAAAGAACTATAAATATGCCATAAATATCCTATTCTATTTTCTTGAGCCTCTTTGCAGCTCGCTCCTCAGCTTTCTTCTTCTCTCTTTCATGTCTTCTTTTCTTCCTCAAGTCATGTTCATAAGCTGTTGTTACTGCTTCCATAATATCTTCTCTGTAAGGTCCAAGTTCATTGTTCTTGATAAGTCCAAAAATCCTTTCTCTTCGAGTAGTCTCTCTCTCACCCAAATTACTTTTCAACCATTCCTTATACTCTGAGCTCATCATATACGGACCATCAGTATTCGTAACTTGGGTTAGTATCAACTTGCTAGGCCATCGGTCCTTCGCCCAAGTCACTACAGAAAGACCCGCGGGCACCACAGGATAGTCACCTTTCAAGGAAGTGGGTATGGTTTGCATGGCGCCCATCTGACGCAGAACCCTTGAAGGCCAATAGAAAGAAGTAGACCTCAGTCCTATGAGTCTCACCATGGCGCATCCAGAAGTCCGCAGAAGCACCTTGTCACTGCAGCCCCATATGAATACAAACCACTTGACACTCCTCCAAGAAAGGGTTTGGAAGTAACCTAGCCAATCTCTCAATGAAAATTGCCCAGGTAGTTCAATGCGGCGAAGGCAGTAATGCTGGGGCTTGTATGGTGTATTGGCAACTGGTGACAAGAAATTCAGTCTTTCAAGCAACCACATCTGCAGTAGAATGGGGCTACCTCCTAAAGGAACCTTTGGGTCCTCATGAGTTTTATCCAAACCATTCAGGGTTTCAGCTAGCACCATGGGAATCAAGTTATGGCCCTTGGCAAGGAGAGGAATCAAGTCACAGATTTGAATGGGAACATGTGGAGTACCAGTGGAAATAAGAAAACGACCAATGAGGCAAAAGGCAAGAGCATGCTTAATAGGAAAGGTAAAATTCAGAATACCTTTACTATCACAAGCTAAAAAAGAGGTTGCCAATTTCATCAAGTCTACCGTATGGTCCTTTACAAACGTAGAGGCATATTGTGAGTGAATCCCAAGTAGATTGGAGAAAGAAGTAAGAAAGCTTGGGCGAGGAGTAGGGAGAATGAAAGGACCTACCGTTGAAACTCCATACAATGCACAGAATTCCTCCATGGTTGGGCACAGTTCTTCATAGTTGAAGCGGAACACATGAACTTGAGGATCCCAAAAATATGTAGCAGCAGTCAAGAGGTTCGTTTCAAGCCTCACATGCCTCGAGGAGAGCAATGGATCCAAGCCAAAGCACTTGAACTCAGATTTTGCTTCAGCACTCATAACTCTCAAAAACCCTCCTAAAAATTTGTCTAGAGCCTCCATAATTTCTAATGAATGAATACAAGTAGGTTTAGGAACCTCTTGGATGTGTTTTTATAGGGAAAAGGTCACAAATCCAAGTTCAAATAGGAAAAAACCCATCAGAATAGGAAGTTTCCTATTCAAAGTGGGATTTCCGCTTTGGGCTCGGGTAACCACCCAGGCCTGGGCGGCTAGCCTCCTGAGGCCTGGTGGTCACCCAAGCCACTTTGTTTTGGTTTTGCTTCTCGCTTTGTCTCGCCTTGACGCGTGATCAAACCTCCTTCCAAATGAGATATTCAACACTTTTTGAGCTTAAAATCAATCAAATTCCATCTTGAAATCAATTCCTTGAATTGATTTTATGTTCAAAAGGGTTGAATATATTTCCCCTGTGTCATGCCAACTCAAGTGACAATGTGTTAAGTCACTTTCCTCTTGCACCATGCCTGTTCAATCTTGATAAATTGATCATATATCCTCATTTCAAATCTTGATTTTTCATCCCACTTGGTTGAATATACTCATCATTTGAATATATTCTTCCATTTCAAAAGTGTATTCACTCTTTGAATATGCTTCTCGGTTTCAAATTCTCATTCCCTATCCTACTTGGTTGAATATATTCATCACTTGAATATATTTTTCCATTTCAAAAGTGTATTCACCCTTTGAATATGCTTCTCAGTTTCAAATTCTCATTTTCTATCATACTTGGTTGAATATATTCATCACTTGAATATATTCTTCCATTTCAAAAGCATGTTCGCCCATTGAATATACTTCCTAGTTTCAGATCCTCATTATCACTTACTTGGTTAAATATATTCATCACTTGAATATATTTCTCCATTTCAATGGTATGTTCATCATTTGAACATACTTCTCAGATATTTTGTCACTTACTTGGTTAAGTATATCCATCGCTTGGGTACACTTCTCCATTTCAATGGTATGTTCATCACTTGAACATACTTCTCAGATCATTTTTCACTTACTTGGTTAAGTATATCCACCACTTGGGTATATTTTTTCCATTTCAATGGTATACTCATCACTTGAGTATACTTCTCAGATATTTTGCCACTTACTTGGTTAAGTATATCCATCGCTTGGGTATATTTCTCCATTTCAATGGTATGTTCATCACTTGAACATACTTCTCAGATTATTTATCACTTACTTGGTTAAATATATTCATCACTTGAATATATTTCTCCATTTCAATGGTATACTCATCACTTGAGTATACTTCTCAGATTATTCTCTATCTTACTTGCTTAAGTACATCCATCGCTTGGATATATTTCTCTATTTCAATGGTATGTTTATCACTTAAACATACTTGTCACTTACTTGGTTAAGTATATCCATCACTTGGATATATTTCTCTATTTCAATGGTATGTTTATCACTTAAACATACTTGTCACTTACTTGGTTAAGTATATTCGTGACTAGAATAAATTTCTCCATTTCAATGGTGTACTCATCACTTGAGTACACTTCTCAAATTATTCTTATCTTACTTGGTTAAATATATCCGTCGTTTGGATATATTTCTCCATCTCAATGGTATGCTCATCACTTGAGTGTACTTCTCAGCTTACTTGGTTAAATATATCCATCACTTGGATACATTTCTCCATTTCAAAAGTATGTTCATCACTTGAACGTACTTCTCAGTCTTTTTCAATCATTAAGTATACTCATCACTTGAGTATATTTCTCAGCATCTTTTTCATCACTTGGTTAAATATGTTCGTGACCTGAATATATTTCTCCATTTCAAAAGTACACTCATCACTTGAATACACCTCTCAGATTATTCTTATCCTACTTGGTTAAAGATATCCATCGCTTGGATATATTTCTCCATTTCAATGGTATGCTCACCACTTGAGTATACTTCTCAGATTTCATTCTCAGATTACTTGGTTAAATATATTCGTGACCTGAATATATTTCTCCATTTCAGTGGTATACTCATCACTTGAGTATACTTCTCAGATATTTTGTCACTTACTTGGTTAAGTATATCCATCGCTTGGATATATTTCTCCATTTCAAAGGTATGTTCATCACTTGAATGTGCTTCTCAGATTTCATTCTCATCACTTGGTTAAATATATTCGTGACTAGAATATATCTTTCTATTTCAAAAGTATGTTCATTCGTAGTGGCTTGAATATGCTTCTCTTATCAATTCTCAACCCTCAGTGGTTTAAGTATACTCATGACTTGAGTACACTTCCTTATTTCAGTCTCAGGTTTTCAACCTCCCATCATTGTTGGTATCAGTGTGTGATTTCTCCGGGCTTTTTGGCCAAAAATGGGTTGTTCTTTATCATTGGTTCACAAGTGTAACTTGTTCGCCAATGAGGGGCTTTTGTCACACCCCATTTTTGCACCACCTTACTAGGGCTCATCATTTCATGCATGTTTTTGTTTTGTTTTTGAGTCTAGTCACTTGCATTAGTTTTCTAGAGTCACAAGGACAATGGATATGAATTTTGGTTCAAATTGGAGTTGATCTTGAGGGATAATAAGAGCTTTTGTGACTTGAGGGGCATAATTGTCTTTTAAGTCCCAAACTTTTCATTTGACCTTGGAATGATCTCCAAATTGTCAATTGGAGTTCATATGGATGCATATGAGGTACTTAAGTCCCGTGGCCCTGATGATGAGTTTAGTGTGGTTATTTACGGATTATCCTTGAAGAATTAGTGCGAATCACAGCATGAGATTTTGGTTAAAATGAAAAGAAAATTATTTTATTAAATTAGCCATTTTTATCATGACACTAACACGTGTATGTATGTGATGAGTGTGTGTACGCACATACGATACATGTGCATGCGTGTTAGCGGTCAGTCTCCTAATTTTTATAAAAGACAATTTCCTTTTCCTATTCAGATTAGAAGTCTTTTATCATTATAAAATACCTTTTGATTATTCTCCAAGGAAACCTAGTCCAGGAAGGAAAGGGAAACTCCAGATTTCAGCTATAAATACTCTCTTAATGTCTTTAAACAAGGGAGAGGAGAAGAGAGTTTGGAGGGAGTGAAATTCGTCATAATTCAGCAGCAGATTTTCTGAAAACCAGCAGTCGTATTTTAATCATAACTTTTTCATCCGAAGTCAGAATTTGATGAAATTGGTCTTGTTAGAAAGATAATTCAATTCTCTACAACTTTGGATTTCACAAGCTTTGTCCAAATCCAACGTTTTCATACCCAAAAACGCGATTGAAGTTGCTGCTGCTGCAAAGTGACGAAAATCACTTTTCTTTTCTCTTGTTCTCTTTTTGTTTTCTATTTTCTTTTCAAAGTTGAGTGAGTTTTGATCTCTTTGCTGTGATACCACTTTGACAAAGAGGAGGATTCATGTTGGTTTGATTCACTCTAAAGACCTGAGGAGCCACGAACAATTACAAACACAAAGGAAGGCCCTTCCTAAGGTATTCTCCTTCTCTATTCAAGCTTAAACTAGGTTTTCATATGGGTTAGGCTTATTGCATGTTAAAGGTAACTTTTTTATCATGTATTAACACTCTAGCTAGTTAATATACATGGAATATCTATTTTTTATCTACTGTTTAGCATGCTTTAGGGCTGTCCTTTAGGTTTTTAATGCATAGTTATGATTCTTGTGCTCCTGTTTGTTTGTCCTTGTGCTAGGATTAGTGTCATTGCATGTTAGAGTTAGGATTTTCATCATGTTATATTGCTTTAGTTAGTTAATATGCATGATTTAATTTCTGTTTAGTTTGGTTTAGCATGATTAAAGTATGTTTTGTATATTTTTAAGCATATTTGTGAGTTTAGGGTTTTAGAGTCATTGTTTCGTGTTTGTTTTCATATAGCATGATAAAGTAGACTTTTTTTTATTTGGTTTTTCTTCGTGTTTGCTGTATATGTCTTGCATATAGAGTAAACATGATAGTTTTGCATGCATATTAGTATGTTCTAGGGTTTTTATGCATGATATGGTTCTAGGAATATGTTAGGACTTATTATTGTTCGCTGTTTTTGCTATTGGCATGCTTAGTGGATGATTTTAGGTCATAATACTATTCTGTCCAGATTTGCATGTTAGTGTTTTTGCATGGTTTTGAGCACTTGTAAGGGTGCAAATAGGTGTGGTATTTGTCCTATGGCAAATAGGGCTGCTTATGTCTGAAATGGCTAAATGCTTGGAGCTAATTGCGCTCAGGTAAGTGGGTGTGAAGGTGCCCCAATTCACCTTTCTTCCTTATCCCTTCTCTTCTCCCTATTTAGGGTTAATTTTTAATATGATCCTATGGTTTAATTAGAGGTTTCCTTAACCAACAAAATTCTGGTTTTTATTAAAGTTTCCATTTTATGGAGTTCTTTCTAAAATCAAACTTTCTATCAAATTCAACTCTCTTGATCAAATAAGGAAACCTAGGGTTTTAACCATAGGTTTATATTAGGTCTTAACCCTAATTCTAATCGAACTACGTGGATTTTGATCCATGTATTTCGTTGCATGGTACGTAGGCGCTCTTCGTGAGGCTCAAGTCCGTTCTAGGATCCAAGCATCCTAGGTTTATTTATGTTTTCTTTTCTTCTTTTTATTTTCTGTTTTTATTTGCTTATTATGCATGGATGGATGAATGAAATATATGATATGCATGCAATTCTTGTGATGATATACTTGCTGATTTTTGTATGGAAAGACTTTAATTTAGCCCAAATGAACTGAGAGACCGAAAGGGTGACATGGGTGCCTATAGGCTTTGCCTAGAACCTTCCCATGTCATAACTTAGCCTCCGAATCCCCGATTTCTTTGGTTTTCAAAAGATTGGTTTTTGCCTTTCCTTTTTTTATGGAGTCATTCAAATTGTTTTCCTAAAAGAACCTGATTTTTAGGGTTTTCCTTATTTCCTTTAAAAAATAAGGTGGTGATTCCTTTCCTTTTTCTTTTTCAAACCCACTTTCTTTTCAATCCCTCGCGGGCCCAATTTCCGGGGTTCACAATAGGCAAATGCCAATATGCACGTGCAAGGCACGTGACCCTTTCCTAGTTTAATTATAAGTTTCTTTTTTTTGTTACCTTATCAAAAAAAGTTCCTTTTTTGTTTGTGGTTGATACACAGTGGAAGAAAATTGAGGAACATCCCACTGATCAATCTATCTAGTTCTATTGCTTGTTTCTTGAAATTTGAACAGGATATTTGACAACTAGCTTTTGTTTATTTTTGGCTGTAGCATCACAAACCCAACAGGAAGGCATGCTCTTTGTAATTGGTTTATGTAAATATGTCCTCCTATGCCATTCTTTTTTGCTTTGTATGCATGCATATTGGATTGCGCTTAAAAATTAGCAATGCGTATTAGACCTTGTATCTTCCTAGTCCTATGAGGCTTGTCCTATCAAAGAAAATTAGATTCTAGGATATGGTGTTCGGTTGTATGGGGTGCACGAATGGCTCTTCTTTGCTGTCTTGTTTGCTATAAATGGGTTGATAATTCTCAAATGTGATTTGTCTTCTAATATTCTGGTTTCCCAATTATAGCTTGATTGGATTGAGCCTTAAAAATTATTGAGTAGCCTGCTGCACTAGGAGGCAAACTCCTCCAACCAAGACTTAACAGTAGAATGTTTGGATCGAGTACGTTCTTTTGTTTCAAGACTTTTAACTTGTAAACTTGTTTGACCACAAATTTTTATGCCAAATTATTGGTTTGTTCTCTGTCCGTGTGTGCATCTAAATGTTGATAGATCTATTCTTGCTATTAGCTCATTGTTACAGAGAACTATTAAAAGATTTTGCTTTTTGCAGGTAATAGAGCATTTCTATTCATTTATTTGCATTTTAAAGGGAGAAATTTGATGTTGACATTGATTGGGCCTTAATTAGTTCAAAAGCTGGTATGATTTGTGGAGATTTTGTTTTTTCCCATTTCTGCATTTTTAGCTCTTTTTTCTTGCGATTAGCACACTGTTACATAGAACTATATATGTTAAATAAATTTTTTCTTTTGCAGGTACATGTGGGTGAGAGAGAGAGAGAAAGAGAGAGGAAGGATGGGATATTTTGCTTTAATAGTCAAAGAAATGAGAGCAAATTAACACTGAAGCTTTTGTGGATGCTCACTCTTCTAATTCGTCCTCTTTTCTTCTTCTTCTTTTTTTTTTTTTTTTTTTTTTTTTTGTAATTCTCACCTGATGGCTTCTTTTTGTGTAGTTGAATCATGTAACATGGCAAAAGGTGAAATTTTTATAAGGATGTTGTCTTTTTAGATCCGTTTTTCATTTTAACATCTAAAATATTGTATGTAGGACTAGTTGGGTCAAGGAAATGGTGACTTTTGAAACCATGTTATTCTAATTCAATGAAATGAAAATGATAGTTTTATAATTAATATGAGTGATTTAGTTTCCTTTGTTATTTTATTTGTCTTAATTTCTTTCATTTCATATTGAGAATTTAATTATTGAGTAATTTGTATAAACAGGTTGATGTATTAAATTTAATAACAGGTTTGAAGGGTAGTAAATAGTATATGACAAATTTTTTGTATATGAATACCTAAAAAAAAAAAAAAATGGAGCCATAGATAAGATGACTGTTTTTTGTAGTCATCTTTTAATACATAAGATGACTGGCTTTGAGAATATAAGATGACTGTGAAAAACAGTCATCTTATATAGTCACACAGTCATCTTATATGGTAATATATGACTGTTTTTAATAACATAAGATGACTGTGAAAAGCAGTCATCTTATATGTTAATATATGACTGTTTTTAAGAACATAAGATGACTGTTAAAAACGGTCATATTATCTATTCTAATACTATATTTAAGAGTTTTGCTGACCTCATCCATAGATGACGTGGTAAGCTCATAATCTTTCCCTCTAAAATCTCATTCTCTCATTCATTTTGAACCCACATAGTGATGTCAGCAGGATTATTTTTTTTTTTTCCTTCCTTTCCCGTACCACCCCTCTTCTCCTCTTTTTTTCTCTCTCTCTCTCTCTCTCTCTCTCTCTCTTTGCCCACTCATAAGATACGTATACCCCTCTCATACTCCTCTCTCTCCCTCTCTCCCCCTCACACCCATATGAAACCCAAATCCCAAATCCATACCCATTTTTTTTATGGCCACTGTCATCATCATCATCATTAAGATTGAATCTTGCGTTTTTTTTTTTCATCATCTTTGTCATGGCATACCCATCCGACAACTGTTGTAATCGACGGGGTTACCATGGCTACCACAACCAAGAGGGCTGTTATGCTCCATGAGTTGTAGATCTGGAGTGGTGTAGATCTGGGGGGAGATGAGGACAAGGACGGCGACAGCATTGGGACGACGACAGTGATCAGATCGCCACGACGACGGCATCTTATGGAGGCGCGACGACGATGGGGACGGTGATGAGAACGACGACGGCGATGACTTTCCCTTCGCGCTGGCAACGAGATCAGCGAAGGCGACGAGATCGGCGACAGCGACAAAATTCTTACGGCCAATGAAACAAAATTCCTACGGCCAATGAAATTATTTGACTAAAAAAAAAAAATGAAATTGCAGGTGATTTTTTGAGTGAGAGAGAGAGAGATGGGGATGAGATGAGATGAGAAGAGAATGGGAATAATGATTTTTGTCAGGGGGTGGGCTCCACGGGCATTGATTTTTTTCTTTCTTTGGCTGGAATTAGCATTCTCTCTTGTGGGTGTGGAATGATTATTCCATCATTTTGATGGAATGGCCAATCTCAAAAAACAAGGATTCCATTCCCTTGGCAAACAAACATTCCATTTTTTTTTTACTAATGGAATAAGTATTCCATTCCATCCCCTAAACCCACGTACCAAACACAGCCTTAGTTCATTATAAAAACAATTATTGTGTTTTGATGGGTTTTTGAAAGTATATTTGACAAAAGTTCAATCAATGATTAAATATTTTTCCTTCAACTTATATTCTTTGGGATTTTCGCCTTTGTTTAAATAGGTTGTCACGTTTTCACTAAGCATTTGAGTTGACGATATTTATTTGTAATTTCCACACATCACACGGGTCTTTGCTGGTTAAGAAATTATATTATGGATCATTAGCATTTTTTTAAGATATTTATATTTTTGAACATATGAGTTGTCTTCATTTCTTTTTTGTTAATAGGGTATAACTTTCACTTGGTATCAACTAACGCTCAGATGAAACGTAATTAGTGGTGGTCCTAATAGGGAATGAGAAGTTAAACCTGTAACATTGTCTCATAGTTTGCTATTCCCGCGCATCGCACGGGTTCCTTCTAGTATATTAATATATGACTGTTTTTAAGATAAAACCAGTCATGTTTTATTGAATATATGACCATTTTTAACGGTCATCTATAGCACAAAAGATGACCGTATTAATGAATAAAGGATCTTCTTTCTTTAAGTCAAACATGACTGTTTTTAAAAAACGGTCATCTATTACTCTCAAAGATGACCGTAAAAAACGGTCATCTTATTTGATGATAAAAGATGACGCCTGAAGAGATGACTGTTTTTTCTAAAAATAAAGATGACTGTTTTGGTAAAAGATGACTGTTAAACACAGTCATCTATCAACGTTTTTGTAGTAGTGAAGGGAGTGGAGTAAACATGGAAGATGGGGGTGATATAGGCCTATTAGTTCAGCGTAATGAATTATATCAACTTTTTGCAAGTGTAGTTGATACGGCCATTGCAAATGTGGAAGGAACCGATCTACTGAAAGGAGAATTGTTGTCTATTCAATGCAGAATGAACTCACTTTCTATTGCGGAAGGTAGCAACGATTTGGGAATTGGTACTAGAAGCACTACAACTTCCCCTCCAGTGTTACTAGAGCCCAACAAAGTTAGGGCTAACGGGTGTGGTAAGCGAATAAAAGGAGGAAAAGAAAAAACAATAGAACAAAATTTGCAAAAATGTCATGCATGCAATAATGGGGACAGTTGCATGACAAGAGGAATTGTCCAGGAAAATTAAACCTGTAAGTTTACTTATATAGTTTATGCAATTAATTTGAACTTTTATTAATATACTTTTATAACAATATTTATATACTTGAGGAGGGCACCAGGATTCCTTCAAAGCACGACAACCACAATAAGAACGAGGAAGAACATCATGATGCAATTCATGAATGGAAATGTTAAGATGATCCTTACTTATGTTAACATGCTAGACCTACTCCTATCCACAATGCTGGAACTTCACGTGTTCCCTCTTTAAACGATGATGGGTATTCAATTACGGGTAAGTCAATAAGATTTAATGGGTGTTATATGTAGTATTTATTTACTTGATCTTAGCTCTATTTCATAATTTATCCATTGATATTATTACTAACTTGTTTTAGTTATTTATTTATTTATTTTTGAATGTTTTGCAGATTTGGAGTGATTACAAGTTGACACTTTTGGGAGTGACTTTGCCGGCGGCAGCTTTATTTTGGAGGGAATATTTTTTTTTTTTGGTGTTATTATAGGGAATTTTTTGTATAGAGAAAGTTTGTGTTTTGAGAAATATGGGATTCCCTCATACAGTTATATTTTTTCACACCATTCAAGTCAGATTGAAGGTTTCTTGTATGGCGTGAAGTAACTACATATTTGAACCATTTTGGACACGTTCATGTAATGTTCATTTTTTGTATGAATGATTAATTAACATTGATCATTTATAATTAAAAAAAAAATGGGCTTGTTATTTATACAATTTACAGGTTCATGTAATATTACTGACTTGGTTCATACACATTGCAATGAATTTCCTCAAATGAAGTTCGAAACAAACGAATTTCCTCTCCTATATAATGAGCCCCCAATTTGCAAAAGTTTCTCCAATAAAATTTGAGTTGCATGCTAAATTGTAGTTTTTATTTATTTATTATTTAAATAGAACGATTGATATGCAGTTTCAAAAATGCAACTGGTAGCACATTTGCCCTATTTAGGAGCAAAGAAAACATAGGCGAATTAGAATCATTCCAATCACTCATTCTGTGAAAAGTGAGAATCTGTTTCTGTTTCAACTTCTTTCTCAATTACCTAAAAAACTTATCACAATTTAAAAAAAAAATGCATTATTCTACAATATGAATTTATTTAATATATAAAATTGATCTCAAAGTACCACAATCTATATAGTCCCTTGAAGCAATTTACACACTAAAGATTCTAAGGATACTTTAGGAAAAAAGAAAAATAAAAAAAAGGTAAATCAATGATCAACCCATGGTTACCATGCACTAAATAGATAAGAATGAGAAGAAGAATAAGTTATCCGTCCAGTGCATCTCTTACATAGGTTATATCTTGCTCACTAATCCCAAATCATACATATTTCCCCATAAGGTTACTGTAAAACCACCACAAAAAAGTCTTCCTAATGTAAATTTGAAAAATGGAATGACTAAGCTTTGTTTATCAAAAATCTCATAATTAAAACCAAGTTAGAAAAGAGAAAAAAAAAAGGGGGGGAGGGGGGAGGAGGAGGGAAAAAAAAACTTGTTACTACTCGAGGTTCGAAGTATATTAGAAGCAAAAAATAAAACACTATTCTTAGTTAGAGCAAAAAAAATGACTTGAGAAGCAAAAAATTTGCTATTTCCTGGAACAACTTTGTGATAGCCCAAATATTTGCTCCCTAATAATCAATTGATTAGTGTGATTATTATTATTATTGTTGTTGTCATAATTATAATTATTATTAATCACCAAAGCTTTAGGATATATATATATCTATATAACAAAAAATTACTAACTTATTATATTAATGGGATTAATGATGTAGTTAATCCTTAAGATGAGGTCATTGCTTACAAGGAGAGGGGAAGAGATGGCCAAGTTCTATGAATTGCTGAAAAAGAAAAACAAAACAAAACAAAAACAAAAATCAGCCACGTTTGCTTGCTTGGAGAGAAAGGAAGGGGTTGCTTGGGGAAAAAGGGATCAAGAGGAATCTTAACCAATTAATGAGGGGAGACTTCCTTTGACTTGAGGGGGTATAAAAGGGCTGATATTCAGCCTATTTTCGTGCTAAATGAGCTGCTAAGGGAGTGTAACAAAAGAGAGAAATAGAGAGAAAGAAAGAAGAAGAAAGAAGGGAGCTCAAACCAAGAAAGTTTCAAAGCATTTTTCTACAAACCTGAGGTGAGATTTTTCATCCTTGAATGATATAGGAAAGGTTCTAAAAGTTTCATGAGGATTGGTTGATGTCTGGATAATTTTTTGAGCTTTAAAGAAGCATCGATGGCTTCCCTCATACTTTGTTTGATTGGTTCTCTATGCACAGTAAATGAAACTCTATGAAATTTTTACCATAGTTTTATGATACTATAGAGAAGCTTCTGTATAATCTTAGGCTTTAATACCTTGTAGGTTGTGAGAAATAAATTGGACAACCCGAAACACAGATATGAAAATCTGTATGAATTCGTAACTTGTTTTATTTTTATGATATTTTTATAAGATTCTAACATGAAAAACTAAGCAAAATGGGCTTTTGAATCATCGAAAAAGGTTGAGAAATGAATTAGTTATGAATTTTCAAAGTTTTGATTAAATGTGGGAAAAATTCCAGACAGCAGCTGGATTTGTACATGCGCGGGGAAGAAGAAAGGATAATGATCAAGTGTGGCAGGGTGCACTATTGGCCACGTGTACCCTAGCATAATTGGCCATGTGGGGCCCTCATTAGGTACTGAAAATATTTTTAAAAATCTTATAAAAATACTAGAAACTTGTGTTTATAATTTTGTACCCATATGAGCATGATAACACGGGTTTCAAAAATTAGGAGACTTTAACCCTTTTGTGTAGTTTATTTTCAAACTTTGACTAGCTTAAACAAAGTGTATAGAATTCTGATTGAGTTACGAATTGAACCATTGGATTCATATCAACAAAATTTACATAAGAGTATTTTTGAGGTAAAATGGATGTTTTAATTTTGGGTATTATTTTATTCACATGTAAAATGACCATTTTACCCCTACTCACTAAAAATACTTAAATGGATTCTAAATTGAGTTTTGTTTGAATCTATGCAATTTCTATGAAAAGTAGAACACTTCAGGGACTTTTTATTAATATTTTTATGATGTCATCATGGTCCTCATATTTTTATATTTGCAATATAGCCCCTGAACTTATGAAAAATTCCAAAATTTCCCCAAACTGAATATTTGGCTTTAAGATTTATGTTGAGTAGTTTGATTAAGATGGTTAATGGTGGTAGAGCATAATATGAATGATAATTCATATTCATAATTGGATATTGAAATATTATTGAGATTAATTAGTGTACGTGCATGATATTAGCATCCATATGTTGAGCAATATGATTATTAATGCATGTACAAACATGTATCAAGTTATTCAGTGATCTATTTATGTGAAATTGAATGTTTATATTTGTGATTGAGATTAAGATGTTGAGATGAGAAACAAGCATGTATAAATCTATTTTATGACATGTTTATGTGAAGTTGCTATTACTTGTAACTGAGATTGAAATGTTGAGATGTTGAGATGAGACGACAGGGTTGAGAAAGCCCTACAGTTAGTGCACTAATATGCTACTCCATTTTTGAGGGCAAGAGGCCAGTGGGGTAGCATACACTCATGATGAGCGGTGTGTGCTGTGGTCGTAGATAGGATATCCTGTATGAGCAGACAGGTATGCTATGATTGTTTTTGCAGGTTGCAACAGGCAATAGAGGCACAGGTACGTGCAAATTTTATATGCTTGAGTGGCATAACTTTGGAGAAGTGCTATTAACATCATTGTAGTATGAGATGGTACAAAGATGCTGTTACATGTAAGATGAGTTGTTGTATACTAATGTTAAGCATAGATGTTGTTACATGTAAGATGAGTTGTTGTATACAAATTTTATATGCTTGAGTGGCATAAATTTTGAGAAATGCTATTAACATCATTGCAGTATGAGATGTTACAGAGATGCTGTTAGATGTATGATGAGCTGTTGTATACTAATGTTAAGCATTCATGGATGGATTATCTCACTGAGCCGTGGTTTGCTCACCCTTTTATTAAAAATTATTTTTCAGGATCTGGAAATTTGTGAGCTGTTGAGAAGACATGAATAGAAGAGCATATTTTCCTGACTCGATAGTTGTTTTGTTTTGATAAGTTGACATATGTGATTTAATATCAAACAATGATGCATTGTAATAATCATAATTTAGTATATGAGGTAATAATGAAATTAATATTTATGTGATGTAATATTTGTCAACATGGTGTCTCTTGGAGAATGAATGGATAAGGTTTTGAGTTGTCACTATCTCACTAGGCTTTAGCAAGGCTATTTTTGGGGCGTGACAAACTTCCATCACTACAACTACCTCCACAAAATCTCAATTTATGGTCTCAAATGCCAACAATGGTATCTTCACTATGCAATGGTGAAATATGCTGACCCCTAATTGCCACTAATTCTACTTCTAACCCACTACTCTCTACCACCATACCCTATATTAATAATGAACCGTTAGACCAACACCATTACAACAATTTTGTTACCATCTCTTTCACCACTGCTTTCTCCATTGCCAACATCATAGCTATATATTTACCATCACTATCTTTTCACTTATGCCTCCGCTTTTGCTTCCATCACAATCTACCCCACACGTTACCACCACAACACCACCACCACCACCACCACCTCTACCTCTGGCAACATCACCCTTTCATTTCCACAACAAAACCTTTGGTAACCAATGTTTTTTCCTCTGTTTTCTAACAACAAAAGCATACCATTCTATCCCATTTTAGAGAAAGAAAAACCAACCATTTCCCCCACTTCAGAGTAAAAACGCCTATTCTATCCCAATTTAGCGAAAGAAAAACCAACCACTTCCCCCACTTTATAATAACAAAACCCCCATTCATCCCAATTTAGTACATCCATTCTTGCACCCAACTTCACAACAGCAACAACCACCACAGTAAACCAATTTTCTTTGTCAAAACACCCTTACACATCTATAGACCACCACAACTCATCTTTATCTCCATTAACTCTATTTACAAAAATCCAATTACAATCAAACCCAAGACAAAGTTGTAAATAGAAAATGATAAGAAAAATTTCCATTATTAAGAAAAACCTCTGTTTTTTCCTCTATTTTCTAACAACAAAAGCATATCATTCTATCCCATTTTAGAGAAAGAAAAACCAACCATTTCCCCCACTTCATAATAACAAAACCCCCAAATTCTATCCCAATTTAGTACATCCATTCCTCCACCCAACATCACAGCAACAACAACCACCACAGTGAACCAATTTTCTTTGTCAAAACATTGTCACACATCCACAGGCAATCACAACTCAGGTTTATCTCCACTAACTTGAATTACAAAAATCCTATTTCAATCGAACCCAACATAAAGTTGTAAATAGAAAATGAGAAGAAAAATGGGAAAGAATAAAATTTACAGAATGAGAGAAAGGGAAATATTATGGCTTAAAACAACTAAATAATGTGGTTTAAAAAAAATTACGAGGAAAGATAACATGAAAATATTTGACAACCTTAACATTACCTTACCGGTGGCGGATGGTGACCCCTTAGTCGCTAGTGGTGCTCCTTACGAGAAGGGAAGGATGAAGGTCTAGCAATGAGCATCATCGGCGATTAAAGTAAGTCCAAAAAAAAAAAAAAAAAACAACAAACAAAACTCTACCAGACCCTTTTTGCCGATGGACAGCGACCCCTTGTCGCCGGCCGTTCCTGCTCCCAAATACCAACGAGTGAGTGATTTGGAGAAGAAGAACACAAAGCAAACTAATTGTGGAAGATTGCTTTCATTGATTGTGTGAGATGTGAGGGATAATCGTGAAATGTGGGATTCTCTGAGATCTATTGATTCTCGATCATATACTGGTATATTTGGCCAGAATGCGGAGGATGAAGTCGATGAAAAGCAACGGTGCTAATGAAATGTGGAAGCTCCCAAATCACCAAAGGTAGAGGAAGACGGGATGCGAGCTAGTTTTGCAAAGGAAATTGTTGCCCATCCCATTTTTCTTCTCAGATCTAGTATGCGGGTCAGGTCGACCGATTTCCGTAAAGGGTTATGTAGACACCCCATTTTCACCGCCATGAGATCATAATAGCATTTGGTTAAGTTTAGAAGCATTTAGGAGTCCCTAAGCCTTAAAGGACACTTTTGCTCTTTTAAGCCTTAGGAGAATAGGTCATCATTGCATGCATATTTTTGTCTCTTTGTTGAGTCCCATCACTTGCATTTAGTTTCTAGGGTCATTTTGGATATGTGTGGCAAATTTGGTTCAATTCCAGATAGGTTTGGATAGCTAATTAGAACTTTTGCGACTTGAAGGGCAATTTCATCTTTTACTTCGTATATTTTCCAATTGACTTCCAAATTTGTTCCAGAGTGTTCCATTGACCTTAGAATGATTAAATGAGCCTAATTGAAGTGCCAATTTAATTTATTGATAAGTTTTGGATTGGTTCACCACATTACCCTATGCTTAATTAACCTTTTTTCGGATAATCGCCTCATGAAAACCCACCCACCTGACCATGGTTAGGGATTCTTAGTTCAAGAATATTCTAGGCTTATTATACATTGAATCCTTGAAATTTTGGCTTTTGAATCACTCAAATCGGAGTTAAAATGAAGAATTTAAGTCCGTTTGAAGTTTGGAGTCCAAACCGAGCTAGAATTCCAAAAATTTTGGATTCCTCTCGGGTGACCGGTTCACCCAACCGGTCCAACCAGTTCACCCAATCGGTCACCCGAGAGCCCCGTCCTGATTTGTCTCTCTTTGCATTTTTTACGGAATAGGACTCTATTACTCCGAATTTCTGCCTTCCAAAGGACTTCTAAGCCTATTGGGAGGTGGTTTTGAGTTGTTTAACATTCATGGGATTTAATTACTGCCCTAGATTGATTTTATGGTGAATTAATCTCAACCATTGGTTCATATGGTTGGTTGGTTATAAATAGAGGCTCATTCATCAGCATAAGGGACTTTTTGTGACTTTTGACACTTCATATTCATAAGAGAGAGAGGGACCACGAGTTTGCACACACCCACATCACTTGGAGGAGGCTTTCTACTGCAATTTCAAAGGAGAACTAGAAGGGAACCAAGCCAAAGAGAAGGAAGAACGCAGCGAAGACCCTTGCTTTGTTGTAAGTCTCCTTATTATCCTTTTATGATTCCTTCTTCTTTTACTCCATTCTCTGCATAGTTATGGCTTAGAATTGATTTAGGAATCATATATACTCTATATTTTAGAGTGTATATGATTCAAATATGATGAGAATGCATGTTAGTGGATTAGGATTGTGAATTGCTTGCTGTTAGGATAGTTTCTCTCTTAAGGATAGAGGTACGTTTTGCATAAAAAAAATCAATTGATGTGTTTAGGCCGTTTTCTCTTCATGGCTCAATTATATGCATGATTTTAAGCATCTTTTGTATAGGACACTTACTGTGTAAGCCTCATTTTCATAGGTGAATGGATTATTATCCTTTTCGAGGATAATTATCGTCTTTAGAGGGTAAGGTTGTGCATGAGTGCTTTCTAGAGTGTGTTTAAGTGCGTTGTGAGTTTTTTTGCATTCTTAGGTATATATTTTACGTAAGATATGTGAAGAAACCATTCATCCGGAGTGATTTCTACGTAAAATTATCTCCGAATAGTTTTACTTAAGAAAGCTCGCCGTAAGGATGATTATTTCACATTCTTACATAAGGTACTTACCTAAGGCATCATGTTAGATTTTATTTTCATATGTAAGATTGTCATATGATATTTTCATCATGGTAACGCCTATTTAGCATGTTTTTTATGGTTTTGTGCATGTTAGGGTGTTTAGAGCATATAGGAGCATATTAGGTTTTTGTTTTCCTTTTGATTTTTGTTATTTGCATGAGTTTTAGGTCATTATATGCATGTAAGGTACGTAGGCGCTCATTTGATGTTCAAGTCCGCCCTAGGATACTAAGTATCCTAGGTTTTCTTTTTCTTTCTTTCTACCCATTTATCCATCACATATTTGCTAGTGGATAGGATGGATTTGTTTGCTCATTCTCTCTATCTCTTACTTGCTTTCCATATCTCTCATACTTGTTCATAGATGTTACATGCTTTATGGATGTTTATTGCTTTATGGATGTTCATGGATGAATGCGATTGGTTTATGGATGATTCTTTGCATATGCATGGTGACTAATTAGGAAGTGATTGAAATAGCCCATATAAATTCAGAGACCCACTTTGGGGTGATGTGGGTGCCTATAGGATATTTCCTAGAACCTTCCCACATCGTAACTTAGTCTCTGAATCCTCTCTTGTTTTGATAGACCTGCTTTTCCTTGATCGGAGTCATGTGGTTTGTTTTCAAAGGTTTTCTTTAAAAACTATTTTTATGGTTTTCCTCCTTTCGTAAAAATGAGGTGGCGACTCTTTGTTTGTTTTGTTTTTGTGAACCTTTTAAAAACCAGATTTTTATTAATTTAAATCTCTATAAGTCTTTTTAAAAGAAGGGTGTTCCTTCCCCCTCCGGATCGAAACCCGTGGTTCACAGATTAGTTGGGTCCTTTAAGCTTTATTCACTCACAGCTATTGGATGAGCAACATTTGTATTGAACGGCCATATCGGCACGTGCTGATATGGCCCTATATCAGCACGTGCTGATAGGATCAAGTCTATATATATATATATTGATTTTGAAATATTTTATGTTTATTGTACAATTTCCTTCTATATATATATATATATATATAGAGAGATATATATATAGATATATTGATTGTAAAAGAAAAAAAAAATGGACAGCTGCATCTTTAATATTTAACATTCTTCTAACTCTCTATATTTCATTAGGTGTGTTACGAAACTGGACTGTAAATAATAATCTCTCAATTTGCCTCTTTAAACAACAGGATATTCTTCATGGTTTAGATCAATAGCCATTGACTCACACTCAGCTCCCATTACATTGTTTTTTTTTTATAACTATAGGACAGCATTGTGAGCACCACGCCCCATAAAAAAGAAAGAAGTATTTAAAAACCACCGCGATGGTTCGAGAGTACGCAACTAGCCTCGAAAGACTAATCGTGGAGAGGAGTCGCCACCTAGTTACTATCTAGGAACAATGAAACCTAGTAGGGTCCAACTCGTTATAACCAGAGATTTGGGTTCAGAGCTAGGGTACATCATCGAGAAGGTGTTAGGCACTCGACAATGCCCGGTCGAAATCGGCCCCCACACATAACTATTGGCCATAATTAATTTGATATTCAATTAAAATCAACCCTAAGATATGCAACAATTATATCATGTAACAGTGGATGAAATATGCAGAATACATAAGCCAGGAATCATATAACAAGGCTAAACATAATTAATAACCAGAGAGCAAGCTTGCTGCCTACAAATCAACATGGTGCATACGCATCTATGCTAGTTGCGCACGCACCTTTTGGATTCCTGTACCTACACTTCTGTTAGCTCTATTCAAATAATCCACCTGCATTAATAATTCTAGACAATAATAATAAAAACCCCCTAACTACTATCACATAAAAAACCCTAACAAACAGAAGACTATTTGCTCCAATGGGGTGCGTACGCACCTATGACCAATGCGTACACAACCCGTAAGCATCTCAGATTCCAGAAAACAAAATATAACCTAACCTAACCCTAAGACTAAATATCAAGAACACTGCAAACAGATAAAATTATTACGAAATCTGGAAAGAGAATGTTTTCCTAACATATCCAAATTAACATCATTAATCGATATTAACTATGATAAACAGGCAGTCAGTCCTATTCAGATTTAACCTACTCTACTATCATGGCATGATATACAATGATTATACAACTTATTCATCCTAAACATGCATTCTAACATCATATTTCATCCATAATAATGCATAATGAGATAAAATAAACAAAAGAGAAAAAGAGAAAGAAAAGTGATTTTTGTCACTTTGCAACAGCAGAAATTTCATTCGCGTTTTTTAGTATGAAAACGTTAGAATTGGACAAACCTCATGAATACAAAGTTGTAGAGAATTGAATTATCTTTCTAAGAAGACCAATTTCGTCCAATTCTGACTTTGGAGTCGAAAGTTATGATTAAAATACGATTGTTGATTTTAGAAAACTACTGCTGGATTATGACGAATTTCACTTTTTAACAACCCTACTCTTCTAAATCATGCATAGTAAATAAATAAAACACATCAACCAGCATACATATGATTATACCAACATTAATTCAATCATACATAACCACAATTCATGAAATTGAATAGAAATTGATAGAGAATTACCTTCAGGTTTGTCCACCTTCCTCGATCAATTCTCCCTTGTAGTCCTTTGGAATCACAACTCTCCTTCAAGCAATTCTCCCTCTCCTAGTATGCAAGAGTCGTCTCCTCCTCCTATTTTTTTCCTTTCTTTTCTCTCTCATATAGAATTATAATGGTATATTTATAGGGTTTGCTAGGGTACCTGGGAGTCCCTCCCCAGATTGCTCTCTCTTCCCCATCCCAAATGGACTCTAACTCTCGGGTTGGATAGTCCTCACAGATAGGGAAACGCGGTTTCAGAAAAATAAGGTAAGGTGCATACGCAACCTAAGTAGTTGTGTATGCATAGTGCGTACGCATCCAGTGGGGATGCGTACACATGGCTTCTTTGTGTAGATTTGTTGCAATCTTGCTGTGATTCCGTGGGCCGCCTCAAGATCATTTCACGTGCTTTAGGTCGAACAATAATTATCATCATTGGGATAAAAAGGGATTTAGAATTATTAGGTGGTACAAAATAGGGTGTCTACAAGCATAATGTGCTTATTTCTTCTAAATTTATGTAAAGTGTCCCCACAACCCCTTAGAACTTTTATAAGCTTAAAAAGGTCCACTATCACTGATCATTATCCTTTTGTCTTTTTTTAGGCTGTGTTTGATTTGAATGATTGAGATGGAGATGAGAATAAGAATGAGAATGGATGGGAATGGTCATCCTATTCCAATGTTTGGTAAGGAGTGGAAATAAAATGGAAAAGAATAAATAGGACCCACTTTAAATGATTTCATTCCTTAAAGGGTGGGAATGACCATTCCTCTTGGTTTGGGATCTCCATAAAGAAATGGCCATTCAATTCCCTTGACTACCAGACAATCACTTTTTTGGGACTAATTAATGGAATCACTGTTCCATTTCCTCCCTCATTCCATTGTAACAATTAACATAGCCTTGGTATAGTGGAAAGGAATATCTTAGATATGGTGACTCTAATGCTATAAATAAATACGGAGTATTTAAATATATTTAATCTAGTTTTGAATTCTTATAAATAAGTTATGATAAGCTTAGGTTTGAAAATTATGTTCATCGTTGAGCTTATATTGATCATTGATAGTTTGAATTTCATTGAATGTTAAGGTTGCATTGATGATGGATGCTAGTTTGTTGAAAAACCTCAATGAAACCAATGTGAAAAGGTTAGTGAATCTCATTAGAGATTTATTTGTAACTATTTATTTTTCTTTCTTTTTTTATTTTATTGTTCTTTTGTTGGTTCACATGTTCATGTTAAGATGTGCCATTCTTGCTATGTCATTATTTGGTGACTTCCCAAGAAAGAGAATTAACTTGCTTCCCCCATGCTTGCTATTAAGGGTGTGCGCGGATCGGTTTGGCGTGGTTATGAGAGAAAGTACTAATCAACCTGCCAAGGACGATTTACAAAATTTTCAACCCATCGCCAAATTATTGGTCCTAAAAACCGGCGTGTTGTGGCTACGTATGAAATCAAATGCAATCTAAAAATTAGTTTATTACAAGTAAAAATAAATTCAAGAACAAACAATAAGATAATCAATAAGAAAATTAAGAGACAGAGATTGCAAACGATATTAACGAGGTTCGGCTCTCCGCCTACGTCCTCACCTCAAGAGGTTGCTTGAGGATTCATGTAATGCCCTGCATTTCCATAAACTATTAATTTATTTTTAAGTCTAAAATCTTTAGTTTAAATTTAATTCTATTAGGCTAATTTTATAATACACTATTTGGGATAAGATTTACTTGGATTAGGTAAATCTTGCAACCAAACAATATTATCCTAATTGGGTTAATATATAAGAATCCTTATCAGAAGATTAAATTTTTTTTAACAATCGGTTAAAGTCTTGGAGAGGCAGATTGGAGCCCTAATAATTTCATCGTTTTCCTATAGTGACAAATAAAGTAAAAAAAGGTCTACAACCTTGAGTTCATGGTTCTGTCTTTTAGGGTACTTCAATATATACAGTATATATTTGTTTGCTTGTACATTTGGGGTTAAACCGTAGGGTGTACTGGTAAAGTGGGTTACAGAAGGAATTTTTATTGTTGTTATTATTTTATCTATATATATATATATGGGGAGGGTTCCGTTGACACCTAGTGTAAAACTTTTACACTTCACTCGTTAATATCTTTCTATAAAAATCATATTTCGCTAATCCAATTGTTGGATTATATATTCTTGTCATGTACGTCATGCATGCCAAATTTCAAATTAATCGGAGATTAGGAGCTACGTCATCCATAAAGTGCTTGAAATTAAAGTTTTACTTATTAAAAGAAATGTAAGTTTACGGATGAAACACTTCCCAATATCCGATTAACTTGAAATGTGACATGCATGACGTGTATGATAGGAATATGTAATCTAATGGTTGGATTGATGAAATATGATTTTTGTAAAAAGATATTGATAGGTGTAAGTGTAAAAAGTTTTACACCAGATGTCAATGGAATCCTCCCCTATATATATATATATATATTGTACTAGTACATCCCGTAGTACAAAAGCTAAAGAAAAGTTGTTGGAAAAGGAAGTTGCTTTAGGTATTGATTATTGTAACAAAATATAATATAGTATTGTTTATAAATATATATATAGATATAGATAATACAACGTGAGAACTTATTAGAAATAGGCAGAAGTGTTATCTTGGAATAGATGATGGTGGAGAACTTATAATCCAATGTGGTTACGTGTACAATTCATTTGTATACTCATGTACCTAGAACTCATGTGTTGAATTTTCACTAGTTATGTTAAGTTCATTTTACCCAATTTGATGAGCTTGACACAATGGGCTGCGTTGAGGGTGAAACTAAATAAATTAAAACATTTATTAACTTAGATTATAATTTATTAATAGTAATTAAAACATTTATTAACTTAGACTATAATTTATTGATAGTAATATTAATTTTTGATCTTAGGTTTGAGCTAAGTATTGATAAGTGGAGGCATTTACTTGGATTTTGACGTTACCACTTGAGGTAAGTGGGAGTATGACATGCCAGTTTATTTATGACAAATGTTTTATTTGTTAAATAAATTATTTTCATGAATGATTTCTATATCCATTCAAACATGTCTATTTTATTTGTATGAGTTAAGTAAATGATTTTGTATTCCGTTTCAAGTAATGCTAGATATGATTTACTGATTACTTAAAATTATATTTAGACAAATTGATTATATTTGAAACTCTGGTCTGACTGCCTTATGTCTAGCCTTGGTCAGTATGGGTTAAGTTATTGGCTTTTGGTTCCACTGCTTTGCCCCGGTTAGTAAGGGATAATACTGATCTTTAGTACTAATGCTCTATTTAAGTCTCCTCTTGATAAGAGCACCGTTTGGACCTTCGGGTCAATCTGTCTGAGTCATTTGTGTGGTTAGCCAGAGTTACAAAATAAATATGTACTCGTTCTGATCTGAAATTTCTGAATGTTTATTTGAAATCTGCTATTGATATGAGAATTCTAAAAATTTGTATTTCTCTAAACATCTTTTGGAAAATATTTAATTGTGATTGTTAGCATATGATTTATCAAAATACACTTTTATGAAAAACTCGTGCGATTAGCTTGGCTTATTCTTGTGTATGTTATACTCACCCTTACAACATATTTTTCAGATGAGTAGTCTGTTAGATTGTTGGGATGAGTGTAGTGGAGGCGTAGAACACGTCAAGCTAGCAGCTATTAGATTGCACATTAATTAGTATTAGTTTCTGTAGTGATTTCTTTTTCTTATGAGAGGATTTTTGACTTATTTTAAATGTTATTTGTTAAAGTTTGGAGTTATGAGGTTTGAGTAGACAATTTTGTTTCAATTATTTTAGTATTGTTGATGATTATGACATTACTGGATCTTTGGAGATTATTAGTACATTAAATTTTATCATTGAAAATTTATTATGGATGAAATATTTTTATTGATCATATGAATGGTTGGGATATGAATGTTTAGTTGCGCCTTCAGACTCGATCACTTGGGTTTGGGGTGTGACAATTCACTAATCCACTATACCAATCTTCTTGTGGGTGGAGATCAAACTTTTACAACCACAAGTGTTCTTCACCAACACTTGCACAAGTGCACTCTTCAAGTGCTACAAATCTAGAGTTCTCTCAAGCCTTTAATACAAAGATGATTTGAGTTGTTTTTGTATACAAGAAGTTCTCTCAAAGAGTAGATAACACAGCAATAAAAGCTCACTTATCTATTGATTGATCACAATAACAGCTCACTTAAGATTTCTACGACTTAAAAGTGAATAGTAATAAATGCTCTTATTTGATGCTCAATAAATGCTCATAAATGAGCTTAACCCTTATTTTTATAGCCCTTGGGTCCAATATGATCATTCTGAAGCAATAAATGCCAAGAAAAAGGAGTTTAGTGGGCATTAAATGCTCAAATGGTTGTTTAAAAAACTAGCCGTTATGATCTGTCTCAATAGATTCAAATGTCTAAAAGTGATTTTGGATGTTTGAAAATTCTAGAGGACATTTTCAGGTAAAGGGAATATAGATAACTTAGACGTCCAAGGCTAGACTTGAACATCTGAAAGGATTGTCTCAAAATAACAGAAATTGAGGAATGAAGTTCATAACTTATGGTCGTCTGAAAGACCAACTTGGACGTCTGTAATAGACTTGGAGGTCCGAAATGCCACTTGGGCATCCGAAATTCCAAATTTCAGAATATGCATAATTTGCAATATAAGTCCAATGACTTGGGATTTTGTTCAAAAGGCTTATAAGACCTTTTTGCTAGTTAAAGTAAGTTCTATTAAGTTATTACCCATGATATATAATGATCTAAAGTCCATGATTCCTAAGTGAGCAAAGATTGAACCAATCTTACATTAAAGTCCTAAACTCGCACAAATGAACTTGTTTGCTTCTTCTATGAGTTCCAATCTTGTGGATGAGTTGGATTATGCTTTTTGTGAGCCCATTGGTTGCTTTGTGACATCCTTGCTAGCACACTGACTGCCAGTTGCTATTGATGAAGTGTTCAATAGATTTATACCTATTTTAATCAAAACTTCATATTCCATTAGCAACTTAAACAAAACAACCTTGCTTTGTTATCATCTAAACAAGTGGGATTGAACCCTTAGGGCCAACACGACGGATTAGTTGATTTTTTTTTGCGATTTTGAACCAATGGTTTGGGTAGATTGGATGGGTTGTATCATGTCCTTAATAACTTTTATGAGAATTTTCAAATGACCAAAAAGTGTGCTTTTATAATCTCTACGAATATGGTTTGTTGATTTCTTAGCAAAAATGTTTAGAGACAAACCATTTTTTTGGGTAAAAAGCGATAAATAATTTAACATTCTATGATATCAAATCCCACAAAATAGTTATAGATTAATTAACAAGAAGTTTAAAAAAAAAACAAAACAAAACAAAACAAAAAAAGGGAAAATGACAAAACAGTGGGTCAAAATAAAAGTAATCCTTAAAAGAGGGTTAAAACTCTCAAATTTCTTTCAAAGTGGTAATAATGAATTTTAATTCCAAGAAGAGGGGATTTAGGGTCAAATTTCCATTATAACATTTTTGTCAAAAATGTTTCTCTTTTCCCCCTACCCAAGTCCTATCAGATTGTTCTCCTCTCTTTTTATTAAATAAAACTTAACTAATATTTCTTCTCTATCTTAAGAAAGAGAAAAAAAAGTAGTTCTCCATGTTTTTGATTTTTTGGTTGTTGCTTATTGAAAAGCATGATTTGAATTTAATTAACATACCCAAGCACTAGAAAAAATATAAATATAAATATAAATATAAAACTTTCCAAATCCAAATGTGTAAAATATTATTATACTAGATGAAAAATATATATATATGACTAGTTTTTTTTAATTATGTTTTGAAACTTTTATATTAGGAAAGAAGATATGGGTTTAATGTGAGAATAGTATTTAGGTGGGATGAAAAAATAAAATAAAATAAAAAAGTAAAGAGGGCAGAATGGTTATTATAAAATAGCAAATGGTAGATCCCTTCTTTTTGGGATTAAAGTTCTTTACTATCATTTTGAATGGAATAAGAAAGATTTGACCTTCTATTTGGAATTACTTTTATTTTGACCCACCGTTTGGTCATTCTCCATAAAAAATAAAAAATAAAAAATAAAAATAAAAACACTAAAATGACTTAAGATGTTTTCTTGTAGAAAGTGTGTGTGTGTGTGTGTCTATATATATATATATTGTAATTGAAAGCGGGTTGGGTTGGTTTATTGGTGGTTTGACAAAGTTCAACCTGTCAACCAAACCAAATCGCCAAATTTATTGCTCAACCCACCCAAACCAATCCGCCTATTCTCTCAAACCCTTTGGGTCGGTGCGTAATGTAGCGGATTGAGCGGTTTTTTGCACATCCCTACTTGTTATGTCATTATTTGAGGACTTCCCATGCACGCTAATTATTTAGTGACAGAGGTTAGTAACTTAGTGGTGAGAGTTGAACCTAAGATCTCTTACTTAATGAGAGGCCTCAAGACCATTCCATCCACCCCTGGTGAAAAAGGGTTGCTTCTTTCTTTCTTTCCGTTTTTTTTTTCTTTCTTCTTCCTTTTTTGGGGAGAAATGTGGGTTTGACAGTGTGAACCCCGAAAAACGTGAGGCCCACAAGGGTTTAAAAGTCGCCAGTCTGTGGACCCAGGAAAGCGGGTTAAGGGCCTACGGGGCGGTTTTAGGTTTGAAAAAGGAAAAGGAGTCGCCACCTTATTTTTTTAAAGGAAACAAGGAAAATCCTAAAAAACAGTTTTGTTTTAGGAAAACAAAATAATGACTCCATATTTAAAAATGGAAAGGCAAATGATCTTTTGGAAACCAGAGAATTCGGGGATTCGGAGGCTAAGTTACGATATGGGAAGGTTCTAGGCAAAGCCTATAGGCACCCATATCGCCCTAAACGGTCTCTGAATTTAATTGGGCTAAATCAAAGTCTTAATCACACACAAATCAACAATTATCATCACAAGACAGCATGCATATCATTCATTCATTCATCCATATAGTCAAGTAAATCAAAGAAAAACAGAAAAAAAGAAAGGGGGAGAGGGGAAAACCTAGGATACTTAGTATCCTAGGGCGGACTTGAACATCACGAAGAGCGCCTACGTACCATGTATGGAAATACATGGATCAAAGTCCACGTAGTTCGAAAGGGAATAGGGTTATAACCTAATCAAGGCCTATGGTAAACCCTAAGTTTCCTTTCAAGTAAAACATGGTAAGTTTCCAAAATAAATGATTCTCAAAAGATTTTTGGTAAAATATGGAATTTTGATAAAAGATGGAAACTTTGATTTAAAAGGTATTTTTTATTGAAAGGATACTATAGGAATCACCATATTCCCCTATTAGGAAACAACCCTAGGGGGGAGAAAGGGAAAGTTTCAAAGAAAGGAAAGAAGGGTGAATTGGGGCACCCTCATACCCTACTTACCTTAAGCAAAAGCAACCTGTCAAAGTAACCACCCTATTGCATAGGGTAATTACCTTATTTGTAAGATTTCATCTCACAATAGCCAAAATAACCACCCCACATTGGTGGGGTAGTTGCACCTGTTGTACCTGTCAAAGCACCTGCAATTTCCATGCAAAACATACCAAAAATACCAACCAAGCAAGCTAGATTCCAAATCAAGCCATTATCGTGCCCAAACATGGGCTAACACATGCTCAAAATATCATATCAAAGACAAATAACAGATCTGGACAGAATTAAAATAAGGCTTAAAATCAACCACAAGTCATGCAACAACATGAATCATAAGCTAACTGAAGCCCTAATTCAACCCTACATGCAATGACATGCAAAAAACCCTAAAATCAACTACTATGAATGCAGAAAAATGTCATAGCTATCAAATATGCAGCATATATATGTCAACTATGAAGAAAACACAAGAAAAAAACCCTAAGCTATCATGCTATATGCAACTTTCCTAATACAAGGATGCATGAAACCCTAGAATCACAATTGTGCTCAAAATCACATAAAATAACTCTAAATCATGCAAAGCCCATCATAGACATCATGCTAATCATGCATATTAATCAATAGAAGCATCCACACATGAGAAAAATACAAGCTTGCACATGAAATATAGCTATTCTAAACATAAATTCCATTTCAGCACTAAGGAAACCCTAGAATCCCAAACATGCAGCAAATCACATGGAACATCATCCTAGCATACTAAACAGCCCATAAATATTATCCTAATCATGCATACATTCCAATGGAAGCAACAAAACACAATAAAAACATAAGCTCTAATATGCCAAAGAGTTATTTCATGCAGAAAACCATTTTAAGCACCTAAGAAACCCTAAAGTCCCAAACATGCAGTAAATCACATGGAATAACATCCTAGCATACTAAACAGCCCACAAATATGATCCTAAACATGCATGGAAGCAACAAGACGTGATAAAAACACAAGCTTTGATATGCAATCATCCTATTCTATGCAAAAACCCTAACTTTAAAAGAGAGAAGAGGAGGAAGGGGGGAATACCTATGGTGAAGTATCCTTTTGCTGCTGTAGGGAGTCCTCCTTCTCTTGTGTACTGCTGGGAGTTCCTTCCTTCAAGCCTTCAAGCAATGCTCCAGCCCTCCTCCAAGCTTACTCTCACACTCTCTCACTCAAAGTATAGGTTAAACTACCCTAAGGATGGCTGCCATAGCTTCCAAGTCTCACACATGCCTCACACTTCAGAATTTTCTCTCCAAGTGGCCTCCCCTATTGCTGAAGTATAAGGGGGTATTTATAGGGATTGAGGGGAAACCCTCAATGGTTGGGATTAAAACCCTAGGGATTGATCCAAGGGCTCTTAGAGGTTACCTTGGGGCTCAAGTAGGTCAAAAAGGGCTGAAATTAGGGTTAAATAGCGGCCAAAGGCGAGCAAATCCGAGAAAATAGGATGGGAGCCGCGTCAAGGCTCAAAAAAGGAAAGTGGCTCGGGTGACCACCTGGGGCTGGGCGGCTAGCAGCCTGGGCCCAGGCGGCTAGCCGCCCAGGCCTGGGTGGTCACCCGAGGCCATGTCAGCTTCAGCCCAAATTTGACCCTTTCGGCTTCCAAATGTGTTTCAGGGTTCAATTTAACTCCGATTTTGACGAAACGAAAGCCAAAACGACCGTGTTTCGAAGGGGAATGTAATTTGAGTCACTTGAGGGCGAGAAACCCTAGCCATGGCTGCATGGTTGGGCCCTACAAAGGTAGTTAACCGCTATGCCTCACCATCGTTTAGCTTAGGTATGCACATAGAGTCGCACCGAATGCTTTCCAATTCGAAATTCAACCTCCCTAAACACATTTGGGGATGAAATTAAGACCAATCAAGGTCAAATGAGTAGTCATAGACTGAAAATCATGAACCAATTCGAGCTAACCCGAAGTAGGTCTTTTAGCCAACCTGAGCCTTATTGAGCCATTCTAATCCCGAACCTTCAATTCATCGAATTGAACCCACAAATACCTCAAATACAACCATATGAACTCCAATTGGCAACTTGGAGATCATTTCAAGGTCAAATGGAAAGTTTGTGATCAAAAAGACGATTATGCCCCTCAAGTCACAAAAGTTCTTATTAACCCTCAAGATCAACTCCAAATCGAACCAAAATTCATACACACCATCCTTAGGACCCTAGAAACTCAATGCAAAAGACTAGACTCAAAAAGGAAACAAAAAGACATATGTAATGACAAACCCTAGCTAAGGTGGCAAAAATGGGGTGTGACAGAAGCCCCTCATTGGTGAGCAAGTTTCACTTGCAAGCCAATGACCAAAAGAACAACCCATTTTTGCCCGGGGAATTGATTTCATCAAGACCCACTGGGGAAAAGAGGGTGAACATATCATTGAATTCTTCGAATTCATCATACACAAGCACAAAGGTACTCTTCATAAGTTCTACAGAACTCCTCTCATACTGTATACCAGTTTCACTGGGGAACAAGATGAGGTATCCACAGCTTACATCGAACTTCGTTCGATGAAAGGTCTTCCAATTCTATGCCAGTGACAACTGGCGAATGGTACGAGGTAATATTATGCCATCAAGGCCATCCCAAAATATGAGAAAGATACATCCTTCTCATATTCAAACCGTCAAGGTTATTACTCAATTATCAAGGTAATCACATCCCATACTGCACCAGTGACAACTGGTGAATAATACGAGGTATCCATAGCTTACATCGAACTTCGTTCGATGAAAGGTCTTCCCATACTATGCCAGTGACAACTGGTGAATAGTACGAGGTATCCATAGCTTACATCGAACTTCGTTCGATGAAAGGTCTTCCCATATTACACCAGTGACAACTGGTGAATAATATGAGGTAACACTATGCAATCAAGGCTATCTCAAAATATGAGAAAGATACATCCTTCTCATATTCAAACCATCAAGGTTGTCATTCAGTTGTCAAGGTAAACACGAGAAAGATCACGTCCTTCTCTTGCTCGAGTCAATTAAGGTAAACACATACCACAGGAAGCCGTCAAGGCTATCTCAAAACATGAGAAAGATACATCCTTCTCATATTCAAATCACCAAGGTTATCATTCAAATATCAAGGTAATCACATCCCATACTGCACCAGTGACAACTGATGAACAATACGGGGTAACACTATGCCATCAAGGCCATCTCAAAATATGAGAAAGATACATCCTTCTCATATTCAAACCGTCAAGGTTATTATTCAATTGTTAAGGTAGTCACATAGCACGAGGAAGGTCACAACCTTCAATCAGGGTAAACACATACCATTGGGAAAGATCGCATCTTTCAAGTTATCAAGGTAAACATGTGACATGAGAAAGATTGCATCCTTCTCATATCAAACTCTCAAGGTGAACACATAGCATGAGAAAGATCGCGTCCTTCTCATAATCAAACCATCCAGGTCAACATAAATCATGGGAAAGATTGCATCTTTCAAGTCATCAAGGTAGGCATGTAATCATGAGAAAGATTGCATCTTTCTCTCGCTAAGTCATCAAAACAAAGGTAAGCTTCTACTTACCAACACACAACAAGTTCACCAAGTCATCTCACATGGAGGCTATTCATGCCTCAACTCGAACACCAACTCATATAGGAGACACAATTATCTCATGAGAGCAATCATTCACATGCATATAGGGAAGGTATCTTTATCCCAAATGACAACAAATCATAGTGACATAGGAGGGAATTCATCCCTAACGACCAAAACCATATGCATAGAAAGGGTTGTTCAACCCTACTAGCATGCCATGCCCACACAAGGGCTATCAATGCAATCCTTTTCAAATCATTTCATGTCAAACAATGTCAAGATATTCACTCATTTTTCAACTCAAAACAAGCTTGAGAATCCATCTCAAAGAGGGTTCAAAAGCGCGAATAGGCGAGCAAAGGCCAAACGAGCGCAACGGAGCGAGCAAGGGGGGGTGACCACCTGGCTGCTGGTGGCTTGCCGCCCAAGCCCAGGCGGCTTGCCGCCCCATGCTGGGCGGTTACCCGAGGCTAGGGTCCTCAAAATTCTGGGTTTTTAAACCCTTGACTCCCCATTTGTGCACACACACACCCAATTCGAAAATAGAGAGTTTCTCTCTCTAGAAACTCATTCCATCTTCTCCAAACACTCACAAACACATTCTCAATTAAAGTTTCACTTGCATTTCAAGTTGTGTGCATGAAATAGCATCAAGAACAAGTCATTCAACAACAAAAACAAGCATCAATCATCAAGTTGCAAGATCAAATTCATCATTTTTCTTATCAAACCCATTTTTCTCACATACAAGCTTAACCACCAACAATGGCTTCTAGCAATGATTCCAACACCAAGTATCCATATTATGTGATCAAGAATACATACAAGGCACCAATCTATGATGCATCCCAAGACATGGTGTTGCTTGAACCTAAGAAGCATCTCTCCTACCTCCATTCCCAACATGAGGTTAGTTCTTCCCAACTTAACATGTTTATCATGAAATTTTGATTTCTATTGGATAAAATGCATTCCCATGATCTTCTTTTGATTGTTTCTATCATTGTTAAGCCAAGTTCATTGATTTGGCAAGGATTGAATGTGTACAAAGCTTGTTTCCCAATGCTTGAGAAAAGATGCCCACCAAGTGTTTGGTAAAATGCCAAAGAGACAAAAACATGTTCAATTCTTGAAAAATCAATTGGTTTGCATTGTAGAACCAAGTCATATGGTCTTGGCAAGGATTTGGTACACAAAATCTTTCATTTCAATGCTTGAAAACAAGTCACACACCAAGTGTTCGATAAAATGCCCGAAAGGCAAAACCGTGTTCAATCCTTACAAAATCAATGAATTTGAATACACAAAGTCATGGGCATTCATTTCTAATTCATTTCATGAATCAAAACCCAAATTTTAAAACTTTTGGAAAACCACTTGAAATCAATTATCAATGTATGCCCAATATCTCTATGTTTTCAATGCTAACTCAATACACAATCTTTTGACATAGCCCGACTTCCAAAGTCTCCGTACAAGGACATCAATAAAGGGGCTCATCTCATGGTGGAGATATATGGAACATGCCCAACCACGTGCTCGCAAGATAGTAAAGAAGGCGGGTTTTGGGCCCTTCCTAGATGCTCTATGGAACGAGCAATGGGATAGGCAAGCATTGTTTGCCTTGACAGAGCTATGGTGGGACACCACCAACACTTTCCATTTTAGCTTCGGGGAGATGACCATGACTCCTAAGGATTTCACCATGATAACTGGGTTGAGCTTGAAAGGCAAGCGCTTGGAATACTATGAACATGACAATATGGATCAGAACTACATAGTAGCTCTACTCGGGGTTGAAGCGGAGTTAAGCCCAAAAGGTGTGCGCCGTACTTGGCTCTACAACACCTTTGCCACTGAAGAAGAGAGTGAGGGGACGGATCCCAAATACATTGTGAGAGCTTTCTTGCTCTACATGATTTCATGCACCTTCTTTGCGGGTACCAATGACATGGCTCGACTAGAGTTGCTAGCTAGCATGGAAGATGTGAACAAAATTGGGAGATACAATTGGGGTGGAGCTGCTTTCGCAAACATGTATCGCTCCATGACTGACATGTCCCGAGGAGTTGCAAAAAACTTTGGGGGACTTCCTTTCGTTTGGGAGGTAACAAAGAACATTCAATTCTCTATTATTTCCCGAAACTTAACACACACATGATTTCATCTATATTTTTTTGGTTTTCCCCAGATATGGTACTACGAGTACCTGAACATGTGTCGCCCAACTCTTGCTAGTGATGCCATGTCATGGCCTATACTTCAGAATTACGCTCCATCTTGCTTGGCTACAAGAGCCTCCAATCGACACGATTATGCCCATGCAAGGGCATATCTTGCTAGCTTGACTGCCGATATGGTAAAATCTTTCTTTCTCTTTATCTTTTTTTATCTTTCTTTTTTCATTTCTCATTTCAAACTCAACAGGTGGAATGGGATCCATGGAGGCTGTGGGAGCATAGGCTTCCCGAGAAGTACTCCTCTTGTTTGGAGTTGACAAGCAAAAGGGTCCTCTTTGAAGGCCCCACAGGTAGATGCTGGTATCTTGGGGAGCGAGTCCTGAGACAAGTCCATGGAAATATGAATGCAGCTGTGACACCTTCCATGCCACCAGAGAACATGAGGCACACTAGCCACTTGGTGGGGGATGAACTAGAAGAAGCTTTGAGGGGTTGGGATGCTGAGGGATTCACCTCCCCTCGCATAGAATACACTGCCTTTTGCCGACAATATCTAATGAATCCTAGGGTCACTGGTCTCCCACCTCAAGGGGTGAGCTCCCCACACTCTTAAACTCTTTTTAAGATTATAAGAAAGACTCCATTTGACAAGTATTTGAATTTCAGGGCCGACGGGCAAGGGGACACAGCTCCACAGTTGGATCTGCCACTGGGATGACTTACAATGACGAGGATGAGGACCTTGAAGGAAATCAACCTCCACCCCTCCCACAACTAAATTGGTATGTGAACTTGTGCAGTGGGACAAAATTTGTGAAGACTGACATTACCCATCCACCATTCGATGAATATCCCAAGATCGATCCATATTATGAGAATGTGAGTTCTAAACTCTTATCTTCTTGAAATTGGATTCTTTCATTATTGTTAACCATGTTTATACTTTCCTAGGTTCCACGGGAGTATGCCCAGGAATGCATTGAACTCAATGAAGGATTGAGGAGGGATCTTGTGCGAATGAGTTTAGAGAACTCAGTTCTGGAAGCACGCTTAAATCCCCAAGTGAGTGATCATCTTATTAGCTTTCAACTAGGATTGGCACCATTACCCTCCTAACTCATTATCTTTGTTTGCAACAGGCATCATCATCTAATCCACCACAGGATATGCCCCCTTCTAGAGCACCTCGTTCAGGGCATGATGGAGCTGGGCCAAGTCGAAAGAGAAGGCCCACGGGAAATCATTGAGTTTCACTCACCTCTTGTTAGGAATGTTTGGAATCTTTCTATCTATCTTGTCATGTACTAATTAGGAATTTCAATTCCCAAACTTGAACTCCTACTATGGATACTTGATGAATCTATGTTCAAACTTTATTGCAATGATATGATCTTGTATTGAGTGAAAAATGGGCTTAAATCAAGCACAAAAAAGTCAAAACATCACAAAAGGGCCAAACGAAGGCATAACAAGGCAAAAATGGGCGAAACAAGACGGCGGTCTCGGGTGACCACCTGGGGCTGAGCGGCTAGCCGCCTGGGCCCAGGCGGCTAGCCGCCCAGGCCTGGGTGGTCACCCGAGCCCGAAGTGGTGTTTCGCCTGATTTTAGGAAACTTCCTATTTTGACGGGATTCTACCTTCCAAAACACGGATTTCTGAATTTTTTCCTATAAAAGCACATCCAAGGGGTCTCAAACCCTACTAACATTCATTGAGAGCAAGTTATGGAAGCCCTAGACAAACTCTTGAGTGATTTTCTGAAGGTTATGAGTGCGGAGGCAAGGAAGGAGTTCAAGCGCTACTGCTTGGATCCGTTGTTTTCTTTGATGCATGTGAAGCTTGAAACCACTCTTCTTACTGCTGCTACATATTTTTGGGATCCCCAACTTCATGTATTCCGTTTCAACTATGAAGAGCTATGCCCAACAATGGAAGAGTTCTGCGCTCTGTATGGAGTTTCACCTGTAGGACCTTTCATCCTCCCTACTCCACGCTCAAGTTACTTGATTTCCTTCTCCAACTTCCTTGGGATTTCTCAACAAGAGGCCTCCATATTTGTGAAGGATCATAAGGTGAATCTCATGGAAATAGCAACTTCCTTCTTGGCTCATGATAGCAAAGGTACCTTGAATTTCAACCTTCCTACTCAACATGCTCTTGCTTTCTGCTTGGTTGGTCGCTTCCTTATCTCCACGGGGACTCTCTATGTCCCTATTCAAATTTGTGAACTGATCCCTTTTCTTCTTGAACATAACAACCTGATTCCCATGGTGCTAGCTGAAACCCTCAATAGTTTAGACAAAGTTCATGATATCCCACAAGCCCCATTAGGAGGGAGCCCCGTTCTACTGCAGATGTGGCTTCTTGAAAGGTTTAACTTCTTATCTCCTACCACCATTAATCCATACAAACCCCAACATTATTGTTGCCGTCGAGTTGAACTTCCTGGTCAATTTTCTTTGAGGGAATGGTTGGGCTACTTCCAAACTCTCTCATGGCGAAACATCAGGTGGTTTGTCTCCACATGGGGATGCAAGGAACAAATTCTTCTTCGAACTTCTGGGTGTGCTATGGTCAAAATCATAGGGTTGAGGTCAACTTCATTCTATTGGACTTCAAGAATCCTTCGTCAACTGGGTGCCATGCAAACCATACCTACTTCTGTGGTATTTGATCATTCTGTCGAACCTGTGGCCCCCACAATGGTTAAGTGGGCCAAGACTAGATGGACTGACCACCTGAAACTGACTCGAGTTGAAAACACTGATGGGCCTTATGTCATGAGCCCTGAATACAAGACATGGTTGAAGACTAGCTTGGGTGAAAGAGAAACCATTCGCAGGAAAAGGATTTATGACCTTATCAAGGACACAGGACTTGGATTTTGCAGGGAAGACATTCTGGAAGCAGTGGAAGCAGCACATGCTCATGACTTGCGAAAGAAGCGAAGACTTGAAAGAAAAGAGAAAAAAGCAAACCAAGAAATTCTGAAGAAAATCAAAAGGACTTGAAGACTTTAGAAATAGGATATCTATGGCATGTCAATAGTTCTTTATCTAACACCAATAAATTGCTATGTCAATCAATTAGTTCTAAATGAATTGCCAATAATAATTTAATTTTGAGATTTGTTGTTGTGGTGTTGTTTGGACCGCACCAAGGTAACTTTATGGGCTGCCTACGTATCCCCATCCTTTTTCAATTTTTTTTCATTTTTTTTTTCTTCATTTTTTTTTTTTTTTTTTTTTAGGAATAGGGAATCAGGCCCTCGTAGTTCAAATGCCTTAACTTTTGCCTAGGCCGCCCTTATGGGTTTTCAACCTAGCAGGCCTTACACATAGTACTTCTTCAATTGATCCAAATTGGTAGGACGAGCGAACTCAATTCCATCCAAATCCATGAGGCGAACAGCCCCTGCTGGTAATATCTCCTTGATAACATACGGGCCACCCCAACTTGGCTTGAACTTCCCTCGTGGATCAAAAATTGGAGCTCTGATTTCTTTCAACACCAAATCCCCTGTCTTCAAACCTCGGTCTTTGACATGCTTGTTGAATGCTCTCGCAACCCTTCGCTGATATCCCTGCACATGATACAAGGCCCTCAATCGCCTTTCATCGAGCAATGCCAGCTCATCATAACGGTTCTTAACCCAATCTGCTTCTGCTATCTGACTCTCCATAGCAACTCGTAATGACGGTACCTCCAACTCAATAGGCAAAACAGCCTCCATCCCATACACCAAGGAATAAGGGGTAGCCCCTGTTGATGATCTCACAGATGTTCTATAGCCCCACACGGCTAATGGCAACTTCTCATGCCAATCAGTGTAGGTGTCAGCTGTTTTTTGTAATATCTTCTTAACATTCTTGTTGGCGGCCTCCACTGCTCCATTAGTCTGCGGGCGATAAGGGGAGGATAAATGGTGCACTATGTTGTATTTCTGCAAAAGCTCCTTGGTTTCTTTCTGAAAGTGCTGACCATTGTCTGAAATGATCTCATGGGGTACCCCATACCTGTAGATGATGTTGAGCTGTATGAACTGTGCTACCTTCTTGGCATTCAAGGTCTTGAAAGATGCTGCCTCTACCCACTTAGTGAAGTAATCGATAGCTACCAAGATGTACTCATGCCCATTGGAGGCTTTCGGCTTAATCTGCCCAATTATATCTATTCCCCACACTGCAAACGGCCAAGGCGACGACATACTTGTCAAAGGCATGGAAGGCAAGTGTTGTCCATTAGCAAAGACTTGACACTTGTGACACTTCTTAACATGTGCATGGCAATCTCTCTCCATTGTAGACCAATAGTAGCCCAACCTCATGATCTTCTTAGCTAGCATATAACCATTCATGTGCGGTGCTCCAACTCCTTCATGGATTTCACTAACAAGACGTTCGGCTTCTTCCTCAGTGACACACAACAGATGGACCCCATCGTATGACCTTCGGTATAGCTTTCCTCTACACAAAACATAGTGACTTGCTAGTCTCCTCAGTGTTCTCCTGTCAATGCGGGTTGCTCCTTCAGGATACTCCCTCTCCTTAATGAAATTCATGATGTCATAGTACCAAGGATGGCCATCTTTCACTTCTCCTTCTCGAATAGAGCAGCAATACACAGGCTTTTCTCTACATTCTATCATCAACGGTTTTACATTCCCACCATCCGGGATTTCCACCATGGAAGCTAGAGTTGCCAAAGCATCGGCAAATTGGTTCTTATTTCTTGACAAATAATTGAACTCTATTTCCACAAATTCTTTAGTCAAGGCTTCTAAGTAGGCATGATACGGTAGCAGCTTCTCATCACGAGTCTTCCACTCTCCCTTTATCTGGCAGATAATCAGTGCTGAATCTCCGAAAACCTCTAACTCTTTGATCCCCAACTCTAGTGCAGCTTCCAACGCGAGGATGCAGGCTTCATACTCAGCAATGTTGTTGGTTGCTTCAAACCCTAGCTTAACTGCCAAGGGTATAAATGCTTCTTCAGGTGAAACCAACAGGACTCCTATCCCATACCCTCTCTTATTTGCAGCTCCATCAAAGTATACTTTCCAACTTTTCCTTCCAATCTCCAGGACATCCTCATCGGGGAATTGATCATTAAATTGTTCTGATGACGCCACAGGGCAGCTAGCCAAGTAATCTGCAATGACACTTCCTTTTACTGACTTCTGTGTTACATACTTTATGTCGAATTCATTGAGAAGAATCGACCATCGGGCAGTTCTGTAGGACAAGACCGGCCTTTCTATCAGGTACTTCAGTGGGTCCATTCGGCTTATCAAGAAAACCTCATACGACATCATGTAGTGACATAGTTTCTGAGTTGCCCATACCAAAGCCACACAAGCCTTCTCTATGGCGTTGTACTTCACCTCATAATCTGTCATCTTCTTGCTTAGATAGTAAATGGCATTCTCCTTTTTTGACCCCTCAAGGTACTGAGCTAGCATAGCTCCCGTCGCGGTTTCAGTGACCGTCAAGTATAACAATAACGGCTCACCTTGTCGCGGAGGAACTAGAATTGGTGGATTACTCAAATACCTTTTGATAGTCTCAAAGGCTCCTTGACATTCTTCATTCCATACTTTCGGCACACCCTTCTTAAGCAACTTGAAAATCGGCTCACACACCATAGTCAAATTAGCAATGAACCTGCTTATGTACTGAATTCTCCCCAAGAACCCTCGAATCTGCTTTTCTGTGCTAGGCGGCTCCATCTCCACAATGGCCTTGATTTTTCCCAGATCAACCTCAATTCCTCTCTGAGTAATCATGAATCCTAATAGCTTGCCTGCAGTGACACCAAAAGCGCATTTCTGAGGATTCAACCGCAAGTTGTACTTCTTTGCTCGCTCCAGGAACCTTTCTAGTGCCATGAAGTGTCCTTCTCGGTCCACGGACTTCATGATCATGTCGTCCACATATACTTCCACCTCCTTATGGATCATGTCATGCAGCAACGTTGTAGCAGCTCTCTGATAGGTAGCCCCGGCATTTCTCAAACCGAACGGCATCACTTTGTAACAATATGTTCCCCACTGTGTGATAAAGGCCGTTTTCTCCATATCTTGCGGCGCCATCTTTATCTGATTGTATCCGGAAAACCCATCCATGAAAGAGAGGAGCGCATGTCCTACAGTGCTATCTACCAATACATCAATGTGGGGCAAAGGGAAATCATCCTTAGGGCTTGCTGCATTAAGATCTCGAAAATCCACACACATCCTCACTTTTCCATCCTTTTTAGGCACGGGAACTATATTGGATAACCACTCGGGATACTCCACAACCTGTAGGAACCCCGCATCAAGTTGTTTGGTTACTTCCTCCTTTACCTTCAATGCCCACTCGGGTTTCAATCTTCTCAATTTTTGCTTTACCGGCTTTTTAAGGGGATTGGTGGGGATGAAGTGCTGCACAATGTCTGGATCTATGCCGGGCATGTCTTCATAAGACCATGCAAAGGCCGTTATGTTGGCCTTTAGGAGGGCTATCAGCTTTTCTTTTTCAAGTGGTGAAAGGGTTATCCCAATTTTAATTATCTTTGGCAATTCATTTGTCCCTAAATTGATTGATTCCAATTCATCCATGTTAGGTTCGGTGACACCCCTTTTCCTTCGCTCGACGAGCTCCGGGGGGACGTCATTCCTAGGATCTATATCCATGCCATAAATATCCATAGAAGAGAGGAAGGAAACACTGCAAGCAAAATATATAAAAGAAACACACTTCATTAAAGGAACAAACAAAAAGACACAAACTTGAAAAGGAAACCAAAATTTGGTGCCACAACTATGAAACGACTCCTATCTCCACAAAATGGGATAGGCGGACACACTTTATTGAAAGCAGGAAAGACTTCTAACTAAGGAACCTACAAGCTACTATCAGGCAAGTCATGATCTTCCTCTTCAAGGATCTCTGCAATGGCTCCATCTTCTAGGTACCAATTGTGAAGTGGCATGGTTGCATGGTGAATTGACGAATCTTGGCAATCTTCTGTTGCTGACTCCCCCAAAGTAAGAACCATATCTTGGAACATGGTAACCATAGCCTCGGTATCCACATGTTCTACCCAGTCTTCTTTCTTCTTTCCCACAGAATTGTACCAACTTGTCAAGCTCTGAGGATTCGGCCCATCTGTAAAGTACTTGTCACAAAAGTCTTTGTCTGTCAGTGCTGGATCAGAACTTGGGTAAAAAGTGCAATAGTGTGATGGCTCTTCCTTCCTGAACTCTTTTTCTATACATTGCACATACTCAAACCCCGACAAGGGTATCTCAATTGATTCTGGTTTTATTTCACATATGGGTACACCCGCCATTTTCAAATCATAATCCCCTTGAAGTGTAACAATGGCTCCCTCATGTGGGAACTTTACCTTTTGATGCAATGATGATGGTACAGCCCCAGCAGGATGAATCCAAGGCCTTCCCAATAACAGATTGAAACATGACGGCACATCCAGGACTTGAAACTCTACTCTGAACTCCGTGGGTCCCATGATTAAAGGTAGAGTGACCATCCCAATTACTTCTCTACGGGTATTATCATATGCCCTCACTGTCTGCCCAGATGGAGTGAAATCGGTGGGCCCCAAGCCCAAAACAGTTGCAGTTCTCAAGGGACATACATTCAACGCGGAACCATTATCAATCAAGACCGTAGGAACTCTCTTCCCCATGGTATCAACAGTTATATGCAAGGCTTGGGAGTGGCTTGGCCCACTCTTAGGTAAGTCAGTCTCTGTGAACACTATAGTGGAATTCTTCGGAGCAGGGTTTACTAGATTCACCAATCCCTCAGGGGACAAATCAACCGGAACCTGTATCTGGTTTAACAACTTCAGCACTGTCTGTCTGTGTTTGTGAGAGGCCATAAGCAAGCCCCAGATGGTGATATTGGCATTGGTCTTCTTCAATTGTCGGAGTACTTCATCCTCTTCTTCTTGCACATCAAGGCGCTTATCTAACTCACCCAGTGGATTATCAGATTCCAAGTGCGGAGGCTTGAAATGGCGGCCCCCTCTTGTCATGTGGTCTACTTCTTCATCACTAGCCCATATGTCATCAATTTCATTTGTGTCACCCATCAGGTCATCCCATTCAATCATGTCAATATCCTCCATCTGCAGCTCTTTGGGCATATCATCCCAACCGGTGGGAATTACGGGCTCACTTGGCAATGGATCAGGATAAAGCACATAGTAATCAAACTTCCCCGAAGGTTCTCCCAATAACCCCACTCGAGGGTCTCCTGCTTCATACCTTTCTTTCAACTGCTGTTGGATGGACTTCTTTGGCAATTGTAGGGTCTTTTGATCAATGAGGTCTTGAACGACCTTTCTCAACATAGCACAGTCCTCAGTGTCATGGCCGGGTATACCATGGTATTGGCAATATTGATGGGGTGTTTGGGGTCTTGGCTTTAGAGGGTGAGGTATGATAAGGCCTTGCTTACAGCATTGGTAAAAGGCTTGGGTCAAGGACATGGGTAATGGAGTGTATTGTCTTATGGGTAGGCAAGGTCGAGATGGGTCGGCTTCAATGGCATTTATGGAGTTGGATGAATTATGAGAGGGAAGTGGATTTTGAGTGACATTTGGGCGAGTTGGTGGTGAGATGATTTGCTTGTCAAGTAAGTCTTGGATCTCATGCCTAAGGCGATAGCAACGGTTGGTTGAGTGGCCTTTGGCTTGGTGGAATTTGCAGTATTCATTCTCATTGTAGCTCTTGGGCAATGGATTTGGTGGTGGTCTTGGGTCGAGAGGTTTCAACAGGCCTCGGCTTTTTAGCTTTTCAAGTACTTTCTCAAGTGGCATATGCAGCTCGGTGAATTGGCGAGGTGGGTTGGTGTCATTTAGGGAGATAGGTTGAATGGGTTGGGCTATAGCATTGACCTCGGCATTGTTTTTCCCAGCAAAGTTCGGCCTGCGGCTCTTTTGGACTTCTTCTGTCTTGATTGACCCATCGGCAATGGCATCCTCAACTTGTGTACCTGCTCCGATAAGAGCCTTGAAATTAGGGAAGTAGTGAGCAAAGAGGTGCTTGTGATACACCGGCAATAGGTTCTTAACCACTAACTGAATCTGATCTTCCTCATTCGGTCTATCTGCCATTCTCGAGGCCTTTTGCCTCCACCTTGTAATGAAAGCAGAAAAGGTCTCATTAGCCCCTTGTTTTGTGGTCTCTAGGTCCCTTCTTGTGACATCCACCTCAGTGTTGTACTTATAGTGTTCTGAAAACTCATTACATATATCTTCCCAAGTTCGGGTTCTATTCTCATCCAAGGCTAGGAACCATTTTAAAGCAGAAGTGGCGAGGGTTTCATGGAACATTTGGGCCAAGAGTTCATCTGTTGCTCCTCGAGGGTGCATAGCTCGTACATACATCTTCAAATGGGTCTTGGGGCAACCCGTTCCATCAAACTTTTCTAATTCAGGCATCTTGAATTGTAGTGGAATACGAGCTTGAGGAAACAAAGATAGGGTACGTACATCCACCATGTCATCTGTCCTACGGATTCCCTTTATAGTTCTCTCCAAGGCTTCTACCTTGCTAGCCAACACAGAGTCTGTATCAGAGGTCTTCCCCTTACTTCCCCCTTCCAGGTTAAAAACTTTAGGTGATTCATTCCCTTTGGGCTGAGTACTTCCCCCATTATTGGTCTTAGTGCCCTCTCCAGACTGGGTCCCATTTTCGGTGTTATCCCCCGGGGTACGGCCATTATTCTGTTCGGGTTCGGACATCTTATGTTGGATATCTTGGGCCATTTTCAATGCTCTCTCGGATACATCAGTGGTGTAATCAAGTTTGGTCATGATAGCCTTCAAACAGGTCTCAACATCAAAACCCCCTTCACTAGTTGCTTCATCGGCCATGTCTGACTGGTTGGTAGAATCAATCTTCACTAAGCGCCCTTGCTGGTCGCGGATCCAAGCCAGTACGTCTTCTCACTCCTCTAAGAAAGGGAACAATCAGTCTCTCATCCTAAGGGTATGTCCTAGGCTTCCATATTTGTCTCAATGACTTCACGCCATATATACTCAATTAGTCCCTTTTAATCCAATCACCTTTACGAGGGTCATGGGCGAAAGGTACGTATTAAGGATATAGGGTGCAAAGGTCCTCTATTAATTTTTCCGTTAAGCACATCACAAACACGGTCATGATATCATTACAAACAATGTGGGTGCATAAGGGTGAAACCATAGTGTCCTACAAGTCTGTCTATATGGACTAATGATAAGGGTAGGCTGGGGTCCTTCACTTGCTTGAGCAATCTTTATACCTAACCACATGTGGCATCAGGAACGCCGCGTGGGTCCAGCAGTACGTGATTAACTCATTTAATATACCCAAGGGCAAGCCCAAGGGTACTTGGCAAGAGAGGTTGAGAGCTTTCGCCCCAACTCATGGAATCAGGAAAACCAAGGTTGAGGCTAGGCCCGTCAGTGGCAAGGGACATCGATCCTAACATGCAAGAGTTTGCGCACACAATGCAATAAATGAAAGCACACAATCAAGCGAATGCAATGTGATTGATTTTAATTAAACAAAAGAAATTAACTTAGCCCAATCAAATTGTATAGAGTCTAGCCCACAAATCCCCAGTGGAGTCGCCAAACTGTGAACCCCGAAAAACGTGAGGCCCACAAGGGTTTAAAAGTCGCCAGTCTGTGGACCCAGGAAAGCGGGTTAAGGGCCTACGGGGCGGTTTTAGGTTTGAAAAAGGAAAAGGAGTCGCCACCTTATTTTTTTAAAGGAAACAAGGAAAACCCTAAAAAACAGTTTTGTTTTAGGAAAACAAAATAATGACTCCATATTTAAAAATGGAAAGGCAAATGATCTTTTGGAAACCAGAGAATTCGAGGATTCGGAGGCTAAGTTACGATATGGGAAGGTTCTAGGCAAAGCCTATAGGCACCCATATCGCCCTAAACGGTCTCTGAATTTAATTGGGCTAAATCAAAGTCTTAATCACACACAAATCAACAATTATCATCACAAGACAGCATGCATATCATTCATTCATTCATCCATATAGTCAAGTAAATCAAAGAAAAACAGAAAAAAAGAAAGGGGGAGAGGGGAAAACCTAGGATACTTAGTATCCTAGGGCGGACTTGAACATCACGAAGAGCGCCTACGTACCATGTATGGAAATACATGGATCAAAGTCCACGTAGTTCGAAAGGGAATAGGGTTATAACCTAATCAAGGCCTATGGTAAACCCTAAGTTTCCTTTCAAGTAAAACATGGTAAGTTTCCAAAATAAATGATTCTCAAAAGATTTTTGGTAAAATATGGAATTTTGATAAAAGATGGAAACTTTGATTTAAAAGGTATTTTTTATTGAAAGGATACTATAGGAATCACCATATTCCCCTATTAGGAAACAACCCTAGGGGGGAGAAAGGGAAAGTTTCAAAGAAAGGAAAGAAGGGTGAATTGGGGCACCCTCATACCCTACTTACCTTAAGCAAAAGCAACCTGTCAAAGTAACCACCCTATTGCATAGGGTAATTACCTTATTTGTAAGATTTCATCTCACAATAGCCAAAATAACCACCCCACATTGGTGGGGTAGTTGCACCTGTTGTACCTGTCAAAGCACCTGCAATTTCCATGCAAAACATACCAAAAATACCAACCAAGCAAGCTAGATTCCAAATCAAGCCATTATCGTGCCCAATCATGGGCTAACACATGCTCAAAATATCATATCAAAGACAAATAACAAATCTGGACAGAATTGAAATAAGGCTTAAAATCAACCACAAGTCATGCAACAACATGAATCATAAGCTAACTGAAGCCCTAATTCAACCCTACATGCAATGACATGCAAAAAACCCTAAAATCAACTACTATGAATGCAGAAAAATGTCATAGCTATCAAATATGCAGCACATATATGTCAACTATGAAGAAAACACAAGAAAAAAACCCTAAGCTATCATGCTATATGCAACTTTCCTAATACAAGGATGCATGAAACCCTAGAATCACAATTGTGCTCAAAATCACATAAAATAACTCTAAATCATGCAAAGCCCATCATAGACATCATGCTAATCATGCATATTAATCAATAGAAGCATCCACACATGAGAAAAATACAAGCTTGCACATGAAATATAGCTATTCTAAACATAAATTCCATTTCAGCACTAAGGAAACCCTAGAATCCCAAACATGCAGCAAATCACATGGAACATCATCCTAGCATACTAAACAGCCCATAAATATTATCCTAATCATGCATACATTCCAATGGAAGCAACAAAACACAATAAAAACATAAGCTCTAATATGCCAAAGAGTTATTTCATGCAGAAAACCATTTTAAGCACCTAAGAAACCCTAAAGTCCCAAACATGCAGTAAATCACATGGAATAACATCCTAGCATACTAAACAGCCCACAAATATGATCCTAAACATGCATGGAAGCAACAAGACGTGATAAAAACACAAGCTTTGATATGCAATCATCCTATTCTATGCAAAAACCCTAACTTTAAAAGAGAGAAGAGGAGGAAGGGGGGAATACCTATGGTAAAGTATCCTTTTGCTGCTGTAGGGAGTCCTCCTTCTCTTGTGTACTGCTGGGAGTTCCTTCCTTCAAGCCTTCAAGCAATGCTCCAGCCCTCCTCCAAGCTTACTCTCACACTCTCTCACTCAAAGTATAGGTTAAACTACCCTAAGGATGGCTGCCATAGCTTCCAAGTCTCACACATGCCTCACACTTCAGAATTTTCTCTCCAAGTGGCCTCCCCTATTGCTGAAGTATAAGGGGGTATTTATAGGGATTGAGGGGAAACCCTCAATGGTTGGGATTAAAACCCTAGGGATTGATCCAAGGGCTCTTAGAGGTTACCTTGGGGCTCAAGTAGGTCAAAAAGGGCTGAAATTAGGGTTAAATGGCGGCCAAAGGCGAGCAAATCCGAGAAAATAGGATGGGAGCCGCGTCAAGGCTCAAAAAAGGAAAGTGGCTCGGGTGACCACCTGGGGATGGGCGGCTAGCAGCCTGGGCCCAGGCGGCTAGCCGCCCAGGCCTGGGTGGTCACCCGAGGCCATGTCAGCTTCAGCCCAAATTTGACCCTTTCGGCTTCCAAATGTGTTTCAGGGTTCAATTTAACTCCGATTTTGACGAAACGAAAGCCAAAACGACCGTGTTTCGAAGGGGAATGTAATTTGAGTCACTTGAGGGTGAGAAACCCTAGTCATGGCTGCATGGTTGGGCCCTACAAAGGTAGTTAACCGCTATGCCTCACCATCGCTTAGCTTAGGTATGCACATAGGGTCGCACCGAATGCTTTCCAATTCGAAATTCAACCTCCCTAAACACATTTGGGGATGAAATTAAGACCAATCAAGGTCAAATGAGTAGTCATAGAGTGAAAATCATGAACCAATTCGAGCTAACCCGAAGTAGGTCTTTTAGCCAACCTGAGCCTTATTGAGCCATTCTAATCCCGAACCTTCAATTCATCGAATTAAACCCACAAATACCTCAAATACAACCATATGAACTCCAATTGGCAACTTGGAGATCATTTCAAGGTCAAATGGAAAGTTTGTGATCAAAAAGACGATTATGCCCCTCAAGTCACAAAAGTTCTTATTAACCCTCAAGATCAACTCCAAATCGAACCAAAATTCATACACACCATCCTTAGGACCCTAGAAACTCAATGCAAAAGACTAGACTCAAAAAGGAAACAAAAAGACATATGTAATGACAAACCCTAGCTAAGGTGGCAAAAATGGGGTGTGACAGACAGATTCAAGATTGATAAAAAAATAAAAAACAAAAATAATATTAAACCAAGAGCTAACAAAGTAACAAGGCAATTTTGGAGATCTAGGCACACAAAGAACATGAGGATGACCACTATGGATTGCTTAATGAACTCCGTTCCAATCAATTATGCAAAATGTAAGTAACACTTGCATAACAGCTGAGATTACTAAGTGGGTAGAATGGTAGTTGCCCAAAAAAGAAGTGAGGACTTTTATTGCAAGACATTACATTTTTTCCTTAATTTTAATTTTTTTTTAAGGAGAGTGTACTCTATTGTTGTTGTTGTTGTTGTTTTTTTTTTTTTTTTTTTTTTTTTTTTTTTTTTTTGTTTTATTTATTTATTATTTATTATTTATAACTACGCAAATAGAAAAAGAAGGTTGGCTCCCCTTTGGTGGTAGTTTGGTCACATTGTGTGGTAATAAGAATTACCACCAAATGTGACCGAGTTACCACCAAGAGTAACAAAGTTACCATTAAATGTGATGAAATCCACTTGGAAGTACAGTACCCTAAGGGTGCCAGAGAAAGACCCTTGATAGGTTACATTATTTTATTTTATATATCAATATTGAGTTTATGTAACAACAATCAAATTTTTTTGAAATAGAAGGAAAATTGGCAATAACCCTATTTAAAATAATGGTTTAAACATTAGCTCCATCAAAAGTCCATCTTGCCTTAAATTGCGAACATTTTAGGAAGTGTTTAATAAACCCCTTAACCGGTTTTTCTGGACATAACATTGGCCTAGATGTATAGGCCCAATGTTTGGTAAGTAGATTCCTATTAGATTTCTAGTTCTCAGCTCTTCTATTTTTTTTACCCAAAAGCAGGTCAAGGGTATTCCAACTAGGGGTGAAATTGGTTCGGTTCAGTCAGTTTTGTCAGAGAATTGGAACCAAACTGAAGTAATCGGTTTTACCAAAATACAAATCGAAACCGACTGACTTCAAGGCAGAATCGACTATATCGGTTTGCTCTTGATATGGTTCAGTTCGGTCGATTCCATTCGATTTAGACAAAATTAATATATATATATATATATATATATATAGAGAGAGAGAGAGAGAGAGAGAGAGAGAGAGAGATATTGATTCCCTAAAATTGACCATTACAATGGAATGTTAACATCAATATATATACTGCCTCGGTTTGGAGAAGAGAGGAGAAAAAAACAAAAGTAGGAAATCGAAAATGATGTTTGTCGTTCACCAGTGGTGAGGTTCGTGGAGAAGGAACCAAATTGCGTTCGTTGGCGGTGAGCTTGTACAATGAGCGGTGAGCCCTTTTTCATATATGAGAAAGACGAGGTGAATGTAGTGGTTTAGGGAGGAGATGCCGCTTGGCAGTGAGATAGGTATACTGGGGATGAGCTTATGCAATGACGAACTTGGCTGTGAGCTTTGTTTGACACGAGGCCATGATTTTGTGTGGGGTTGCACTTCTAGTAGAGTCTCTTCCTTTTCTCTCATTGTTTGTAGTTTATTGTTATACATAATGGATTAATGGATGTGTGGCATGCAGGGGTAAAATAAAAGAAATTCCAAAATTCCCACATTGGTTGGGAAAAGTAAACTTTTCCCAATTCTCCATATACAAAATACAGTGATACCATCCCTCATCCCTTTAATTAATTAATTAATGGTTTATGGTTCGGTCGGTTTCAATTTTAAAATTATTGAACCGCTCCCAAATCGAAAATAAAAAATTTTATGAAAGTAAAACCGATCCCGTCTGAACCTTTTAAAAACTTACTGAAACCGGCTGATTCGATTCGGTTCGGTCGTTCGATTTTTCGGTTTAAATTTCACCCCTAATTCTAAATATTAATTGGTTTATAATGTGGGAAAAATTATCTAGCATATTTTTCAAACTAACATGAGAAGGTCACCTGCCAATTCTCCCGGGTGTTCTCCACGTTCTCCGAGTTTTTCTCCATGAATATCTCCTCATGTATTTTTCTATTTCATTCCTACTAGGACTCTGTGATTGGAAGCTAAGGATAAAATTATCTTACCTAGACAGCAGTTCCCAAATCCACCTGGGAGTATGAATTAATCTTGGATTCTAATCTCTTAATTTGACTAGGAAAGTGATACTCACCATTTTTAAATATGGAGTCTCTCCGCACACGCAAGGTACGCACTAGTCTCTATTTTTATTCCACTTTCTCTTAGACATTTTCTTACTTAATCATCAGAGAGGCTCCCGCCGACACCCTGCTGGTCATATGAGCCCTTCTTTTGTAGGTCTACATGAGGAGCACGCGGGACGACTGTTGGAGATTTTTCAACATCAACAGTTTGGTGTCGTGTGTGGGAAACTACATCGATTTCCCTTGCTAATAATACATAGTGAGCACCTAATCGAAACGAATAGAGAACCATAATCTAGCACTAGAAAATAATTGACCTCAGGGTTTCGTTAATATGGACAAGCAGGATCCTGGGAGAAACCCTATGCTAGGTGGCGTTGCACTATCCGATGAGACAAACCCCCATATCACTAACAATGGGGAAGCAACTCATGATCAGCAACTGGTTACCTTTCCTGAATGGCATGGGGAAGCATCTTGTGATCAATAACCAAAATGAATGGATCGAGAAGCTCGTTGACCATATTTGAGGGAATTCTTGCCATAACCTGAATCCCTCGCAAAACAATCTTGAGCCACTTAGGAACAATCACCGGGATGCAAGTTATGAGTTAGCTCTCCTAAAAGAGGAATATGGTGCTTCTTAGTGCTCTATGGGTTAACCAAGCTAGGTCCGCCCAAGAACGACCATTCTTGTGGTAGCAGTGGAGCTTCGTGAAGCCCTGTTAGGGTAGCTTATGCTCAGCCTGAAAAGAAGGCAACCCGTCAAAACCCCCTAGCAAAACTCGATGATTTCAGAGCAAACCATCTCCGTGACAAGAAGATAGAAGACCTTGATGCACGACTTGGGGAAGTCATTAAAGCAGTAAAGGGCAAGGGCACCTTTGATCTCGATGACCTCCTCGAAAATGAGCATCCTTTCACTCGGGAAATTATGGAAGAGCCTTTACCACCCAAATTTTGTATGCCTCAATTTGATGCATACCATTATTGACCCTGTGGACCACCTTAACTCCTTTAAGACTATGATGCTACTCCATGGGGCACTAGACCCAATAATGTGTCAAGCATTTCCTACTGCTCTTAAGATGTCAGCTCGAACTTGGTACAACAAATTGTAGCCTAGATTAATTGCTAATTTTGCCCAACTTGGGAGGCAATTTATGATATATTTTCAAAGCATTAAGCGGCAACGTAAAACCGCGACACATGTTCTCCCTTAAGCAAAAAAGGGATGAGTCATTCAAGGAGTTTCTTCAATGTTTTAACATTGAAACTTTAGAGGTCGATAGTGTAGATGAAAAGGTAGCTATTGTCGCCTTGGTGGATGGACTCAAGACATCTAAATTCCTGTTCTCCCTTTCCAAAAATCCGCCCACTACAATGACAAAACTCTTGAAAAAAGTAGAGAAATATATTGCTACCAATGAATTGTACAGTGCTAAAAGGGACAAAGAGGTTGATAGGCAAGATCGGAAGAAGAAGGAGCCTAAAAAGAGCAAACTAAAGCATAATGGTTCCTCAAAACGAGAAGGTGAGAGGCAAAGCAGGACAAACATATGCCCGAGAACACCGCCTTGCCTTCAAGAATTCACTTTGTTAAACAAGTCCATTTCACAAGTGCTAGCAACAATAAAATCAAAGGATTACCTCAAATGGCCTACAAAGATGAGACAATCCCCTAATCGTGATAAAACTAAGTATTATGAGTTCCATCGAGACTATGGACACAATACAGATGGTTGTTACAAATTGGAGGAAATTGAAGCCTTGATAAAAAGGGGCAACTTGCAGGAACATCTGGCAGGTCGAGATCAGCACCATAGCATAGAAAAGAACCCTGAGCATAGGGAAGGCCCAAAACATGTAAATAAACCCACTATGACAGATTAATGTAATTCATGGAGGGTTCACTTTGTGAACCACGGGTTTCGATCCGAGGGGAAGGAAAACCCTTCTTTTAAAAAAGATTTGTAGATATTTAAATTAATAAAAATCTGGTTTTTAAAATGTTCACAAAAACATAACAGACAAGGAGTCGCCACCTCATTTTTTAAGGAAAAAAGGAAAACCATGAAAATAGTTTTAAAAAGAAACCTTTAAAAACCCAACATATGACTCCGATCAAGGAAAAGCAAGTCTTACAAAACAAGAGAGGATTCAGAGACTAAATTACGATGTGGGAAGGTTCTAGGAAACATCCTATAGGCACACACATCACCCCAAAATGGGTCTCTGAATTTATATGGGCTATTTCAATCATTTCCTAATTAGTCACCATGCATATGTAAAGAATCATCCATAAACCAATCACATTTATCCACGAACATTCATAAAGCATATAAATATCCATAAAGCATGTAAACATCCATGAACAAATATGAGAGATATGGAAAGCATATAAGAGAGATAGAGAATAAGAAAACAAATCCATCCTACTCCTCTAGCATATATGTGATGGACAAATGAACAAAAAGAAAAAGAAAACCTAAGATACTTAGTATCCTAGGGCAGACTTAAACATCAAATGAGCCCCTATGAACCTTGCATACAAAGATGCAAGGATCAAAGTCCACGTAGATCGATTGAGAAGGGGTTACTCCCTTTACAATGAACTATAAACCCTAAGTTTCCATTTAACAGAAAAGAAGAGTTTTAAAAGAAGAAGGATTTCCAAAAAAATAATTTGAGAAAAAATAGAATTCAAAAAGAAATAGAACTCTTATCCAAAAAAGAAGTTTTAGAAAAATGAAATTCTAAGAGAGATAGAACTCTAATTGAAAAAGAAGTTTGAGAAAAGTAGAATTCCAAGAGAGATAGAACTCCAAGTAAAACAGAATTTTAAGAGAGTTGGAAGCTTAAGACTTCTAATCCAAAGTAAAGACAATAACTCTAGGGGGAGAAGAGAACAATTCATACACAACTTCCCACGAACCACTTACCATATGCAAATTATCCCGAAACATCGAGAAAACAACAATTAATCACCCAATGTATTCTATAGGGCAATCATTAAGCTCAAATCAACTATATTCATGCTCAAATAATCATTAGGAGACCTAAATCAAATCTAGACAGAATACTAAACATGCATATAATGACCTAATACTCATGTAAATTACAAAAATCAAAAGAGAAACAAAATCCTAACATGCTCTTATATACTCTAAACACCCCAACATGAACAAAACTATCAAAAACATGCTAAATAGGCATTATCATGATGAAAATATCATATGACAATCCTAAACATGAAAAGAAAATCTAACATGATGCCTTAGGTAAGTATTTTATGTAAGAATGTGAAATAATCATCCTTACAGCGAGCTTTCTTAAGTAAAACTATCCGGAGATAATTTTACGTAGAAATCACTCCGCATGAATGGTTTCTTCATATATCCTACGTAAAATATATCCCTAAGAATGCAAATAAACTCACAACGCACTTAAACACACTCCAGAAAGCACCTATGCACAACCTCACCCTCTAAGGATGATAATTATCCTCGAAAAGAATAATCATCCATACACCTATGAAGATGAGGCTTACACAGCAAGTGTCCTATACAAAAGATGCTTAAAATCATGCATATAATTGAACCATGAAGAGAAAACGGCCTAAACACATCAACTAATTTTCTGTGCAAAATGTACCTCTATCCTTAAGAGAGAAACTATCCTAACAGCAAGCAATTCCCAATCCTATTCCACTAGCATACTTTCTCATCATATTTGAATCATATACACTCTAAGATATAGAGTATGTATGATTCCTAAATCAATTCTAAGCCATAACTATGCAGAGCGTGGAGTAGAAGAAGAAGGAATCGTAAAAGGATGCAAAGGAGATTTACAACAAAGCAAAGGTCTTCGCTGCGTTCTTCCTTTTCTTTGGCTTGGTTCCCTTCTAGTTCTCCTTTGAAATTGCAGTAGAAAGCCTCCTCCAAGTGATATGAGTGTGTGCAAAGTTGTTCTCCCTAGCTCTCTTATGAATATGATATGTCAAAAGTCCCCTATGCTGATGAATGAGCCTCTATTTATAACCAACCAACCATGTGAGCCAATGGTTGAGATTAATTCACCATAAAACCAATCTAGGGCTGTAATTAAATCCCATGAATGTTAAACAACTCAAAACCACCTGCCAATAGGCTTAGAAGTCCTTTGGAAGGCTGAAATTCGGAGTGGTAGAGTCCTATTCTGTCAAAAACTCAAAGATAGACAAATCAGGATGGAGGCCTCGGGTGACCGGTTGGGGTGAACCGGTCACCCGAGAGCAAAGTCAGGTTTCCCCGATTTTGAGGATTCCTGACCTGGTTTGGACTCTTAACTTCAAACGGACTTAAATTCTTCATTTTAACTCCGATTTGAGTGATTCAAAAAACAAAATTTCAAGGATTCAATGTAGAATAAGTCTAGAATATTCTTGAACCAAAAATCCCTAACCACGGTCAGGTGGATGGGTTTTCATAAGGCGATTACTCGAAAAAAGGTCAATTAACCATAGGGTAATGTGGCGAACCAATCCAAAACCTATCAATAAATTAAATTGGCTCTTAAATTAGACACATTTCATCATTCTAAGGTCAATAGAACACTTCGGAACAAATTTGGAGGTCAATTGGAAAATATACGAAATAAAAGACGAAATTGCCCTTCAAGTCACAAAAGTTCTAATGAACTATCCAAACCTATCTGGAATTGAACCAAATTCGACACACATATCCAAAATGATCCTAGAAACTAAATGCGGGTGATAGGACTCAATAACAAGACAAAAATATGCATGCAATGATGACCTATTCTCCTAAGGCTTAAAAGGGTAAAAGTGTCCTTTAATGCTTAGGGACTCCTAGATGCTTCTAAACCTAACCAAATGCTATCATGATCTTATGGGGGTGAAAATGGGGTGTCTACAGATGCCCTTCATTGGTGGAGTTTGCTTTGCAAATGACACCAATGTCAGAAAAGACAGCCCATTTTCATAAGAAAATGGCAAAGAACCAAAGCTTGAACTTCAACAATAACTACTAGGGATGTTCATGACTGCTATAATGTACACTTGTACAAAATAGGGGGGGTTGTGTGTGACTATGAAAGTTATTTAAACACACGATACTCTCATATGCCTATTCTTTCTCATAGGGGAACATATGCTTCTATAATGTACGCTCATTCTTTATAATGAGGACACGCACAAGATAGGGGGCGTGTGTGACCACAAGAATTATTTAAATACACTATACTCTCATATGCCTATTCTTTCTAATAGGGAAACATATACTTCTATAATGTACGCTCATTCTTTCTAATGAGGACACGCACAAGATAGGGGGCGTGTGTGACCACAAGGGTCGTTTGAACACACTATACTCATCAAACAGTATCATGAAGCTTTAATTTTAACAACTTGGTTAAAATTAAGCGAGGGCAACCAATCCATTGTGCTATAATTTCCTCAAGAAATAAATAGCAATGCAAAACAATTCATGTATGTGACTCAAAGAGTCATTTAAACATACTATCATAACCACTTCTATCCAAGCAATCATAGGCTTTATTTTAACAATCATTGTTAAAATTAAGCAAAGCAAATATTCCAATTGTGCTATAATTCCCTCAAGAAATTAATAGCAATTCCAAACAATTCATGTATGTGACTCAAAGAGTCATTTAAACATACTTCCAAAACCAATTCCAATCGAGCAATTATAGGCTTTATTTTAACAATCTTTGTTAAAATTTAAGCAAAGCGAATATTCCAATTGTGCTATAATTCCCTCAAGAAATTAATAGCAATGTCAAACCATTCATGTATGTGACTCAAAGAGTCATTTAAATATACTATCACAACTAATTCCATCCACACAATCATAAGCTTTGTTTTAACAATCTTTGTTAAAATTAAGCAAAGCATACATCCCAATTATGCTATAATTTCCTCAGGAAATTAATAGCAATGCCAATTCATCACAAAGAATCAAGAAATGACAATTTCATGATCCTTACAAAGCATCACAAGCATTCAACAACTCATCATCCAATTAACAAGGCTTTATTTTAACCCTAGGGTTAAAAATAAGCAAGAACACTTAATCAATTCAATTGTGCTATAATTTTCTCAAGAAATAAATAGCAATAGCAATCCAATCACAAGAGATCAAGGAATATAAAATTCCATAGTTCTAAACAAAAATCATAAGCATCATCCTTCCATCATCCAAAGATAAAGCCCTTTAACAAAGCAAATGTCAAAATGGGCTTGCAAATAACACATGAGTCAACTAATAATTCAATTAGTGACTAAATCAACATCATTTCATGCATTTCAAATTATTCATGACATTTTCTAGGCTTTTCAAGAGAGATTTTGTCAAAAAATCAAGCGAAAAGGGGCCCGATTAAGCAAAATTGTGCAAAAATTGCACAAAACGAGAAATGGGCTAAGGGGACCTGTTGGACCGGTTGGGGCCAACTGGTCACCCGAGAGTGGTCTTTTCTGCACTTTTTTATGGTGTTTTGGCTATAAAGCCTTGCACCATCCTTCATTTGTTCGTCCTTCTTTGCTTGGTTATTGAGAGCTTCTCTCTCTAAAAACCCAACATCCAACATTTCCAACTTTCAAAATACCAAAACTTTGGCATTAAACTTGAATCATTGTAGTAAATTAACACCAACAACATCATTTTTAAGGAATCAAAACAACCTTTAATTCATCAAATCAACCTTCCCAACTTACTTTTTCAAATCAAACCCATTCTCCCCAAGAATACCCAACATTAGTAATTCTTCAACAAACAAGTATTCAAATGCCAAGTATCCACATCATTTCCTCAAGAAGACATACAAAGCTCCTCAATATGAAGATCAACTGGATAGTTTGCTCTTGGAACCCAACAATCATCTTTCCTACATCCATTCCATGAATGAGGTAAGATAATTCCCAACTCCTTCAAGTTCATCCTTATTCTTTCATTTCATTGTTTCTTTTCAAATATTTGCTATTCTTATGGATACAATGCATTGAGTTCTTGCTATTTTGACAACTTTTGGGAGTTTTCTATGTACAAAAACGTTATTTTCCAACATAGGAATAACTATGCCCACCAAGTGTTTGATAAAATTCTCAAGAGAATAAAATCATTCTTTTTGCTTTCAAATAGTCAAAATAATCAAAAGTGAACTCAAGAGCATTCCCTAGAATGCTAACCCATGAATTTTGAAGTACTTTTCTTTACAAAAAACTTTGTAGGCATAACCATGCCTACCATGTGTTTGATAAAATTCCCAAGAGAATAAAATCATTCTTTTTGCTTTCAAATGCTCAAAGTTCTTAAACAAAACATCAAAGGTATTCTTTAAGAGGTTTGCACATGAGTTTCAAAACAGTTTTCTTTACAAAAACCATGTAGACATAACTAATGCCCACCAAGTGTTTGGTAAAATTCCCAAAAGAATAAAAACCACTCTTTTTTTTTTCAAATGCTCAAAGTTTTTAAACAAAACATCAAAGGTATTCTCTAAGAAGTTTACCCATGAGTTTTAAAGTGCTTTTCTTTACAAAAATCATGTAGGCATAACTATGCCTATCAAGTGTTTGATAAAATTCCCAAGAGAATAAAATCATTCTTTTTTCTTTCAAATGCTCAAAGTTCTTAAACAAAACATCAAAGGCATTCTCTAAGAGGTTTACCCATGAGTTTTAAAATGCTTTTCTTTACAAAAATCATGTAGGCATAACTACACTTATCAAGTGTTTAATAAACTTCCCAAAGGAATAGAAACCATTCTTTTGTTTTCAAATGCTTTGGAAAATCAAAGGAAAATCCATGGGCATTCCCTAGAATGTTAACCTATGATTTTTTGAGGTACTTTTCTTTACAAAAAACGTTCTTTTCACTTGAATAAACTTTTGAAAACTTGAAAAACCATGAATTTAAGCATTCTTGAGTCATTCACAACTTCCATGATCTCTTTCATTTTTTGTAGCCAAATTTTGAGGACAGAACAAGGCATGCTCTTGGCGGAGTTATAGAATGGTGGTGCAAAATGGCCACACGGCAACCCGAAGCCCAAAAGATTATAATTAATGCGGGTTTTGGAGACTTCCTGAATGCTTTATGGGTGGAGCAAAGGGACAGACAAGCGCTGCTGGCTCTTACTGAGTTGTAGTGGGACACAACTAACACTTTTCACTTTAGTTTTGGGGAAATGACTCTTACCCCAATAGACTTTACTGTTATTACAGGACTTCGCCTAGGTAGGCGAAGATTATCTTATTATGAGAGTGCCCACGGGGATCCCTACTATCTCTTAGAACAGCTTGGGACAATAGTACCAGTTCAAAGGGGTGGGGTGCGCAGAACTTGGTTGAAGAATAATTTTGGTGATCAAAGAGAAGAGGACGACGCAGACCCACCTTGTCTTGCCCGAGCTTTCATGCTATACATATTGTCTAGCATATTCTTTGCTAGCTCTGGCGATGTTGCTCCTTTAGGGCACCTTGCTTGCATGGAGAATGTTTGGGAGATGGGCGACTACAACTGGGGTAGTGCTGCCCTTGCTGTATTATATAGGTCCATGAGTGACAGATCACGTGGAGTAAGCACAAACCACTGTGGGATGTCCTTCATCTGGGAGGTAAATCAACCTATAAGCTTCCTTTTAAAAAAATATTTGCAATGAATACACATCATCACTTTCTATTGAAATTCTTTTTTTTTTTTTTTTTGAAAACAGATTTGGTACTATGAGTACTTGGCGTTTGAATGTCCTGCTCTCATTGACAACGATCCTCATGGCCTGTTATGTCCAATTATCACATCGACAATAGGTGCGATTCGGTGGACAATAAACATGACTATGCCCATGCTAGGGCATTCCTGGCTTATATTACTACTGACAAGGTAATCTCTAAGACTTTTATCCTTTGAATTCCATCTTTTTTTTCAATTCTTTCTCTTAACACCAATTCATGGATTAGGTGGACTGGGACCCATGGGCACAATGGAAATATGCCCTTGAAGAGCAATGTCACAGGTGTGTCGATATGACAGAAAAACGGATCCTCTTAGAAGGTCCTATAGGTCGCTACTGGTACCTTAGGGAAAGAGTTTGGCGCTAAGTAAAAGGCACCATTAGTGCAGCTATGGTTCCTATGGCACTACCTAAAGGCATGAGACATGCCAACTCCTTGCAGGGGTGCGAGTTGATCAAAGCTATAAGAGGCAAGGAGGCAAGTGACTTCATAGTTCCTAATGGAGCCTATGAGAGTTTCCGTAGGAGGTATCTGATGCCTCCTAGGGTCGTAGGAGTTCCACCTGTAGGGGTAAGTACATACTTAACCCTGTTCGTGCTTTACAAGTATTTCCTAGCTGACTATGTGCAACTCTTTTCAGTGACGGTGAGCTTGTGATCATCATTCCACAGTGGGTTCAACCTCGGGCGTGTCAGGGGTACATATGGATAGTGATGACGAAGGCACGGATAGGGAAACCCTTCCCCCTTTACCTCGGCCTAAGTGGTCCATTGATTTATGCCAAGGAGGTGACATAGTGTCTACAAACATAGTACCTCATGTGATAGATGAGGTTCCACAAATAGATCCTCGATATGAGACTATAAGTTTCAAGGTTGACTTGATTCTCTTAATTCCCAAATATTCATTAGACACTTATTACCTAATTTCTCTTCACAAACACCCACCAGGTATACACAAGAATGGATCAATCTCAATGCTAGCTTGAGAAAGGACATGATGAGGATGAGCCTAAACCTATTAAGGTAAGAGGCGTATAGAGCAGGTGAACACTCACACCTTGTCAGAATAGCTCAAATCAAAACTTTTGAAAATTCTTGGTTTTTTCTTTAAAAAGTAGTACTCAAATCATTTATTTTCTTGGAAACTTGCAGATTGATTCCTTCCTTCAATATAACCCAGCTACAGCTCCACCACCTCCTCCACCAACAGAAGAAGCAGGGCCAAGCAAGAGAAGGAAACCACCAAGGAAACGTTGAAGAAGCTTATTTTAAGTTTAAAAAACTCAATTTAAGCATCTAGAAACTCTTATCTTGTGAAAACCTTGTATTAAGCCTATGTGGGCATTTATGTCAACTTTCAAGTTTTTGATTTCAAAACCAAGTTCACGCATTTCCCATCTTTGAATTATGATATCTATCTCTTGTTGTTTGAATTTCATGACTCTTGACAAAAATTTGAGTCAATTTGGGCTCAAAATGGTCAAAATTGGCCTTCCGGAGCATATAAAGGTCAATGATAGTCAAAACCAAGAAATGAGGAGAATAGCCTCAGGTGACTGGTTGAGCCAACCGGTTGGACTGGTTGGGCCAACAGGTCTCCCAAGGCGCTTCGCTGTTACGTGTTTTTGCGACTTCTTCTACCCGTTTTCGAATTCTAAGCCCTTTAGGACTCGAATTTAAGCCTGAAAGTCTATAAAAACACCCCCCACATGTTCATAAACCATTATTTTCATTCAACATCAAATCATGGAGACTTTTAATAGTTTTTTGACACTTTGCTTCAGCAATATGAGTAAGGAAGACAAAAGGGTTTTCAAGAGTTATGGCTTGGACACACTTTATTCTCTTACCAAAGTCAAGGTAAATTGGACCATGCTCAATGCTTCTACATACTTTTGGGATCCCGAGCTTCATGTTTTCCATCTCCATTGCAATAAAATTTGCCCCACCAATGAGGAATTTTGCGCGCTGTTCGGAGTGCAACCGTCAAGACCTTTCATCCTTCCATACCTTCGACAAGGTTATGTATCTTCTTTTGCTTCTCTTCTGGAAATCTCTACCCATGATGCTATGGCCTTTATAAAAGATAACATGGTAGATTTAAAGAAGCTAGTAACGTCTTTTTTTCCCCTTGGGAGGTCATGTGGGCTACCTTTGTCTCGACCGCATCAGCACGCCTTAGCTTTCTGCTTGATTGGGAGGTTTCTCATCACCAATGGTACGTTGTTTGTCCCAATTGAAATTTGTGAACTTGTTATCCCTCTTTCCAAGTCTTGAAACATAATTCCAATGGTTCTAGCGGAAACTCTCAATGGGCTAGACAAGGTACAGGATCGGTTTGAAGCGAACTTTGAGGACAGCCCCCTCTTTCTTCATATGTGGTTGCTAGAAAGATTAAACCTCTTGCCACCTCCTAGTGTTGCAAATTATGGGCCTTAGCATTTTTGTCTGCGTGTACCTGAATTCCCTCCAGATGCTTCTCCTGACGAATGGCTTAATATGCTATATCATACCTCATGGCGATCTATCCGTTGGCATGTGCCTCATTGGAAGTGCAACGAAAAGGTATTTTTGCAAACTGTGGGCTGTACACTTGTCAAGTTAATGGGTTTAAAAGCGACTTCTTTTTACCAGCCATCTCGAATTCTTCGGCAATTTAGTGCAGTTCAAACAATTCCAAACAATCAAGTAAGTACCACCCAGACAAATTAAAGGCAAGTTCACCCCATTCAACCTGTTTCTTAGTCTCTGGTTAAATGGATGGAGGATAGATGGAACGGTTAGAACTCCGCTACATTAATGGACCTTATGAGCTTAGCAAGGAGTACAAGAAGTGGTTATCTAAAGACATTGGCCACAAAGAAACGACGATGAGAGCTCAAGTAGCTGAGTTGATTGGGATTTCTTCACTGGCGGGTAAAAAGAGGTCAAGGAAGGATGACACCAAAGCAAACAAGACTACTGGAACAAAGAGGACTTCTTAGAGAGCAAGGAATTAGCGACCTTATTGAATCTTAAGCATGTTAAGTACAATAATATTCCTTCGAGACTTACAATTATTACAAATAAATCTATTATCAATTTTTCTAGTTTCGAATGAATTGCCATTAAACAATTAACTTTGATCCATGAATTGCTTTATACATTGCTATGCCCCTTGTTTCTTTTCTTTTCTCTTTTTCAATTAGACCACACCCAAGATAACTTTATGGGTTGCCTACGTATCTCCATTATGTTATAAACATTTCTTTCTTTCTTTTTTTTTTTTTTTTGTTTGAATGATGGAGAATCAGGCCCTCGTAGTTCATACTTTTCTTTTGCCTAGGCCGACCTTATGGGTTTTCAACCTAACAAGCTTTACACATGGTATCTCTTGAGTTGATCTAAATTGGTTGGTTGAGAGAACTCTATTCCATCCAGATCCATCAATCGGACTGCTCCTCCTGGCAATATCTCCTTTATGATGTAGGGACCACCCCAATTAGGCTTGAACTTGCCCCTTGGATCAAAGATAGGCGCACGGATTTCTTTCAGCACTATGTCTCCATCTTTTAGGCTACAATCCTTGACGCACTTGTTGAAAACTCTGGCTATCCTACGTTGATAACCTTGAACATGGTATTGGGCGCTTAAACGCCTTTCATTAAGCAGGATTAACTCATCATACCTGTTTCTTACCCAATCCACTTCAGATAGTTGGGCTTCCATTATTACCCTGAGAGAAGGAATTTCTAACTCGATTGGGAGTACTGCTTCCATGCCATAAACTAATGAGTATGGTGTAGCACCTGTAGAAGATCTGATTGAAGTGTGATAACCCCATAAAACGAGTGGCAACCTTTCTGACCAATCATTGCACTTCTTAACTGACTTTTGTAGCATGTTCTTTACGTTCTTATTGGTTGCTTCAAGTGCTCCATTTGTCTGTGGCCTATAAGAGGAAAACTTGTGAACCCGAATGCTGTACTTTTGCAAGATTTCTTCTACCTCACCTCGGAAGTGTTGTCCGTTATCTAATATAATCTCATGTGGAACCCCATATTGACAAATGATGTGGGTCTTAATGAAATGGGCCACCTGCTTTGACCCCAAGGTTTTGTAAGACTTCGCTTCTACCCACTTAGTGAAGTAATCTATTGCCACCAAAATAAACTCATGACCTTCATTTGACTTAGGATGGATCTTTCCAATGATAGCTATTCCCCAAGTTGAAAAGGGCTAAGGGATAACATAGTATTCAAAGGCATCGATGGAAGGTGCTGAACATTGACAAAGATCTGACAATTATGGCATTTCTTGACATGCATGTGATAATCTCTTTCCATGGTGGTCCAATAGTAACTGCGATGAGCAATCTTCTTAGCTAGCATATAACCATTCATGTGAGGTGCCACTGCTCCTTCATGTATTTCTTCAATTATTCTTTGAGTTTCTTCCTCCGTCACACAAAGCAAGTGGATGCCGTTGTAGGATCTTCTATAGAATTTTCCTCCACACATGATGCAGTGAGTAACCAACCCCCTTAATGTATGCCTATCAACCTTTGAAGCTCCTTCAGGATATTCCCTTTTCTCTACGAACCTCTAAATGTCATAAAACCACAAACGCCCATCTGTCACTTGACTGTCCTGAATACTGCAGTAGTACACTGGTTCTTTTCTTCTTTCAATCATGAGTGGACGAACATTTCCACCTTCTGGAATTTCCACCATGGACACAAGTGTAGTAAGAGCATCAGCAAAATGATTCTTTACCCTTGACAAGTAGTGGAACTCTATCTTGTCAAATTCTTTGGTAAGTGCTTCTAGATAAGCATGATAAGGTAACAATTTCTTGTCTTGAGTCTTCCATTCTCCTCTGATTTGGCAGATAATCAAGGCTGAGTCTCTATACACTTCTAATTCTTCAATTCCCAACTCTAAGGCTGCTTCCAACCCTAGAATGCAAGCTTCATATTCGGCGATGTTGTTTGTGGCCTTGAACCCTAACTTCATTGCCAGAGGGGTGTGGGCACATCAGGAGAAATCAACAAGACTCCTATGCTGAAGCCTCTTTTATTTGTAGTACCATCGAAGTAGACTTTCCATAGTTTCTTTTCTATCTCCAATATGTCCTCGTCAGGGAACCCTTGTTCAAAGCTATCTCCTTCTGAAATTGGATTCTCTACTAAGTGTTCTGAAATGACTCTCCCTTTTATCGAGCTTTGTACCACATACTTGATATCAAATTCGGATAACAACATTAACCATCGCGCAGTACGATAGGTCAACATTAGCTTTTCAAGCAAATATTTGAGTGGATCCATGCGACTAACAAGGAACACCTGGAAAGATAGCATGTAATGGCGGAGTTTTTAAGAGGCCCACACCAGTGCCACGCAAGTCTTTTCCACAGTGTTGTAGTTCACCTCATAGTCTGTCATTTTCTTACTCAGATAGTAGATGGCGTTCTCTTTTCTTGACTCTTCCAAGTATTGTGCAAACATTGCCCCAATAGCAGTTTCTGTGACAGTTAAGTATAGCAACAACAGCTCTCCTTCTCTAGGTGGAACTAATATTGGTGGATTGCTTAAGTAGCGTTTAATGGCTTCAAAAGCTTTCTGGCATTCTTCGTTCCATTCTTTCGGTTCTCCTTTCTTTAGTAGCTTGAAAACAGGCTCACAAATAGTAGTGAGTTAAGCTATGAACCGGCTTATGTACTGCAATCTTCCCAAGAAATCTTGGATTTCCTTCTCATTCTCAGGCAGTGGCATCTCCAGAATAGCCTTGATCTTGCTTGGATCCACTTCAATTCCTCTCTGTGTTATTATGAAACCTAGCAGCTTTCCCGCGGTGACTCCGAAAGCACATTTCTGAGGGTTGAGGCGAAGCTTGTAGTTTATGATTCGATCGAAGAGCTTTCTGAGCACAGCCACATGTCCTTCCCTATCTTTTGACTTGACGATCATGTCGTTGATATAAACCTCGACTTCTTTGTGTATCATATCATGCAACAAGGTGGTAGCGGCTCTTTGATAAGTTGCTCCTATATTCTTTAACCCGAATGGCATTATTTTATAATAATAGGTCCCCTATTGAGTGATGAAAGACGTTTTCTCCGTATCTTCTGGTGCCATCTTGATCTGATTGTAACTCGAGAAACCATCCATGAAAGAAAGAAGAGCGTGCCCTGCGGTACTATCGACTAACACGTCAATCTGTGGTAGTGGAAAGCCATCCTTAGGGTATGCCTTATTCAAATCACGAAAGTCTACACACATACGCACTCTGCCATCCTTCTTTGGAACCGGTACTATATTTGCAAGCCATTCAGGGTACTCCACAACCTTAAGGAACTTAGCTTCCATCTGCTTGATTACCTCTTCCTTTATCTTCAACGCCCACTCAGGCTTCATTCTTCTCAACTTCTGCTTAACAGGCTTCATGTCAGGATTGGTAGGAATGTGATGATGCACTATGTCTGTATCTACCCCGGGCATATCTTTATAAGACCAGGCGAATGCTTCTAGATTTCCTCTCAACAACTCAACCAATTGTTCTTTTTCAGAAGGGGATAGTGTTGTACCAATTTTAATAATTTTTGGCAATTCATTCGTCCCTAGATTAATTGATTGTAGTTCTTCTGTAATTGGTTGTGCTATCCCTTTATTCCTTTGCTCGATGAGCTCAGGAGGGATATCAGCGTCTCTAGGGTCTATTTCCATGCCACACACATTAAGAGACAAAAAGGCGCAAAGACAATGAATATAATCTCTGTAGGAAAACAAAGAAAGAAAGTACTAATTACTAATTGAAGACTCTGAAATAACAACACTTAAGACAACTCTAAACAACTTAGAAAAGAAATACTTAAACAAAAACAAATTGTTTGCTGACTCAAGACTCAAAAGAAAACCTACATATCCTCTATTGGCTTAGACTCCTCTTTACTTGGAACGAGAACGGAGGATCCTTTAGTGTACCAATTCTGAAGTGGCTCGTTGACTGTTTGGAATGCTGGAACTGGAACATCTTCACAATCTTGGATGGCTAGCACACATTCTGAAAACAATCAGCCCATAACCTCTGAATCCATGTTGTCTGCCCAATCCTCTTCTTCTCTGTCGCTATCTATTGCGGAATCATCGACCATGGTTGCTGTGATCGGATACTACTCAGTCTCAAAGAAAATCTCAAACCTTGGGACTCTAGCTCTGATAGACTCCACATAAGTAGGTTCTGGGAAACCACAATACGAGAAATCTTCTCTTTCTTTTATAAAGCACCCGTTCAAGGTTAGCTTATAAGGCTTAAGCAGACGAGTAACCATGCGCCCACGTGCTTTAGCAATTTCTTTCTCTTTTCTCAGTTGCGCTCGTTCTTTGTAATCTGCTTGTGTTGGCTTATATCCCAAGCCAAAGGTATGTAAGGCCGATTGGTGCTTAATTGGCTCCGAAATTCCTTGGTGCCTTAGTCCCATTCCTATGCTAGGAAAGAAACCTATGATCTTCATGATCTCGGCGACACGCAAGTTCCCATGTAGTGAAAAGTCTAGTGGGATAAACTCTCTACCTGCGGGTGCTGAGTTGATAACCTGCACATATTCAAACCCTGACAACAGCATATCTGAAGGACCGTGCTTGATCTCACAAATGGGGATTCTTGACATTTAACTGGTAGCGAGTTCATAGTCTCCTTGTAGGGTTACAATAGATCCTTTGTAAGGGAACTTAACTTTTTGGTGCAAAGACGACGGAATGGCCCCATTTGGGTGGATCCATGGTTGACCTAGCAGGACGTTAAAACAAGTAGGGACATCAAGGACTTGGAATTCAACTTCAAATTCTACCGGTCCTATGATTAATGGTAAGGTCACCATACCAATCACTTCCCTTCTTGTGTTGTCATATGCTCTCACTGATTGCCTAGATGGCACAAAATCTGTAGGTCCCAGCCCGAGAGATGTAGCAGTACAAAGTGGACACACATTCAAAGCAGGACCATTGTCAATAAGAACAGTGGGAACCCATTTCCCTAGGGTATCAACAGTTATGTTCAAAGCTTGCACATAATCTCTCCTTCCCTTTAGCAAATCAGCCTCTGTGAAGATTATAGTAGTTGCTTTCTCAACAGGGGTTATAAGACTCACCAATCCCTCCGGTGAAGTATCAATGGGTACTTGGACATGGTTCAAGAGCTTAAACATAGTCTGACGGTGCTTGAGAGAAGCCATAAGCAATCCCCATATGGTAATGTTGGCTTGAGTCTTTTTCAATTGCTTTAGGACTTCATCCTCTTCATCGTAGATTTTAGGTCTTTGCCCCTTCTCTAGTGCTTCCACCGGATTTTCATTCTCAAGGTAGGATGGTTTGAAGTGACGACCGCCCCTAGTCAAGTGATCAACTTCTTCAAAGTCTGCCCATAGATCATTTACTTCATTGCTACAAGTTTCACCCATGATGTCTCCCTTTTCTGTCGACCGTTCTTCTTTCACCAATTTTCCCCATCCGGTTGGGTGGACTGGGGATTTCTCCATTGGTTGCTCATCTTCCCATGGATTTCTCCGTTGGTTGCACGAATAGGAATTGTTATTGGGGGCGGCGGAGTGTAGAGAACATAGAAGTCAAACTTTCCAGACGGTTCCCCCAATAAATCCACTTCGGGATCTCCGGCATCATATCTTTCCTTCAACTATTGCTAAAATGACTTTCGAGGCTTACCCTTTTCTTTCCCCATAGGCTTTTCTTCGAGGTTTTCCCACTCTAACATATCAATTTCTTGCATGCTTTCTTTATGTAGGGTGGGTAACAATGTAGGCACTTCACATGGACTTGGTTGTGGAACTATCAGAACTCCCTCGTCAATCAAGTCTTGGACCATTTTCTTTAGTAAGGTGCAATCCTCGGTATTATGGCCAGACTTTCTATGGTATAGGCAAAAGGATGGGTCAGGGATGAGTGAAGGCTTAGGTGGAAGTGGAGTGATAAGCCCTCTTTTCTTGCAATGGTGAAATACTTTGGTGAGACTCATAGGCAAAGTGGTGTAATGACGGATGGGTCAAGGTGGATGGGGTGAATTCTCTTCTATTGCATTGACATTAGAAGTATGGGATTAGTTATGAGATGGCAAAGGATTTTAAGTGACATTGGGATGGTTAGGAGGGGTAGGTGGGCCTATGATCTTTTTGTCAATGAGGTTTTGTATTTCATGTCTGAGACGGATACAACGGTCGGTTCTATGATGTTTAGCTTAATGGAAACTGCAGTAATCATTCTCGTTGTACCATCTAGGTAATGGATTTGGAAGAGGTATTGGGTCTTGAGGTTTGAGGATGCCCCTTGCTTTCAATCTTTCATAAACCTTGTCTAGTGGTGCATACAAGTTAGAGAATTGACGAGGATTAGAATTATTGCCAACATTCCACTGTAGTTGTGGAGTGATTGCATTCACTTCAGTGGGTGCCTTTCCATTGTTCCCTACTCGACGAAACCTTGAGGGATCTTCAACTTTAATAGTGCCATCGGTTATTGCACCTTCAACCTGTGTCCCAGAACTAATCAGAGCTTTGAAAGTGGGGAAGTGATGAGCAAACAAGTGCTTGTGGTATATAGGCAATAGATTCTTGACCACCATTCGTATCTGTTCTTCTTCATTAGGCCTATCGAACATTTTAGAAGCTTTCTTCCTCCACCTAATGATGTAGGAAGAGAAAAATTCAGTTTGTCACCTGTTTGGTAGTCTCCAACTCTCTCCTTATTACGTCAACCTCGGTATTGTACTTGTAGTGATCGGTGAACTCTCTGCATACGTCTTCCTATGTTCTAGTCTTCGACTCATCTAAGCTTAGAAACCAATGCAAAGAAGAAGTGCTAAGCAGCTCATGGAATAATTGGGCCATTAACTCCTTGGAAGCACCACGAGGTTGCATTGTTCGGACATACATTTTCAAGTGAGTCTTAGGGCAACCCTGTCCCATTCAAACTTTTGTAACTCTGGCATTTTGAATGAAGTCAGCAATGTCGCTTGAGGGAAGAGAGAAAGAGTGTGGATATCCACAAAATCATCTGCTTGACGAATACCCTTCAAAGTCTTCTCCAAAGCCAACATCCTTGCAGCCATCATCCTTTGGTTATTACTCATAGGAGGATTTTCAGTAGTGGGGACAAAAGTAGATGATTGGGTGTAAATGGGGATGTTTTGTAGCGGAGGTGGAGGTGGATTTTGAGGCGATGATTGAGTATAGTAGAGGTGGTAGATTTTAGGCTTGGCCTCCAATTTGGGCAGATGGATTGGATTAATTTTGGGCAATGGGGACTTGAGTGTTGGGCATAGCTTGATCTGTAGGAATGTTGTGGATAAGGACAGGGGTTCGGTTGTTGATCTCTTGTGCCATTCTTATTGCGGTTTCAGACTTCACCGACACCTCTTCTAACTTCCCAAAGATATCATTCAATAGCCTCTCAATCCTTCGTGGATCCGCAGGAGTCCCTGAAACAGATGTCCCCTCGAGTGTAGCCGGGTTATTCGATGCAAAAGTCTCATCCATGTCAAAGTCTTGTTCAGTACTTCCTCTGATCAAACGGCCTGAAGAATCATGAGTCCAAGTCAGTACTCTATTGCAACCAAATGACCCATACTTAGTTACAAAGTGACACAAAGCGCCTTTAGTCTCCACAATTGATTTAAACAGGCGGGTAATGGTCCAATAACATTCATTTAGTTGGGCCTCTCATCCTTATGAGCCCAATGGGCTTCAGGTAAGAAGGTCATACTAAAGGGATGTAGGTCGATTGATTTTAAAGTCATGTTACCCCTTAAAATTAACCACCCACATAGCATTCATTCATATCTCCAACTGCATTCAAGAGTAAGGAACTGGATCACTGTATCGAGGCTTTGTATCATCTTCTCAAAGAAACATGACATGAATTGCATTGTCATTCATTCCATTCACATTCATTACCACAACACACATTCATGCCACACATACATTCATTCCATACACACATATATTCAAACACACATCCACTAGGTACCTACATTCATTCCACAAGCATGGTGACTTTAAACTAGGCGAGTCCATGTGTGCTAAACAGTCCATTATATGCACTAAAAGGGTAGGATAGTGTCCCCTACTTGCTTGAATCAACTATATTCCTATCATGTGTGGCATGAGGGATGCCGCGTAAGTCAAGTGGTACGTGTTGATCCATTTAATACACCCAAGGGTAAAACCCAAGGATACGTGGCAAGAGGAGTTGATAGCTTCGCAAACATGACACCCGAGAACAAAGGGAACCGGGGTCAAGGCTAGACCAATCAGAAAAGGCAAGGATACACCGACCTATCATTCAAATGCAATTGTGCACACAATGCAATAAAGTAAACACACATTCAAGCATATGCGAGTGATTGATTTTAATTTAAGTAATTAAATTAGCCCATATAAATTCCTTAAGTCTAGTCCACTTTTTCTCAGTGGAGTCGCCAGACTGTAAACCACGGGTTTCGATCCAGGGGGAAGGAAAACCCTTCTTTTAAAAAAGACTTGTAGATATTTAAATAAATAAAAATCTGGTTTTTAAAAGGTTCACAAAAACATAACAAACAAGGAGTCGCCACCTCATTTTTTAAGGAAAAAAAGGAAAACTATGAAAATGGTTTTAAAAAGAAACCTTTAAAAACCCAACATATGACTCCGATCAAGGAAAAGCAAGTCTTACAAAACAAGAGAGGATTCGGAGACTAAGTTACGATGTGGGAAGGTTCTAGGAAACATCCTATAGGCACCCACATCGCCCTAAAATGGGTCTCTGAATTTATATGGGCTATTTCAATCACTTCCTAATTAGTCACCATGCATATGTAAAGAATCATCCATAAACCAATCACATTCATCCACGAAAATCCATAAAGCATATAAACATCCATAAAGCATGTAAACATCCATGAACAAATATGAGAGATATGGAAAGCATATAAGAAAGATAGAGAATAAGAAAACAAATCCATCCTACTCCTCTAGCAATCATATGTGATGGATAAATGTGTAAGCATGGGTCTATCCTACTCCTCTAGCATATATGTAATGGACAAATGAACAAAATGAAAAAGAAAACCTAGGATACTTAGTATCCTAGGGCGGACTTGAACATCAAATGCGCGCCTACATACCTTACATACAAAGATGTAAGGATCAAAGTTTACGTAGTTCGATTGAGAAGGGGTCACTCCCTTTACAATGAACTATAAACCCTAAGTTTCCATTTAACAGAAAATAAGAGTTTTAAAAGAAGAAGGATTTCCAAAAAAATAATTTGAGAAAAGATAGAATTCGAAAAGAAATAGAATTCTTATCCAATAAAGAAGTTTTGGAAAAAGAGAATTCTAAGAGAGATAGAACTCTAATTGAAAAAGAAGTTTGAGAAAAGTAGAATTCTAAGAGAGATAGAACTCCAAGTAAAACAGAATTTTAAGAGAGTTGGAAACTTAGGACTTCTAATCCAAAGTAAAGACAATAACCCTACGGGGAGAAGAGAACAATTCATACACAACTTACCATGAACCACTTACCATATGCAAATTATCCCGAAACATCAAGAAAACACCAATTAATCACCCTATGTATTCTATGGGTGTGTTTGGTATGCAGGAATAGACGTGCAGGAATGAGAATCCTATTCCCATTCCAATTGATTCCTATGTTTGGTTAACTAATTGACATGGGGATTAAATCTGGGAATGGAGTTTATGTAGGAATGAAATACCCAAGTTTGTGAGAATCTCAAACCCACATTAAACGTGGGTTTCTGATTACCATACCTAAGGAATAGGTTTCAAAATAGAAAAAATTCCCAAATATACCCACGATGATTCCCACGAAAGGAGTATCCATCTAGCACGTCTTCCACAACAATACATCAACCAAGCTTCATCCAAAATCTGCTTTCTTCAATAAAATTCCTATTATCGTCTTCTTATAAAAAAATAAAAAAAGAAAAAAAAAAAAGCTAGACTTCCCCTCTACCCGTCAAGTTTAGAGTATAGAAAATAATATCATAATAGTAATTATAACAATAGAAATAAATAATAATGGAAATTGGTATTGCATGAGGTGGGCATTTTTTAATTATTATTTTAGAAGTTGATTGCGCTTTAGAACCAAAAAATAATAAAAATTGGAAGTTAAATCAACATCAATCAAGTATTGTAGGAGGGGGTTTTTTTGGAAAATTAAATTAAATCTGATTCCATTCCTATATTAAATTGGTTTCACGAAACACTGGAATGGGAATGAAAATTTGATTCCCACATAAAATTTGGTGCATCCAAACGCTGGTAAGGTAATAGGTATGGGTATCCTAAGAATGGGAATCTAACTCCCAGGAATGTTATGCCCATTCCCATTAATCCATTCCCGCAAACCAAACGCACCCTATAGGGCAATTATTAAGCTCAAATCAACCATATTCATAGTCAAACAATCATTGGGAGATCTAAATCAAATTTAGACAGAATACTAAACATGCATATAATGACCTAATACTCATGCAAATAACAAAAATCAAAAGAGAAACAAAATCCTAACATGCTCCTATATACTCTAAAAACCCTAACATGCACAAAACTATCAAAAACATGCTAAATAGGCATTATCATGATGAAAATATCATATGACAATCCTAAACATGAAAAGAAAATCTAACATGATAATCTAGGTAAGTATCTTATGTAAGAATGTGAAATAATCATCCTTACGGCGAGCTTTCTTAAGTAAAACTATCCGGAGATAATTTTACATAGAAATCACTCCGCATGAATGGTTTCTTCATATATCCTACGTAAAATATATACCTAAGAATGCAAATAAACTCACAGCGTACTTAAACACACTCCATAAAGCACCTATGCACAACCTCACCCTCTAAGGACGATAATTATCCTCGAAAAGAATAATCATCCATACACCTATGAAGATAATGTTGGACCTAAGGGTTCAATCCCATGTATTTTGATGATAACAAAGCAAGGATGTTTTGCTTAGTTGCTAATGAAGTTGTAAGTTTGAGATTTACAGGCTGTATCATCTATACCCTTAATAAATAGCAACAATGAAGTGTTGGGAATCTAACTAGGGAGGAAATCTACAAAGGGCGGAATTAAAATTTTCCTACGATTCCCAAACCTATGAATCCGATTATGCATAATACAAAAACATAAACCCTAACTACCAAGAGAGTTGGGATTACTTACAGTTGATTAATGTCTTCTCCTTTATGCTCCAAGCTTTGTCTCCTCCTTTTTGCTCCAAGCTTTGTCTCCGGACAGCGGTGAATGAGCAGCCCAAGTGTGCTGCCTCCAACGGTATCCACACCTAGCTTGAGCTTGAAGTCCTTTCCTTCTTCTTCCTTGTTGTTGCTAGAGGTGGAGAAGAAAGAGAGAGAGAGAGGGAGAGCTGTAATTTTCAGCCAGCCCTTGGGGAGGAGTGATTGTGATGATGTCATCCCCTTATAGTGGGCATTATATAGCCCACTAATAGGACCGGCCAAGGGGGGATTCCAAATCCTAATCTAATTTGTGTAATTACTCTTAATTACACAATTAGCCCACTATTTTGCATCAAATACAAATTAGCCCCTTAAAGAACTTTTCTTTAATCACTTATACCCTTTCTCTCATAGACAATCAAGCTCTCTTAGCATGATCAGTGTGTGACCCATTGGGTTCACATCATCAAGTAGTAGGAACAGCACAAGTTGTGCACAATGGAACACTTTCCATTAAGGGTCTAATTGAAACTCCTTTCAATTCCCTAATTGATTATAACTCATTTATATCAATTAGGGCTTCTACTAACCATGAGTAACACCTAGCATATGGCTCATGGTGTGGTCCTTAATGAGGTGAATAGTCATTTACAAAGAACCCTTCTGTTATAGTTTACAGGTTACAATTCCATCCTTCCATCAACACAATGTCTCCAATTGAACTAATAGGACATGGAAGTCTGTCAAGTCCCTAGTTCAATTACTTTATACTCATTCATTAATATCAACTCAATAATGAACTTATGGAAACTCCTTTCCATATTCATTCTACCATGGGCCCATGGATTTAATGAGTTATATTCAATGAATGCTGTATGAGACATTCACTCTCTTTTTCCTGAAAGTGATGGATTCCTTTTTGATCACTCACATGCCTTTACACACATAGCAGTAGGGCCAATGAACACCCTTACAGACCCCTGAATAGGATCTGCACTTAGTGTTATCAAACTTCTAAAGCTACATGTATAAGACAACCATGGTGTCTCAGGTCTAAGGATTACTTGTACCACTATAACAATGAGAAACTGATTGACAGGCAGGTTAAAACTCCATTCAGTTTATCTCATATCTTTGGTCACATTCAGTGTGCCTATTCTTATAATATGCACCCACTTGTTGGTTGTAGTGTCTCCACACAAATAGCTTGAGACTAACTATCCTCCTATAGAGTCAACCTAACAAGTGCTAGTCTTATGGTTCATTACTGTCCATCATAGTGAACCTTCAACTAGGAATGATTTAGGAGTTTAGTACAGAGATATATTTACAGTCTCAAAATTACAACCCTTTGTAATTTCATATTCTCAACTCTAACTCCATGGACATATTATGTAAATATAAATGATGCATATAAACATAATAGAATAAGCCCTTTTATTAAATCAATAATAAATGTGACATATATAAATGAAATCAATTGATTGTTCCTAATCCCTAAACAATCATCTCCATGATTGGCTCTAGGGCATAATCCTAACAATCTCCCACTTGTACTATAGCCAATCCACCATGTATCTCATACTCATATCCTGTCGGTGGTGATCCAACACACTTGGGTCATAGCTTTAGTAAAGGGGTCTTCTTTATTCTCTATTCTTTTAAACTTTTATATGTATATGTCATCTCTTCCAATGGTCTCTCTAATCACTTGGAATTGCCGCTTAAAGTTTGGACTTTTGATGAGACCGTGGATCCTTGTCTTGAGCACTAGCCTTATTGCTGTCACAAAAGCAATAGTAAAGACTTCTCAATGTCAGGAACCACTCCTAGTTCTGCAATGAACTTACTCATCCAAACATGCAGCAATGCACTCAAATTTACAGCTCCACCATTTAAGGTGAGAACATACCTCGATGTTAATCTCCTATCATCATCGTCAGATTGAAAATCTGTATCCGTTCCACCAACCATTTTAAGTTTCTTTCTCCATAGGCAAGGGATAGGTCCTTTAGTTCTTCTCAAGAACTTAAGGATAGCTTTGACTTCTTCCCAGTATACCTTATCTGGGTCTACCTGATATCTGCTCGTAACATTTACAGCAAAACTGATATCTGGTCATGTACATAGCATAGCATATGCTTTTAGACAACTTGATTTCATGTTTGACAGGAATTAGACTTCTCTTGAAATCATGCATTTTGAACTCTTTCAAAATCTTGTCTATATACTTCGATTGGGAGAGACTTAGCATCCTTTAATATCTATCTCTATAGACCTCTATTCCCAGAATATAGGATGCTTCTTCCAAATCTTTTATGGAGAAAATTTTTGTGAAAAACTAATTTTTCACTATTGACAACGTCTCTACATCATTCCCTAATAAGTAGAACGTCATTCACTTATAGGACCAAAATATGATCGCACTCCCACTAACCCTTTGTACAATCATGGTACAATAATGGGTTCTGTCTCAACAGGGACAGGGGTTGCATCAATGTCAGTTTGTGTCTCATTAGACAACTCTTTGAGTTCTATTTTCCTGTTGTTGCTGCCTTCTTGAATAAACTCTTTTTCAAGAAAGATTGCAAACATACAAACAAAACACCTTTTGTTCATCAGGATAATAGACTTAGTATCCTAATCTCTATTTAGGATAATCCACAAACCTACGTTCAAGTTATCTTGATTTCCAATTTGGTTACATCATGTGTCTCTACATATGCAGTGCAACCCCCATACCTTAACATGCTTAAGGTTTGGTGCTTCCCTTTCCATATCTCATATAGGTCTTAAGGGACAGCCTTGGTTTGAACTCTGTTTCACAGGTACGTGGCAATTTCTAGGGCATATCCTAACAAGGATAATATTAGGTCGTTATAACTTATCATGAATCGGACCATATCCAATAAGGTCCTCTTCCTCCTTTCTGACACACCATTAAGTTATGGTGTTCCAAGAGGTGTCCATTGTGATTGAATGCCCATTTGAACAAGTTGATCTAAAAATTAACCGGTTAAATATTTGCCTCCTTGATCCAATCGAAGAGCTTTAATACTTTTACCGATTTGTTTCTCTATTTCATATCTGAATTCTTTGAACCTTTCAAATATTTCAGACTTGTACTTCATTAAGTATACACACCCAAACCTAGAATGAATCATTGGTAAAGGTTGTAAAGTAAGAGAAACTTCTACATACATCATTATGTATATCTTGTTCTCTTAGGTTTATTAGCATTCAATTTAGAACTATCATGCTCCATTGCAATTCATATTTGCAATAAAGTTTAGAAAATAAAGGCCATCCACATAAACTCCAGAAGTAATGAACTCTTCATTTAATAGAAAACATTTATTAAATCAAACTAAAACCTCGTTTAGATAAAATTGAAATAAAATTAATGTTTCTAATAACTTCTGGAATGTAAAGATAGCCAACTATTATTTCTAAACTACTCCATTAGGTAGAGTCAAGCAACAAGCCCCACAGCTAATGCAGCAACATTTGCTCCATTCCCCACTTGTAGGGTTGATCCGCCTTTACTCTGCCTTCTGCTTCCCACTAGATTCTGCATGGAATTCAAAATTCACATCAGAATTAAGTACCCAAGTGGAAGCAGAACTAACATTTAGTTTAGAGCATGATCTATACCTTTCAAAGGTTGGTTCTTTAGAGTATCCAGATACTCCCGGCAGTTACGTTTCCAATGCCCATCCTTGTCGCAGTGAAAACAGGTTCCTTTGGCTTTGTTGTTACCTTTCTTCTTCCTCTGGGTACTCTTACCCTTGCCTATACCCTTGCCCTTAGGCTTGAGCTTAGACTTGGAAGTAGCAGCTTCATTAAATTTAAGCAAGAATTCTTTCCCATACGACTCTTGTATGTTGATAAAAATCTCGTAAGCACTTCCCATGGACTCGTGTTGCTTCTTAAGCTCGAGACTCATAAATACCATCATATAGCACCTTGCCATGAGATCGTCGTCCATGCGCTTCTAGTAAGCGTCTTTCTCTTGCTGAGTTGTAGCCTCAGCAGGAGCAATGGGAAGTGGATTATGAAGTGCATAGGTAAGATTCTTGGAATCCAAAACAATTTTTAGATTCCTAAGCCAATCAAGACAATTTGGTCCAGTCAAACGGTTGGTGTCCAATAATTTGGATAACGGGTTGAGGTGAGCCATTCTAATGAACTACATATAAAAATTAAAATAGAGAATTAGATTTCATTTTTAATCCATAATGATCGGGTCTTTAATCATATGGTACCTCCCACTATTTTATCAAATTCCATACACCCTCTAATGGAATTCGGGAATCTTATTCCTAATGGGGATTGGGGTCCCACTATGACCTAGAAGCCTCACATGTTAGTTTCTTGACTTCTAACCCACAGTAAGAAGACAACTCTTTGTCTATCGCTTCATAAGCAAGTTCCAATCATTTTGCCTCTAGGGTACATATTCCTCACATGTTAGTTTCTTGGAATACTTCCCTAGTCAAGTTAGGCCCATCATTCACACAGGTATGTTTCACCAAATATATACCTCACATGTTAGTTTCTTGGTATATACCAGCTTAGGCACCCCATGATATCTATATATGTGATAGTTTCAAGTAATGTCTTTAATATGGGTAGCTCCTACATGTCTGCAGCCAGGTACCCACATTAAGGGACGTTAGATGATCCTATAATGATGGAAGGCAATGAAGAATCCATTCCCTAATGTATTCTCCATTTCCAACTTAATATTAAAATAGAGGGGTTTTAAGGGTCTCATCAAAATAACTAATCTAACATACATCTCATGCATTTAAATAAGAAATATATAACAACATTATATATATGTAATCCACTTATCGATATTAGTCCCTATAAGGTGACATATAACGATCTTTGGATTTGGAGCTATCTCTATTAATCTCATTAAAAGCTCCCACTATGATGATTATGGACTTTAAGAGGATTCAATCCAAGCCAATGAATTGAATCCTAGGTCTAAGGTGGGTGTAGGTGATCATAAAACATTCATTCAAAACATAGCATGCACTCTTGAAAATCTTCTCCAAGCTTTCAAGTCCTTCAATCTCCTCCATTAGCTTCATGGTCTCCACCATAGGCTTGTTGGGCTCCACCATGCTCCTTTAGGTCCACTATGCTCCTTAGTGCACTCTCGATTACATAACATTTACATAATTTTAAAGAAAGGGATACATAAGGGGAATGTGGGGTACATAAGAGAATGATAGAAAGAGAGAAGAAGGTGGCATGCAAGCCCCAAATAAATAATACATCACCAAAATTAACAACTCTTGAAAATTAATACAACCCATTCATAAGACGGCCAATCACAATTGGTTTAAGGGTATAGTCCATAATCATCATCCATCCATAACCATACAATCATATTGCATAATAAAGGAAATAACTGTAAGCAATAAACATATGGGCATTCATGGTAACTCTATTGATTGGTTTTCATTAATCTCATTAATGTGTCCTAATCTTATTAGGATATGCATAATCCCCAGAATTAATTAAGTCTTAACAATTAAGACATTTAATTTCAATTATTCAAATCAATTGAAACATTTAAAGTCCCCTAATTGAACACTAATATCAAATATTAGGGTTTCTATAATTAAACAAAACAATTTTATTTAATTAAAATTTCCAGATTTTTATTTATTCCTAAATTGTGTTTTATACGATTTAAAACATTATAAAATTAATCACCATTAATTAAATAATCAATTTCGGAATTAAATAAAATCATTTTATTAATTAATTAGTGCATTAGGGTTTCCTAAAACCCTAAACCCTAAATGCATTAACTCCAAACCCTAAGTGTAACCCTAATGCATTAAATGCCTTATGATTGGTCAATTAATGACCAATCATTTAAACCCTAGGTTTATACGGTATTAATGATTAGGATTAGGGTTTAATTAATGCCACCTAGGATATTAATTACTCCTAATTAATATGCACTAATTAGGGTTTCTAAAGCCCTAAACCTTAAACCTATTAAATGCCAATGATTAATTACTAAACCATTAATGATCATGATTGGTCATTAATGACCAATCATTTAACCCTAGGTTAGACACATTAATTACTAGGTTTAGTTATTAATTAATGCATTAATAGAATTAGGGTTTAATTAATATGAATTAGGGTTTCCTAAACCCTAAACCCTAGACATCATAAATGCAATTAATTATACCCTAATGATTAATAACCATGATTGGTCAATTAATGACCAATCATTAAACATTTTAATTAAGGTAATTAATAGTCAATTAGGGTTTTTAATTAATGCAATTAATGAATTAGGGTTTCATCATTAATGGGAATTAGGGTTTCATCATAAACCCTAAGTCTGCCGCCACATTAGTGGGCTGCCATGGCTTAGCAAGGCTGCCATGGATTGGCCAGGCCATGGGAGGCCATGGCCAGCAAAGGGGGACTCAAGCCAGGGTGTGGGCCAAGCCCATGGACACGTGTGGAGTGTCCAAGAGGGCTGTCTTCTTCAAAGAACATTAGGGTTTCAAGAACCCTTGCTGGCACCACCATTGGAGGACCTCCAAGGTCACAAAAGTTTCTAAAACTTAATCAATTCGACTCCACCAACAAAACCAGCTTTTGTATCATGTCCCTACATGAATTACTAAGCTAATTGAAGTGGTTTGGACGATCAAATCATCCCCAATTGTTCTAAACAATTCAAGAACAGTAGGCTGTCCAGAATTTGACAGCATACTGTCCCTTATCACAAATTGATTTAAAACCCAGCAAGATGATTAATTCAGGCTACCAAATTATTTTTCCTAGTATCCTACATGTCTTAGGAAACTAATAAAATTGGTTTTATGCAATTTGGAGTTCCCTAGCTCAAGATATGAACAAAACTCCATTGATGACTTTCTGCAGAAAAACAGCCTGCTGTGTTCTTCCAAGAAATCAAACCTTTTGATTCTTTATGCATCAAGACTCCTTTGAAACTTAAAGAATATGATCTATACATCATATATCACCATCCTATAATGATTATTCATCAATTTTACAGAAGTTTCTGATCATAACAGTAGCAAGAACCCTAGGGTTCTAAAACCCAGATTCAAACATGGTGGTCTTCTCCTTCTTCCTTCTGTTCTAGACTCATAATCCAATTATGATACATCCGAATGCATGGAAACCCTTTCCTACCATGTCTAGAACATAACCCAAGTGGTGGCAACCATTGCCATGCTTTTGATCTCCATCAAAAACTCACAATTGTGGCTGTTACATCATTCCCGAGCAAAACTGTCTTCCCTGACAGCCTGTAGTAAAAAATTCATAACTTTCACTACAAAACTCGGATCGATGAACCGTTTGTTGGGTTGTAAAGCTGATTCGAAGAGCTTTCTAACCATATATAGCTCGAAAATTTTGGAGAAGAACTCTGATTTCGGCATGCAAAACAAGATGACGATTTTTCATGACTATCATAAAAACTGTTCATCATCTTCTCCAAACTCAATCCCCATTCAACTTTTGAATAACCAGCAGCCCTAAAACTATTTTAGAAGAGGAGTAGAAGGAGAATTAACCTAGGGTTCATAAACCCTAGGTTTGGCCATGAGAGGGAAACCATTCTAATGCATGAACATAAATTCCAGATTTATTAAACTAATCAATTTACCATGAATTACAGCCCATATGCAGTTTGTATTAGGCATAACCATGGCTCTGATACCACTGTTGGGAATCTAACTAGGGAGGAAATCTACAAAGGGCGGAATTAAAATTTTCCTACGATTCCCAAACCTATGAATCCGATTATGCATAATACAAAAACATAAACCCTAACTACCAAGAGAGTTGGGATTACTTACAGTTGATTAATGTCTTCTCCTTTATGCTCCAAGCTTTGTCTCCTCCTTTTTGCTCCAAGCTTTGTCTCCGGACAGCGGTGAATGAGCAGCCCAAGTGTGCTGCCTCCAACGGTATCCACACCTAGCTTGAGCTTGAAGTCCTTTCCTTCTTCTTCCTTGTTGTTGCTAGAGGTGGAGAAGAAAGAGAGAGAGAGAGGGAGAGCTGTAATTTTCAGCCAGCCCTTGGGGAGGAGTGATTGTGATGATGTCATCCCCTTATAGTGGGCATTATATAGCCCACTAATAGGACCGGCCAAGGGGGGATTCCAAATCCTAATCTAATTTGTGTAATTACTCTTAATTACACAATTAGCCCACTATTTTGCATCAAATACAAATTAGCCCCTTAAAGAACTTTTCTTTAATCACTTATACCCTTTCTCTCATAGACAATCAAGCTCTCTTAGCATGATCAGTGTGTGACCCATTGGGTTCACATCATCAAGTAGTAGGAACAGCACAAGTTGTGCACAATGGAACACTTTCCATTAAGGGTCTAATTGAAACTCCTTTCAATTCCCTAATTGATTATAACTCATTTATATCAATTAGGGCTTCTACTAACCATGAGTAACACCTAGCATATGGCTCATGGTGTGGTCCTTAATGAGGTGAATAGTCATTTACAAAGAACCCTTCTGTTATAGTTTACAGGTTACAATTCCATCCTTCCATCAACACAATGTCTCCAATTGAACTAATAGGACATGGAAGTCTGTCAAGTCCCTAGTTCAATTACTTTATACTCATTCATTAATATCAACTCAATGATGAACTTATGGAAACTCCTTTCCATATTCATTCTACCATGGGCCCATGGATTTAATGAGTTATATTCAATGAATGCTGTATGAGACATTCACTCTCTTTTTCCTGAAAGTGATGGATTCCTTTTTGATCACTCACATGCCTTTACACACATAGCAGTAGGGCCAATGAACACCCTTACAGACCCCTGAATAGGATCTGCACTTAGTGTTATCAAACTTCTAAAGCTACATGTATAAGACAACCATGGTGTCTCAGGTCTAAGGATTACTTGTACCACTATAACAATGAGAAACTGATTGACAGGCAGGTTAAAACTCCATTCAGTTTATCTCATATCTTTGGTCACATTCAGTGTGCCTATTCTTATAATATGCACCCACTTGTTGGTTGTAGTGTCTCCACACAAATAGCTTGAGACTAGCTATCCTCCTATAGAGTCAACCTAACAAGTGCTAGTCTTATGGTTCATTACTGTCCATCATAGTGAACCTTCAACTAGGAATGATTTAGGAGTTTAGTACAGAGATATATTTACAGTCTCAAAATTACAACCCTTTGTAATTTCATATTCTCAACTCTAACTCCATGGACATATTATGTAAATATAAATGATGCATATAAACATAATAGAATAAGCCCTTTTATTAAATCAATAATAAATGTGACATATATAAATGAAATCAATTGATTGTTCCTAATCCCTAAACAATCATCTCCATGATTGGCTCTAGGGCATAATCCTAACATGAAGTTCATGGAGTTCAAAAGAAGGCACATTACATCAAATGAATCATAGAAATTCAAGCTGAAGGCAATTCAAGCTCTTTTAAGTGAGATTGTAAGAGTTTAGGATCTTATGTAAGATTATTTCAAAATCCTTGCTTACTTAGGATATATGGGCTTTTTACATATTAACTAAATGGTTACAAACTAAACAAACCAAGTTTTTGTACCAAAATGGTACCATAAGCCTTTTTGAGTTGTATCCCAAAGTGGTATACTTGTTCCAAACATTTCTGCTTTTTATCACTGGGAAACTCAGACGATCCCTCAGACGTCCGAAATGAAACTCAGACGTCCGCGTGGACACTCAGACGTCCGAAAGTTCCATCAGACGTCCAAGTCTATATCTCATACGTCTAACTATTCTAGAGAACTTGGCATTGCTTCTCCTTGGACACTGACTTTTTCAGACGATCCCTCAGACGTTCGAAATGAGACTCAGACGACCTAACTATTGATTTCACTGATAAGTCCTTTTTATTGAAAATTGCTACTGTGATTTTCAGACGTCCAAGTCACAACTCAGACGTCCGAAACCTTCGGATCTGACTTATAACGGCTAGTTTTCTAAGAGTTGTTTGAAGCATTTATTGCCCACCAAACCACTTTTCCCGGCATTAATTGTTACAGAACGGTCATTTTGGACCCTTGGACTATAAATACATCACCTATACTCATTTATGGGTATTGATTGAGAAAAATACAAAAATCACATTCCATTACTCTCAAGCCCTAGAAAATCAAGTGAGCATTCATTGTGAAATTAATCAGTAGCTGAGTGAGCTGTGTACAATTGTATCATCTACTCTTTGAAGAGAGTTCTTGTATTCAAATATCTCTACTAATCATCTTGTTTAAAGGGTTGTGAAAATCCTTGGCTTTGAAGCCTTTGAAGAAGGCTGTGTATTAAGTGTTTGAGTAAAACACTTGCTGCTGTAAAGGTTTTATCTTCACCTTGGAAGAAGATTGTTAAGTGGATTTGAATCCTCAAGCGAGCTCTTGAGGCGAGGACGTAGGCGGGAAGCTGAACCTCGTTAAAATCGTTTGCACTCTCTTTCCTTACATCTCCTTATTATAGCATACTTGTGTTATTTCTTGCTCTAGCAATAATCAGATTTTTTATTGTGCATTTAGATTTTTATTTGGCTAAAAACCCTATTCACCCCCCCTCTAGGGTTATTTACTTGGGACAACAATTGGTATCAAAGCCCAACCTCTTGCATTTGACATATTTGTCTTGCGAGGAACGATATGGCCAACTATAGTGGCAACGGATTCACCGAAGGACAATCGTCCAATAGACCACCTCTTTTTAATGGAGATGCCTCTCTATATAATTTCTGGAAATAAGAATGCAAATTTTTATTCAATCTAATAGCTATGATTTATGGAATATTACATCTAAGGGTCCCTTGGTCCCTACTAAAGTGGTAGATGGAGTTACTCTTCCTAAAGTACCACAAGAATATACTAGTGCTGATCACAAGCTACTTGAACTAAATTCTAAGGCCATTGGCTTATTATATTGTGCTCTTACTAATGATGAATTCAGCAAAATCTCTAGGTGCACTAGCGCCAAAGAGATATGGGATACCTTAGAGGTTACCTATGAAGGAACTTCTCAAGTGAAAGAAGCTAAAATCAACATGCTTATGTGTGAATATGAATTATTCAAAATGAAGAAAGATGAATCTATTAGAGATATGTTTGCTCGTTTCAATGCTATTATAAATCCCTTGAATTCTCTTGGAAAAATTTATACTAACTCCAAATTAGTGAGAAAAATTCTTAGGAGCTTGCCTAAGGAATGGGATACATTTACAACGGCCGTGCTCTAATCAAAGGAACTTGGTTCAATGACTCTTAGTGACCTTGATGGAAATTTAGTCACTCAAGAATTTGTGTTCAAAGCACGGGAAGTTAGTGAAAGCAAGCCTCCCAAGAGCATGGCTCTCAAGGCCTCACAAGATGAAGAGGAATCACCAAATGAAGAATGTGAGAATGAAGAAGATGAGGACATTGCCTTCATTTCTCATAAGCTCAAGAAGTTCTTCTCAAGAAGAAACCAAGGAAGGAGATTCAACAAGGGTGATTCATCCAAAAGAATTCCAAGTAGAGGGGAGAACTTTAATAGAGACTCACAAGTATGTTTTGAATGCAAGAAGCCCGGACATATCAAGGTAAATTGTCCTCAACTCAACAACAACTACAACAAGACAAGTCAAAACAACAACAACTTCAAGGACAATAGAAAGTTCAAAAAGAAGGCCTTCACCGTCACTTGGGATGATAAAGCAAATAGTGATGAAGAAGACGAGGAGATTTCTTGCGATCAAGAAGTGGCAAATTTTTGTCTAATGGCAAAAGAAGATGAGGTAATCGAATCTAACTCTATTGATTATCCTATAGAAGAACCTCCTACTTATGAAGAACTACAAGATGCTCTTGAAGATACTTTTCTTGAATTAAAAAGATTTTCTCACAAAAATAATGATTTGAAAAAGAATATCTCATCTCTTCAAGAAGAACTAAATGCGTTGAAAAATGAGAACTTAGAGTTGAAAAGCAAGATAGACTCACCCCCTACCATCTCTCAATCTAATCTTGAAAGTGAAAATACATCATTGAAAGAAAAGATTGAAGACTTAACTAATACCTTGGCCAAGTTCACCAATGGAAGGGATAACTTGGATAAGATATTAACTAGTCAAAGATGGTGCTTTGACAAGGCCGGAATTGGTTATCAAGAACATGTTAAACAAAAATCCTACATTAATTTCTTTCCTAAGTCTAAGGTTCCTAGCACACCTAAAATCTCATGTACTTATTGTAATAAGGAAGGACACAACGTTTATACTTGTAACATGAGAAGAAGACCTAAAGGTTTCACCAAGAAGGTGTGGGTAGTGAAGGGAACCTCACCTCCTATGGCTAACCCCTATGGACCCAAGAAAGTATGGGTACCAAAGAAAGTTACTTGAACTTGTGTAGGTATGCTTGAAGTCATCAAGCAATGAGAAATGGTTTCTTGATAGCGGTTGCTCAAGGCATATGACGGGTGATAGATCAAAGTTCGTCTCTTTGAAGCCCAAGGACGGCGGTTTCGTGACATTTGGAGACAATGCCAAAGGTAAGATAATTGGCATTGGCAAGGTTGGTAAGAATTCCTCTCTTTGTGTTGAAAATGTTTTATTAGTTGATGGTTTAAAGCATAATCTCCTTAGCATTAGTCAATTATGTGATAAAGGTTATAGAGTTACTTTTAAATCCAATAAATGCATAATTGAAGATGATGATAAGACCTTATTTGTTGCATATAGGATTGGTAACATCTATGCTATAGAGTTCGAAGAAATCGCTTTACAAAATGTACATTGCTTTTCCGCCCTAAATGAAAATCATTGGTTATGGCATAGAAGACTTGGACATGCTAGCATGGATTTGATTTCAAAACTTTCTAGGCATGAACTTGTAAGAGGTTTACCAAAAGCAAAGTTTTCAAAAGATGGAGTTTATAGTGCATGCCAATTTGGAAAACAAACCAAGTCTTCTTTCAAAACAAAATCTCATATTTCAACTACAAGACCTTTGCAGCTTATTCATATGGATTTATTTGGACCTATTGCTATTGCAAGTTTTGGAGGAAAGCATTATGCATTTGTGATTGTTGACGACTACTCTAGATACACATGGGTGTTCTTCCTTGCACATAAAGATGAAACTCATGCTACATTTGTCACATATTGTAGAAGAGTCCAAAATGAGAAAGGCTATACCATTACACATGTTAGGAGTGATAGGGGGAGTGAATTTGTCAATAAGGACATTGTACAATTTTGTGATGAAAATGGTTTTGATCACAATTTCTCCGCTCCTAGAACTCCTCAACAAAATGGTGTGGTTGAACGAAAGAATAGAACTCTTGAAGAAATGTCTAGAACCATGCTTAATGAACATTCTTTACCTCAATATTTTTGGGCCGAGGCCGTTAATACCGCATGCTATGTAATGAATAGAGTTCTATTAAGATCTAAACTTGGTAAGACTCCTTATGAACTATGGAATGATAAGAAACCTAATATCGGTTACTTTAGAGTATTTGGTTGTACATGCTTTATATTGAATGATAGAGATAAACTTTCTAAATTTGATGCTAAATCCGATGAAGGTGTGTTTCTTGGCTATTCCATGAAGAGTAAAGCATATAGGGTGTTCAACAAAAGAACTTTAACCGTTCAAGAATCAATGCATGTTGTGTTTGATGAAACTAACCCTCTTGCACCCAAGAGAAATGTGGATGATGATGATGATGTAGGTACTAGCTTGCAAGAACAAATTGAGAATTTAAATCTTAATGACAAGCAAGATCCACAAAACAAAGGCAAAGAGAAGGAAGAAGATGAAGTCATTGAAATCAAGAGACCGGAAGAAGAAGTAGAGATTGAAGACACTCCACTTCATCCGGATGTCACCAAGACTTGGAAATTTGTGAGAAATCATCCTAAGGATCAAATCCTAGGTGAACCCTCACGTGGGGTAAGAACTCGTTCTTCCATGAGAAATATATGTGATCATCTTGCTTTCTTATCTCAAATTGAACCTAAGAACATTAATGAAGCCGAAAATGATGAATCATGGGTCCTTGCTATGCAAGAAGAACTCAACCAATTTGAAAGGAACAAAGTTTGGACTTTGGTTCCTAGACCTTATGACCATAGAATAATTGGAACAAAATGAGTGTTTAGAAACAAAAAGGATGAATCCGGAGTTGTTACTAGAAACAAGGCTCGACTTGTAGCCCAAGGTTATAATCAACAAGAAGGCATAGATTATGATGAAACCTATGCTCCGGTAGCTAGACTTGAAGCCATAAGAATGTTACTTGCCTATGCATGTCATAGAGATTTCAAATTGTTTCAAATGGATGTCAAGAGTGCTTTTCTAAATGGTTTTATTGAGGAGGAAGTTTATGTTGAACAACCTCCCGGTTTTGAAAGTCATGAATTTCCAAACTACGTATTCAAATTATCAAAAGCTTTATATGGTTTGAAACAAGCTCCTAGAGCTTGGTATGAAAGACTTAGTGGTTTTCTAATCAAAAATGGTTTTAAACGAGGAAAACTTGACACCACACTTTTCATTAAAACCATTGATAAGGACATGCTTATTATTCAAATATATGTTGATGATATTATATTTGGTTCTACTAATGTAAGCTTGTGTGAGGATTTTGCTAAAGTCATGCAAGAAGAGTTTGAAATGAGCATGATGGGCGAACTCAACTTCTTCCTCGGATTACAAATCAAGCAAACAAAGGAAGGAACCTTCTTAAATCAATCCAAATATGTCAAAGACTTAATCAAAAAGTATGGATTAGAAGATGGAAGGAATTTCGCCACTCCTATGAGCACCTCCATCAAACTTGAGAAGGATAAGAAAGGTAAACCTGTAGATCAAAAGAAATACCGAGGTATGATTGGTAGTTTACTTTATCTCACCGCTAGTAGACCGGATATAATGTATAGCGTATGCTTGTGTGCTAGATTTCAATCATGTCCTAAAGAATCTCACATGCTTGCCGTTAAACGTATTTTCAAATACCTATGTGGCACTATTAATCTTGGCATATGGTATCCAAAACACACATCATTTGATATGCTTAGTTATTCCGATGCGGACTTTGCCGGATGCAAAGAAGATCGCAAAAGCACTAGTGGGACTTGTCATTTTCTTGGACATTCCCTAGTTTCTTGGTTTAGCAAGAAACAGACTTCGGTTGCTCTTTCTACAGCCGAGGCCGAATATGTGGCGACCGGTAGTTGTTGTGCACAAGTGTTGTATATGAAACAACAACTTGAGGATTTTGGACTTCATTATGATCATATTCCCATAAAATGTGATAATACAAGTGCAATTAATCTAACTAAGAATCCCATTCAACATTCACGCACTAAACATATTGAAATTAGACATCACTTTATAAGAGATCATGTTCTAAGAGGAGATGTTGAAATTGATTTTGTTGGTACAGATCACCAACTTGCTGATATTGTCACAAAACCTCTTCAAGAAGAAAGGTTTAATTTCATAAAACGTGAACTTGGTATGTGCCTAAGTGATGATTTGTATATATAATAATCATTTGATAATGAAAAATGTCTTAAAATGTAAAATAGAGGAGCTCAGGATGTTTAAAGCTGTCTGACAAATTGCATTCTGATACTTTCAGACGTCTGAGTTTACACTTAGACGTCCGAAATACACTTCAGACGTCTAAATGAATCTTGGACGTCCGAAGTTCGTGCAATTTACAGGGCTTTTGCTTTTGATATTTTCAGACGTCCGAAATAGGACTCGGACGTCCGAAAGATGCGGGGTATAAGAGAGATTACAGCCACAACGGTTCATTTCATCTTCCCGCGTCCATTCGTTACACCGTTTCTTCTTCTCTCTACTGCTATAAAACTCATTTCTTCATCCCATTCTCTTCCAAACTCACCACCATGGCTCCTAAATTTGCCAAAAACCTTCCACCAAACCCTAGCCCTCCTTCCAAGAGATCCAAAACCCTAGGCGAGGGTTCTCGAAAGAAGTCTTCCGCGGCGGGAACAAAGAAGGGACAACGACGACCACCAACTCCATCAGACGAAGATTCTTCATCTTCCTATCATGACTCCGGTGAAGAACTGGTGGAGCCCCGTACCAAGGCTCGTCAGGATTCTCAACCCCGACCTACGGATCAACCGTCTGAAGAGACAGAGCCTCCCTTCTATCTCTCCAAGGAAACGGAAGCCCGGTACTTTAAGGTCTTTCTTAATCGCACCATTATTCACCCTAAAGTTTTCAATTTTGATTTCTTTCCTCAATTTTCTTTCCGCGAAATGTTTGATTCTATGGGTCTTACTTATTTCATTTCTCTTAAGAATCCCTCCTATCATACTCTCATCACTACCTTCTATGCTTATCTCACTTCTGAAGCATTTGATGAATGTTCCTCTTATGTGATTGGAACGGAAGTTAATTTGAATTGTGATTTACTGTGCAACATCTTTCATGCTCCTGTAAATGCTCTCTCTTTTGTTGAAACAAATGCTTGGCCTCATCTTCCCGGTTTTAATAAACTTGAAGCAACTCGCTTGTTGTGTGGAGACCCCACTATTTCTCAGGCTTTCAAGCCTAAAGCCAAGGATTTGACTCTTGAGTGCAATATCCTTCACAAACTTCTCATTTATAACTTTCTGCCTCGGGGTGGGAGTAAGGATCACGTGTCCTTTCTTGATGTTGGACTTCTTTGGTGTTTCCTTAAACGTGTACCATTTGACCTTGGACATTTGATGATCCATCACATGAAGTTTTGTGTCGATAAGGAAAATGGAGTAATGCCTTATGGTGGTGCGCTCACTACTATCTTCTCTCATTTTGGCATTCCTCTCATTGATGCTAAGAAGTATATTCCCTCCTCCGTTGATGAATTCACTCCAGGGTTAATGAGTCGAATGGGCTATCATAAAGTCAATGACATTTGGGTGAAAAAGACTATTTCTCAACCATCCTCCTCCTCTGTACCTCCTCCCACTGAGGATGTATTCATGGATGATGTTGACCCCTCCGACTTCATTCCTCCTCCTCATCCAGATAATCCATCCTCTTCTTCTGACCCTTCCATTCTCTCTTCAAAGGATCTTCTTCTCTCTATGTATCACTCTCTCCAGGAAGTCAAGAATGAATTGCAAGTGATTAAGAGCAAACAGGCTGATCAGGATGATGCTCTGAAGATTATCCAAGCTTCCATTGCCTCTCTCGCTCCCGGCACCCCTCCGGCTTCTGCTGATCCTTCATTACCTTGACTGCCTTTTTGATGAGACAAAGGGGGAGAAGAAAAAGAAAAGATGTTTTGCTGTTGCTGCTGATTTAGTTCTACACAGTTTTGGTTTACTTTATTTTGAACAATGGTTATGTTATTATGGGTGTTTTTGGTGGTTATGGTTGGTGATGTTTGAACAAGTTATCATTATAACACAGGTTGTTTAAGTTTATTTTGGGTTGAGATTTTTTTTATGCAATCTTTGGATAACTATGATTCATTCTTACTTACATGATATATGCCTGTTGTGAACTCCGATTTTTTATATATCTGTGCACATGTTTAGGGGGAGTTTTTGCTCTTCTTTTCCCAAAACAAAACATCTTGAGTTGTCATCATCAAAAAGGGGGAGATTGTTGGACCTAAGGGTTCAATCCCATGTATTTTGATGATAACAAAGCAAGGATGTTTTGCTTAGCTGCTAATGAAGTTGTAAGTTTGAGATTTACAGGCTGTATCATCTATACCCTTAATAAATAGCAACAATGAAGTTCATGGAGTTCAAAAGAAGGCACATTACATCAAATGAATCATAGAAATTCAAGCTAAAGGCAATTCAAGCTCTTTTAAGTGAGATTGTAAGAGTTTAGGATCTTATGTAAGATTATTTCAAAATCCTTGCTCACTTAGGATATATGGGCTTTTTACATATTAACTAAATGGTTACAAACTAAACAAACCAAGTTTTTATACCAAAATGGTACCATAAGCCTTTTTGAGTTGTATCCCAAAATGGTAGACTTGTCCCAAACATTTCTGCTTTTTATCACTGGGAAACTCAGACGATCCCTCAGACGTCCGAAATGAAACTCAGACGTCCGCGTGGACACTCAGACGTCCGAAAGTTCCATCAGACGTCCAAGTCTATATCTCAGACGTCTAACTATTCCAGAGAACTTAGCATTGCTTCTCCTTGGACACTGACTTTTTCAGACGATCCCTCAGACGTCTGAAATGAGACTCAGACGACCTAACTATTGATTTCACTGATAAGTCCTTTTTATTGAAAATTGCTACTGTAATTTTCAGACGTCCAAGTCACAACTCAGACGTCCGAAACCTTCGGATCTGACTTATAACGGCTAGTTTTCTAAGAGTTGTTTGAAGCATTTATTGCCCACCAAACCACTTTTCCCGGCATTAATTGTTACAGAACGGTCATTTTGGACCCTTGGACTATAAATACATCACCTATACTCATTTATGGGTATTGATTGAGAAAAATACAAAAATCACATTCCATTACTCTCAAGCCCTAGAAAATCAAGTGAGCATTCATTGTGAAATTAATCAGTAGCTGAGTGAGCTGTGTACAATTGTATCATCTACTCTTTGAAGAGAGTTCTTGTATTCAAATATCTCTACTAATCATCTTGTATTAAAGGGTTGTGAAAATCCTTGGCTTTGAAGCCTTTGAAGAAGGCTGTGTATTAAGTGTTTGAGTAAAACACTTGCTGCTGTAAAGGTTTTATCTTCACCTTGGAAGAAGATTGTTAAGTGGATTTGAATCCTTAAGCGAGCTCTTGAGGCGAGGACGTAGGCGGGAAGCTGAACCTCGTTAAAATCGTTTGCACTCTCTTTCCTTACATCTCCTTATTATAGCATACTTGTGTTATTTCTTGCTCTAGCAATAATCAAATTTTTTATTGTGCATTTAGATTTTTATTTGGCTAAAAACCCTATTTACCCCCCCTCTAGGGTTATTTACTTGGGACAACAGATAAGGCTTACACAGCAAGTGTCCTATACAAAAGATGCTTAAAATCATGCATATAATTGAACCATGAAGAGAAAACGGCCTAAACACATTAACTAATTTTCTGTGCAAAACGTACCTCTATCCTTAAGAGAGAAACTATCCTAACAGCAAGCAATTCGCAATCCTATTCCACTAGCATGCTTTCTCATCATATTTGAATCATATACACTCTAAGATATAGAGTATATATGATTCCTAAATCAATTCTAAACCATAACTATGCAGAGAGTGGAGTAGAAGAAGAAGGAATCGTAAAAGGATGTAAAGGAGACTTACAACAAAGCAAAGGTCTTCGCTGCATTCTTCCTTCTCTTTGGCTTGGTTCCCTTCTAGTTCTCCTTTGAAATTGCAGTAGAAAGCCTCCTCCAAGTGATATGAGTGTGTGCAAACTCATTCTCCCTAGCTCTCTTATGAATATGATATGTCAAAAGTCCCCTATGCTGATGAATGAGCCTCTATTTATAACCAACCAACCATGTGAACCAATGGTTGAGATTAATTCACCATAAAACCAATCTAGGGCTGTAATTAAATCCCATGAATGTTAAAAAAACTCAAAACCACCTCCCAATAGGCTTAGAAGTCCTTTGGAAGGCTGAAATTCGGAGTGGTAGAGTCCCATTCCGTCAAAAACTCAAAGAGAGACAAATCAGGATGGAGCCAGCGGGTGACCAGTTGGGGTGAACCGATTGGACCAGTTGGCCAACCGATTGGACCGGTTGGGGTGAACTGGTCACTCGAGAGCAAAGTCAGGTTTACCCGGTTTTGAGGATTCCTGACCCGGTTTGGACTCCAGACTTCAAACGGACTTAAATTCTTCATTTTAACTCTGATTTGAGTGATTCAAAAGCCAAAATTTCAAGGACTCAATGTAAAATAAGCCTAGAATATTCTTGAAAAAAAAATCTCTAACCACGGCCAGGTGGCTGGGTTTTCATGAGGCGATTACCCGAAAAAAGGTCAATTAACCATAGGGTAATGTGGCGAACCAATCCAAAACCTATCAATAAATTAAATTGGCTCTTAAATTAGACTTGTTTCATCATTCTAAGGTCAATGGAATACTCCAAAACAAATTTGGAGGTCAATTGGAAAATATACGAAATAAAAGACAAAATTGCCCTTCAAGTCGCAAAAGTTCTAATTAATTATCCAAACTTATCTGGAATTGAACCAAATTCGACACACATATCCAAAATGATCCTAGAAACTAAATGCGGGTGATGGGACTCAACAACAAGACAAAAATATGCATGCAATGATGACCTATTCTCCTAAGGCTTAAAAGGGCAAAAGTGTTTAATGCTTAGGGACTCCTAGATGCTTATAAACCTAACCAAATGCTATCATGATCTTATGGGGGTGAAAATGGGGTGTCTACACACTTACGAGGGGGATTTTATGTCATCTCATTGAGCTCATTTGCGCAAGGCAAAAAAGGGTCCACCTAAAGATGTCTTCAATATCGCTCAAAATCCTAAGGATGACAAGTTCATCACCTTTTCAAAGCATGATTTGAAGGGAATTCACTTCCCCCATGACAATACATTGGTAGTTACTTTTACCATCACTAATTTCAATACCAAGAGAATCTTGATTAACAATGGAAGTGCGACCGATATTCTTCTTCTCCTAGCCTTTGAGAAAATGAATATTGATATTCATAAGCTCCAACCTAGTGCAAACTCCATTGATCAGTTTCGACGGGGAGTCCATGCACCCTTTAGGGCAAATCTCCCTACCACTTACAACTGGGAGTGAACCCCATCAGGTTGCAATATTAGTAGATTTCCTAGTGGTAGATTGCCCATCTACTTATAAGACCATCATTGGCAAGCCATGCCCAAATTCTTTGAAGGAAATCACCTCTACCTACCACAAAATAATGAGATTTTCTATAGAACATGGAGTCGGAGAAGTTAAGGGAGACTAAATGGTGGCAAGATCATGCTTCATGATCGTAATCAAGGCATCAACCAAATAGTAATTACAGTTGGGCAAGCTCGATAAAGAAGCATTCAAAGACAAGATAAGTGCAATACCCCTAGAAGATTTAGTCCCAGTCTCAATACATCTAACTGATTCAATATATCAGGATGCTCTTGGTGTGGCACATTTTCCTATGTAGGTGGCACCTCAAATGGTACCTCATCCTCTGGTTTGGCTACGGAGGAGATACTGCCCTACCCCGACCTTGACCTCGACCTCGACCTCGATCTCGACGTCCGCATCGCATTCTAAAATAATAACAAAGTTATACTCAACCATAATATTATCGACAACTCAATCTAAAAGGTTCGATTATCGAGAAAACTCTAATGCAATAACAATTGGATACATTCATGCTCCCTCCCCATGCACCTAGCATGACAAAATGCATACTCATGCATGCACACACATAATACGACGTAATAGCACCCATGCGGACCTACTAGCCAGCTTTGATATCAATAAAACTGTCACGACCCAAAAATAGGCCATGACGTCATCTTTGGAAAACATGCTCTATATAAAAATTGAGGATGGTTTATAAATGAATTACAATTTAAAGAAGTATTTTTAACAAAATCTGATATTGTCCCATTTAAAAATGGGACATACCAATTTATCAACTTATTAAACCTGAACAATTTAAACATAAAATGAAACCATCTATAATAATGAACAATTAATTTAAACTGGCATCAGCGTTCCATAGGGTTTTACCACCCATACTCATAATATCACACATACCCAAACTGTTTGAATACAATACAGTCCATAATATCATAAATACAAGTCCACATACATCTGCATGCAATGCATGTAATGCCCATGCTATCCCCCATTAGATGCTTCCTCAAAGGAATCATCCCTACCTTGCTGAAGATCTACAAAATTGTTTTAAAAATAGGGAGTGAGTAAAACTCAGTAGGTTACATTTTTTAAAGCTGTATATCAAGGTTTTAAAAACTATTTTAAACATTTTTTTTTTTTTGAGAATGATATAATGGGGGTTGCATTTCACAAATTTTAAAATAAGGGAGAACATGTAAATAATCCATAACATCAGTATTATAAACTAATAAATCTTCCCCAGGTCATGCGGGGTATTCGCGTACGGAAATAAGAGGAAACTTTGTAAGACATCCCTACATGGGATTGTAGTAACCTCTATTCGAGCACGTAGCCGAAGATTAAAGGATAGGAACACACAGCAAGATGTCCCTTTCCTTCGAGACCGCAGTAATCCTGTCTTCAGTAGCTCTTATCATCACATCCATTTACATGGGTCCCATAACCATTTTATTTTTAATCTTAAAATAACGGGTTCCAAAACACTTGTATACAGGTGACCTCTAATGTTTGATTGTAAAGCATTTAACCTAATAGATTTTCAAAATTAACCCATTGTACCTAAAATCATGCAAGGGTTTTGAAATACATGTATATAACAAAATAGGGTGTAACACCAAACCTTAGATTCCCAACGTATGAAATTTATGCGATTTAAAACTCATACACATGTAAAACATGTAATATATTATGTAAACATGTAAATGCACATGAGAATTTCCCAACTCATGCATACAATGATCTACAACTACAAAAAAAATGCACCTACCTCTCAAATGGATGCTAGAAATGCAAACTCACGGGTGTACACACATAGATCAGGATGGAAATAGAAAGGTCGAAGCTCTTAGAAAGGTCGAAGCTCTTAGAGGTTGAATCCGAGCTCCCAAGGTCGCGTGCTTCATCCATGGCTTCCCCTTTCTCTCCAAGCTTCTCTCTCTCTCTCTCTCTCTCCCTCTCTCTTTCGGCTAAGAAAGTAGAGAAAATGTGTGGAAAAATCATGGGTTAGGGTTATATATAGAATGAAGGGCAAAATGGTCAATTTACATCATAAAAACATGACCCACTAGCTAAATTCAAGAGTTATAGTTGACTACACCAAGTGTGTAATTGACTACAAAAACCATAATGTGATTCTGCAATGTTTAGTTGACTACAAGTGAGGTGTAGTCGACTACACCATGATGTAGTCAACTACATGGAACTTGTAGTCGACTACATAGAACTTGTAATTAACTATATCATGTTTTAGTTGACTAAAACTCCCAAAAATTGAGAAAATAGAGTTTCCATCAACTCCAACTTCCAAAATACTCTAAACCAAGCCATAATAGCACACCTAAATTATTCCTTAACCACAATACAACCCTAACAACATCAATAATCAAATATTGAACCCTCACAATACATCTTTCAAAGTTAAAAGCAAATGCCATCTTTCAATGCATCTTTCAAAATCAAAAGCAAATGCCATTTTTTAATGCATCTTTCAAATTAAAAGCAAATGCCATCTTTCTATAAATTCTTTCAAATCAATTTAGGGCCGCTTTTTTACACAACCCAATGTCAATATCATATGCATGCTTCTTTTTGGGAATTTGTTTAAAGTTTTGTACTTTAGAGAATGGAATTTAGAACGTGGCAACCATGGTCTCAATCCATGGGTGCGAGGGGGTGCTAATACCTTCCCCTTCCTCAACCGAGCCTCCGTATCCATATCTTTAGGTAACATAGACCTTAGGAGTCGTTGAAATCCAAGTCGGACTTAATTGCTGATTTTTGGATACCCAAAAAACGATCAGTTATGTCTTTAAACCAATAACTGATGGAAACTCTAAGTTTTGCTTTTCTGTGAGCGTTTTCTTTTTTAGGAAAACATTTACTTTAAAGCAAAGCAATCTGGAAGCATATACCATATCAATTCCAAATCACCAATTATAGATAAATAGGCCCTTAAATCAATCAAATCCATCCACACTCCTATTGATGAGTCCAAGAAAGAGAAAGAGGGACACTAAACGTCACGCAGTGACGGTCGTCCCCCCTCAGTCGTCCTAGGATCCTGAGAGCGACAGCGCTTTTGGATCTCGTGGGTAAAGACAAGCAAACATTAATTTTTTTTAGGGGTAATGTGAACAATGATAAAAGTAAGAATTCTAATTCGTTAGTAGCTTGGAATAAAGTTTGTCGTACCAAATCAGAAGGTGGATTGGGATTACGAAGAATGATGGATCTTAATGCGGCTTTAATAGCTAAATTGGGATGGAGAATATTAATAAAATATAATAATGTCTAGGTCAAATTGATGAAGGAAAAATATCTTAAGCATTCTAACTCTTGTGATGCTCATGCAGGGACCAAGTCATTTGGAATATGGAAAATTATCCTTGGTCAAAGACATCTCATTAAAAAGGGTCTTCATTGGATTATAGGTAATGGTAAGACAGTTTCGTTGTGGAAAGATAATTAGGTTTTTTATTATCCACTTATTGATATTATTTATCAAAATGATAGATATCACATTGATGAGAATATCAGGTTTGTCAATTTATTGACTCTAACTTACATTCTTGGAGGATTGATAGTCCTATGGAAATTCTTTCTATGGACATTGTTAGAGATATTTCAAGTATCCTTTTGCCATTTCATGATATTGAGGGATACATTTTGTTGGGGTTATTATAGACATGGTAACTTTTTAGTTAAATCTGCTACCTAGCTCAATAATTGGAAGAATGTGACCCCTCATTGTCGTGCGAAATTGTTAAATTGGATGTGGAATCGTAAACTCCTTCCTAGAATTCGGTTATTTATGTGGCTGTTAGTTAGATATAGTCTCCCAACTAAGGATTTGCTTCGGGCTCGAGGTAACAATGTTCTATTTGATTATGTTTATTGTAGATCTCAGAATGAGACCATCGATCATTTGTTTAAAAATTGTGATTTTTCAAAGACTATTTAGAACTTGGTTACAAGTTACTGCCCCACCCCTAAGTTTTTTTAAGGCGGGTTGATTGATTGGTTAGATTGTTTACGCATGTATTGTGGATATTATAATGATAAACTTGATCACTATTTTGAAAAAATTGCTATTCTATTATGGTGTATTTGGAATCATCCGAATCAAGTAATGTCCCCAATCCTACCCATGTTCTTCATATAGCTTCATCTTATTTTAATGATATTTTTAGATGGTATTATACTAACAACTTGTTTGTAGATATTTGTTTATCTCCCTTTGGTGGTGTTAAAAAACAGTGCAAGTTCATTCATTGGATTCCTCCTTCAAATTAGGTAGAAATCAATTTTGATGGCTCATGTATTCATTCGAGGAAATTGAGTGTCGATGGTTTTGTTATAAGGAATCATTGGGGTTATCCGATTGCAACTTCTACTTTCAATCTTCATCATGCTTCTATTCTGGTAGCTGAAGGTATGGCTCTTCAAAATGGTCTTCTTTATGCTTGGTAGAAAGGTTTTAATAAGGTCCAAATAGAAGGTGATTTATAGATAATTATTCGGATTTGTCATAAGGATGTTAGTAATATTACATAGCAAGTGGTGAAGCTGATCCAAGATATTGATCTACTTTCTAGAAACTTTGAAAATATTTCATTTCATCACGTTTATTGTTAGGCCATTGTGCTGCAGATTGTGTTACAAATCTTGGGCATTCTTGTAGTGATCATTGTATTTGAGAAGATAATTTTCCTAGGACTCTTTGGAATATTTTTCAAGAAGACATATATGGTGTATCTTTTCCTCGATGTACTAATTCTTTTTAGTAACGAATTTTCTTTCATCAAAAAAAGAAAAGAACTCCTTCCCCTATATAAAGTAGAGGGAGAAGCCATAAACTCTCTCCACTTTACATCATCTAAAACCCCCCTAAGCTAAGTTCTAAGATCGAATTACCATAGTGGCGCTCTGTTTCTACATCTCCAGCAATGGTTGCATAAAACTACTATGCCAGAGCTAGGACATGAGATTTTTACTATTAACGCCACCTTTACCAATCATCAATCATGTCACGACTCAGAATTATTGAGCTGTGCTCAGGCATAATAAAATGAGTTTATTTTAATAAAATGTATGATTTAAATAAGGAGGATGGATTGGAAACCTCAATTGTTTATAAAAATTTCATTATAACCCATCTATAAATGAGACATACCGAGTAAATGCCTATAACCTATGCAAGATATTTAAGAAAGATAATTCATCCATCCATATAAAGTATCAAGTCCTGCATCATGATCCACAGTTCCCACACATATGCCTAGTTAAGCTTACAACCCATAATTAGTTTACAAGACCATCACCCATTGGCAGAATAAAACATTACTAACAAAAGTTTAAACATTGTTACCAACATGAGAAAACTATCACAAGTAGGCATCCAAGCAATCACATCATCAAACTAAGTAGACAACTCTCCATCTCTAGCATTATCTATGAAATGGTAATACATAGGAGTGAGTACGAAATCCAGTAGCAACAATCTTTACAATTGTAAACCTAGGTTTTAAAAACACAACAACAATTTTAAATAGTTATATGAATTTACAAATGTAGCAGGAAAGAAAGGAATAACGAATATGCAACTTTGAAAAACACATACTTAAATTGAACCATCATATATATATATATATATATATATATATATATAGAGGGTTGATCATATGCGGGATATCCCGACTATCCCGTTCGATCACAGCCGTTCGTGGATGACACACGCGCATTTACGCGCACGCGCGTGTTGCTCACAAATGGCTGTGATCAAACGGGATTTCGGGATATCCCAACATGATCAAAGCTCTCTCTCTCTCTCTCTCTCTCTCTCTCTATATATATATATATATATATATATATATATATAGGGTTATGATCAACATACACAAGTTTTTAGATAACCTATCTCTAATTCATATTTTGTGAAATCCACCATTGGATTAGATGATCTTCCCACATAGGTCATGCACACACAAAATCAAGTTGATCCGAGATTAAGAGCCGCTTCATCCATAAATGTGAGATTTTTAGTGATTAAAAAGATAAGTCTTTGGATCGAATGGCTACAATTCTCGGATCAACTTGATTTTTTGCGTGCATGACTTGTATGGGAAGATTATCCAATCCAAAAGTAGGTTTCGCAAAATATGAATTGGAGATAGGTTATCTAAAAATTTGTGTAAAAATTTGTGTATGTTGATCCTGACCCATATATATATATATGTATGACCCAATGGTCTCATTCAATATGCCATATCCTCAAAATCCTCACACCATCTAACTGGGGATAAGATTTAATCAAACCCAAAAAGTTTTCTAATTGTCAAAATCCTCAATATTTCAATTTTTTTGATTATCAAAAGGATTGGCAATGTACCTTTCTCCTTTGTAGTTTTCTGTGATATGATGACTTAGTTCTATGTTGCTTATATTTAGATGAATGTGCTTTTAAAGGTTTAAAACCAAATTGTTCACAAAATGATCCTAATTTCTTTTTACTAGTAATTTGTTCTTTTTTCATTTGTTGTTTTAATTTGAAGTCTGTGCGTAGAGCTATTCATTCCTGATGTGTTGTACTTACTAAATCTCCATAGTAAGTTGATTACATGGTATGAGTCCTTTGTTTTATTCTCTTAATTTTGTTCTAATTTTTTCTGCAAAAAGATTGGGCAATCCTGATATAAATTTTTCTTTCTAAAAAGGTTGATTACAATCATTTCTTAACATTACTTTGGTTAGGAATACATCCTTATATCATCTAAAATCTTGAAGTTTTGGACATCTAATATTGACTAATATTTCTGATGTTTTATCTTTGACCTTTGAGGGATCACCTATAAAATGCTTTGTTATTGCGAAAATAAGTTGTATTTTTTCATCATCTTCAGTTTTGATTATGTTCCATTAGAATCTGTTTTTATGGCATATAATATTGTTTCTCTATTCTCGTGAGTTAGATAGTTATCCCACCAACCTTTTAGTTGGCCAGTAAAACCTGTAACTAAAGATTGTGTTATTGCATGATTGGTTATATATGGATTTTTTGTTTGATAAGTTGAGCTTACCATTGTCATTTCTTGAAGAGTATTTAAAATATGGTATTCTGTCATTCCATCTATATTCCATTCATATATTGTTCCTCCATGATATGAAGTTTGAGTATATTAAACACATTCTTCTATTTGCATATCTGGAAAAGTTGGTTTTGGATAAAAAAAAAATTATTGGTTTTGTGATATTTTTAGGCATGGATTTGTGTTTCTGCATTTTGAAATGTTCTCATTACCTCTTCTGATTTTGTGTCAAATTGAATTTCTAACTTGGTTAGTGGTGCCATTGTTTTACTTGTAGAAGGTTGGGGTGTATCTAGAATGTCTTGGATGTTTGTTTCTATTAGTTCATCTAATAATTTAATTCTTTCTTGCAATTCTTGATCTAGATTTTTTTATTATTGTTTTGTATATTTGGGAGGTATTTTATGTGGTATAAAAAGTAGTTTATTATCATTCTTTTTATTTGGTAAAATTTGTTTTTCTTGAATTGAATTTTCTATTCTTGTTAATTGTTCTGCTATTTTTTTCACATGTTGATTTGTATAGTTATTCTGTTCAAATATTCATTGAATATTTCTTCCATTTTGGCATATTTTGAGTATCTGTTTTCATTTTAAATGGAGAAGTTATCACTAAGTTATTGTTATGTTGAATCTTAATATGTTCTAATGGCAGATGTATAGATTCTATTATTTGATTATTTTGACATAATTGCCATATTTTTCCTATGGCATTCATTTGTTTCTGGAGTGGATATTCTATAGAATTATCTTCTGCATATATTTCATACCATCTAAAAAAAGTATGTAACCTATGTTTATTAAGGAAATCATAGTATAATTCTTGTATTATTTTTCTTCGTTTTACATCATTTTTTTGAAAAAACCAATTTCTTTCTTTGACGTTTTCTTTTGAATAAAAATCTTTTCTTAAGAATTCTTTATCTATTACAAATTTTTTCTCTATTACTAATATACTTAGTCCTTGTTGCATTTGTGAATTGTAATGTCCTATTCTTCCGCATTTATGGCAAATTATTTGTGATTTATTTTGCTGATTTTGGGGATCGTCTTTTTCTATTACATTTCTTTGGATTTGGTCTATGTGGATTAGCATTTTTAATAGATTTAGATGAAGATTGTTGATAAAATTGCTCATTTGATGGTTTTGTTTTATGTTTCCTTTGTATTTTTCTTCTAATATATTATTTACATTGTACGCTCGTGGAGTATACTGTTTTTGGTTAGGTTCTTCTATTGTTTCTTTAAGTTTTTGTATGTATTCTCTTTGTAATATTCAGTCATGCATTTTTTCTATGATTTCTAAGGAAATGTTTTTTATTAATCATATTACAGCAATTATTTTTACATTCTTGTTCAGGTTCTTGATCAGGTGATTATGTTGATGATGTTGGTGATGATGATTCATGTACTACTTCATCTATTTGATCTTTTTCTTCTTCATGATTTGTAGAATAACTAGATATGAATCAGAGGAATATAATAAGATATTGAGGAATATAATAAGTATAACAGTTTTAGTTTTTTATCAACTTCAAGGGCTTTTATTTTTTGTTTAACTTTGCATTGTAATTTGTATTACTTCTTGTTTTAAATTGTGAATTGTTGGTTCTCTTGTATTGGCCTTGCTCTAGTTGGTATTTGGTTTTCAATGAAATCTTTTTTGTAAGGACGTTTGACTATATATTTATTTTGATGCCAAAAGGCATTTGGATTATTCAAGCATATTGTGATTTTTATCTTTGTTTCAAATTGTTTTATTGCTTGTTGAAGCTTCCAATCTTCTAATTGATTTTCAATTTGTTTATATTGTATTTCTTTCTTGAGATAATTCCAATGATATGTTTTTTGTGTAATTAAATTTACTCGTTTATCTCTGAATATAGATTTTCCTTTTATTACATTGATATCTATGATGTAAGGTGGATTCATAAATTTAAAAATTAATTCTTAGTGAAGTATAAATGTTTTAATTCCTTCTTGTTCTACTTGAAAGGGTTGTATTAATTAAGAAAGAGAGTAACTAATATTACTTCCCTATCTTGGTCTTTTACTAGTACGTATGTTGTTTTGATACAAATAACTTGATCACATATGTGGGCATTGTCTAATTTATAATCGATTTTAAGTTTTGATCTGCTAGCTGTGCTAAATGTTTCTTTTTAGAGTACTTATATAGAATTTACAATAGTATGTATTGATGATATTGAGATGTTTCTAATGTTGATCTATTGTGGTTGAAATTATTAAAACATCATCGATACATACTATGGTAAATTCTGCATAAGGATTAAATATTGTATTCATAATATTTTCAAATTTTGAATATATATATATATATATATATATATAGATATAGAATAAATTGTTGAATGCCTAAAGTGATATGTGAGGCTGACATTGCAACCCAGTTCAACCTTAACTAAAGTAAGCTTCCTCAACATGGGGCCATCGTGCAAAATATAGGACAACCACCTATTAAATTCGGGGCAAAACGGACTAAATCCCATGATCACAAAGGAAGGATTGAATGGACTGAACCCTTACAACCCCAAGTGACCCTCCACTATCAAGTGAGGCATTCCCAAGCCAACAATGTAAAACCATATATTCACCACAATTCTCCCAACATCAAACTCAATATTTCCACCTATATTTTTATTATTTGAACCAACAATACTAATACCAACATTTTTCCATATACCTGAAAAAATAAAATATTAACCCCAAACTTTAAACCATATAAAACAATACCCATAAGAATTGCACATAATTTCAGAGATTCAACCCACCCCTAAAACAAAATCATCTTCCTTCCATGAAAGATGTAATTAATTAATTAAATTGAGCCAAAAAATCTAGAAAAGCTGGCCTCAAAATTCCAAAACATATAAATATGAGTTACAAGCACTTACATTAACTCACAATATTGATTAACCATAGAAAATAATTACATGCACGGCATGAAAATCAAAACCCTAACATGTTTTTCATGTATACTTCTAAACCCATAAGGAAAACTTTAAGATTCCATGTGTTATACAACTTGTAAATCAACAAGATCTCACATGCATGTTAAAATACTCGTGTCTAACAAAATATCAATGGTGTACAAGAGTAAAAGGTGCACCTACCATAACAATGATGTGAGGAAATGCAAAAATGAAGTTGTGTAGGTGAAATTCCAATTCCAAGAATGCAAGGCAAGCCCCCAAGAACAAGGTTCAAGCTTCAAAATGTGGAATTAAGACTCAAAAGTCAAAAGTCAAAAGTCACATGTAAATGCTTAAATTCAAGATAAAAAAAATGGGTTCTCTCTCTCTCTCTCTCTCTCTCTCTCGCTCTCCCCCTCCCCCTGAGTGTATGTGACGTATGAAGTGTATATATGAAGTGGTGAAGGGGACATGCATCATTTAGTATGTTTTTGAAACCAAGATTACTGAACCCCAATTGATTGGGAATTGAAATCCCAATCGATTGGGCTCAGGCAGAATGCAATACATTGATTCTAGGTTAACCCCAATTTACTGGGGAAGAAAATCCCAATCGATTACGCCTAGACTAAACTTGACCCAATCATTCTGGGTGCTCCGTGCTCCCAATTGATTGGAGGCTGCCTCCCAATCGATTGGGCTCAGTTGAAACTAAAAATTAAGTGTAAAAATGTTTGCCAATGCACCAAATCGTTATCACATCACATATAAGATCATACCAAAATGCATCCAAACATCACGTAATCATGCTCAAATGTGTTAAAATCATGTAAAAACAATGTCCATGCATGAATTAACCGACACGTCACACAAATGCCAATGTGAATGATGTGTTATGCAACTAAACATGGGATTTAACGATCAGATCCTCACACATCAAGAACTTCGCCCTATGAGCGGTTGCTTTATAACTTTTCAGATTTCTCCCTAACTTTAAGCAAGGTTATGTGCCCTCAAAATGATGAAGAATTGCAAGATAAGAAAAAAAGTCCCCTATGCCCAAGATATGGGTAGCCCCATGACAAGTACAAGTCTATATATATGTTATGTAGTAGAATTAATGAGCATATGTACTAATCTAATCCAAGGAAGGCATATTGGTAGGCAATAAAGAGGATATTTATGGTATTTGTTATTCGATATTATGATGTAGATTTTTGCATGTGATGTAGATGACAGAAAATCTACTAGTGGCTATGTATATATATGGTAGTTGGATTGGTTGTGAGTAATATGTCCAAAAGCCAATTATAGAGATGTTTTAGGGAGAGTGAACTCATTGATTCATAAAAGAAATAAAATAAAAAAATAAGAAAAAACCAGAACAATCATTGAGTTCATTTATCATGTTTATTATTCAATTAACATAAGGGCAATTTTACATCGTGTTTATTTAACGTAATTCTATCCATGACCAGAACAAAAAAGAAAAAAGAAAAAAAATGGTCCATGGAATGAACGTGTAGAAGACGATATCTCAGAAAGTTGAGATATGAAGACTCATGCTTCTTTATACTTCATTCATGCATCAAGCCTTGTCATAGGTTTATCATAAGTACAATGATTTTTATTTTATTTTTTTAATAAAGGTAATTTATTGACAAAAGAAAGGGCATTTTGGTTTGATGATACAAAGTATATATCCTTATAGGGAATTTACATATGTATCTATTGGCTCTAGTGAAACAGTGTATGGACATAAATGAATGGTCAACAAGAGATCCATTAATCTTAGGAAAGAGAGGGAATGTAATATGTGACATTCTCATATAGAACTCGAGGAATCTCTGGCCAGAGTAGAGATGACTTAGAAAAGGAGTTTTATCAGTGCATCAACATGAGTTGATATCAAAGAATGGGCCACATAATATCAAGCTAGTGGTTTGACAAACTTCCATACCCTAGGAGCTCGATTGGGGCATTAGTTGATGGAAGGATAGGATAGGATCGAATCATACCTTAATTGTAATTGAAAGATTCACTTAGTCATAATTCAAACTATCTAGGCTGTGTCATGACATACTACTAGGTGTTCCTCGAGACCAGTAGAAGCCCTAAGAACACTAAGGAGTTATTATTCTTTCATAGGAAAATTAGAAAGAGTTCTAATTGAACCTAAACAAAAGAGTTCTATTAGGGCATCAATAGTTGCTCAATTCTTATTACTAGATAGATGTGACACAAAAGGGCTACGATAACCCTAAGGTTCCATGAGGATTAAAATCCCAAGTTAAAAGTTAATTTGGTATATACTTCATTTAGTTATTAATTAGGGGACTTATATGCGAATTTGAGTAATTTGCATATTGGAACCCTAATGGCTACCCACTACATAAAGGCTTACTATAAGGGAGCTAGCACTATACTAAAGCCTCCAAAATAATGGGCCATAGCTCTCCCCTCACTCCCCCTCAATTGTCTTGCACAATACATGGAGAATTGATGGAACATATATGGTAGATACCTTGTGTGGATACCTTTAGTGGCCAGACACCTGTGTGGCTCAATTATCATGCAACTAAAATTCTTTCAAGGTGAGCTTTAATTGCTGCGTTTTATCTTGAATCATGCATAAGATCATGATTGCTCTTGGTTTACAAAGAATCGTTTTCAAAATAGTTTTGAACTTTGTTTTGCTTCTGCTTGTGTTTACATCAATTCCTTTTAGTGGTATCAGAGTTGTGTCATGGTTCTTTGCATCATTTCAAAGGAGTTTTGGCATATTACAAAATTTGGATCAAACCTAAGGTTCATAATTTTAGGGTTGCAGCCATTAAAGGATTTATGAAACCCCAATCGACAAGATTGTAAGGTCCGGAGACCCTAATCGACAAGATGCACGAATGCCATAAGGTTGATCTCTCTTGAGACCAGGGGACAAGTGTGGGATATGTGGAAGCGTGATTGGTTTAGGTTCAAGAGTTGACCATCGATTCTCATGATATTGGGTTGAAGCAACCCTGCAGAATTGGGATGTCTACAGACATCAACAATCAAACAATGACGTTAGCACCTAGTTGTGTTCCCATATCGGTGACCTTGGCGAAGATCTAGCTTGGGTTACCTTTCTCTCCTGAAGATTCTTGTGATTTTTCTTGCTTTTCTTTGGACCATCTAGTATGAGTTTTCTATTTTTCCACGTTTTTCTCAAATCTCAGCCATATTCCCCCTATTTTTTGAGATTTTGGACTTCGTTATACCATTTGTAACCAACTCTGTGAGTGCCAACTGAGGCATAGAGGGCTAAAGGTGCTGCTCCCTCATCTTTGGTTAAGTTTTCTAGGATTTTAGTGAAGTCAGACCACTATGGAGGTCACAATTGATGCTGGTGTTCTCCTCTTTGTTTGATTTCTTCATGTTGGTGGAGGTTCTTATGATTTTGGTAGTCAGACCACTACGGATTTCACAACTGAGTTGGCTGGTGCCCTACTTGTCGTGTTTGTTGATCCTCCATGATTTTTTTTTCTTATGAACCTGAGGTCAGTCCTTGTGTGATTCATGTTTGTAAGGCTGATCTACTGCCTGCTGTTAATCTTGAAGCTTAAATCTTGGTCAATTGATTGTTCTTGAGGCTAGTAGTTGATGATTGATGATCAATAAAATCATATTAGTTACCTAAAAAATAAGATCATAGTGTTTGTTTGTTTTTTTTTTTTTTGGGGGGGGGGGGGGGGGGATGAAGTCGAGATTGATTGGTACTAGATTTATCTGATTGGTACTAGATTTATAGCTGTCGTTTATTCTTTTGCTATGGCTAATGTGACATCGCTTAATTTGGCTGAAGGGATACTTACCCTACTTAAGGATGATGATATGCCCAAATCGATTACCACAAAGAAGTTGAATAGTGTGAATTATCTATCCTTAGCCTCAAAATTTTCTTGCATGGGAAGTGGAAGTTAAAATATGACTGATAATCCACCTAAACCCAACGACCCTACTTAATAGGATTAGTTGTGTGATGACTGTTGTTATGGGATGGTTGTGTGATGGGGACAGCAGACACAGGGTACAATAGGATGGCCCAATTCAACCTATTGCCTTGAAGATCAAGCCTGCAAATTTAATTACTTATTTTATTTTATGTTATTTATGGAATAATGGAAAATTGCCTTTTTTATTTTCCTAAACTTTAGGGTTAAGCAATTTCCAATTTTGATGTAATTGGAATCCCTATATAAGGGCTCCAATATTTTTTTAAGAAGCAGTTTATGATGAATTAAAAATTGGATTTTTCTAAAGTTTGGTACCGACTCCAAACACCCCCTAGGTGTCGACTCTTAGCGTTCAGCTTCTTTTCTAGCTTCTTTCTTTTCTTTTCTTTTCTCTACTTATTTTCTCTCTTTTATTGTTCTTGAGGTGATCCTGCATCAACTTTGGTATCAAAGCAAACTTCGATTTCTCAACTCTGCAAGGTTGTTCCTCTCTGTGACGCACACCTCAGCAACACAACCCCAACACCAGACGAAGCCTTAATTAAGTCAGTTTTTTGGCCAATCACAAACTCAGCCAGCCAAAGTCAACCTCCATCACTACTATCGACTACAGCCATGTCCACCAATGAAGTGATATATCCCAACCCCTCATCACAGGCATCACCACACCCACAGATCCACCCTCGCACCTAATGAACCACCAAACAACACTTTCATCAACCCACCATCGCACCATCATCGGCCCGTCATCCATCAACACCATTCAATCAAATACCCTTACAATCCAGCCAACAAACCCAACCCATTAACCCCTAGCATCACGTCAACCAACCATCGCAAACCCCACTGGCCCTCTGCTATTATGGGAGCAACACCGCCAGATCTCACATCCATCATCATTGCCGTCAATCACTATTGTTGGACTCTTGCTGACATTTTCCCACCATCACACCACTGTCAGATCCCGCTGGCGCAACACCAGCATTGAGCCTACCATCACCGATTTCCTTAAGCCATCACTCTCGGTGAATCAGGGGCACCAAGTAAGTTTATCGATAGACCACAGTCATCGATCCACTATCGTTGCCTCGCCATCGACGACCCCTGCCATCAATGACTATTGTCGCAACCTTTACTATCGTTGTCGTCTCACCGAGTCACCGTTGATCCATCGCCGTCAAGTCTCCATCTTCGAGCCACCGCCATTCCTCACTGTGCTCATAGATAGTGATCATGGCAATCTACTACTACCGTCTGCATTGAAGCATATCTGATCCGCTATCAATTCTTTGACGGAAGGTGGCCCTGTTAATCCACCATCGAGCCATCATGAAGGAACTGCCATCGATTTCGCTGGCGAAGTCTCGCTGTTGAGACCCCATCTCTGGTTTTTTCTCTCTCCCTTGTGTTGAACACTTCGAGAAACATCAGAAACCTTTTCGGGTTATATGGTTTAAGAGAGATTTGGCTTCTTTGGTTTCGAACCTTTGCTATCCAAGTCACAAATTGAGTCTTAGACTTGGGATAATGATATCTCGACTACAAATTTACCACCATTCTGATATGGATTAAGCTATTCTAGCTGGGTCAAACTATTGTAGTTGGAATCAGATTTGCGGACAAGATTATCCTCAATTCAACTCAAGCTATTCCAACCAACGATAGGCTATTCTAGCTGGAACAAAATTGCGAATAGAATTAACTTTGACTTGGTTAAGGCTACTCTAAACTAGGTTATCGCTTTCTTTCTTTCTCTTTCGTGGATTCAATTACCTTATTCAAATCAATATCAATAGTTTTTTGTGCTTAGCCAGAAAATAAAATAAAATAAAGATTATCTCTCCAGAACAGTTGTTCGAAAAGCGACTTATGGAGGGGAAAAAGGCTTATATTTCCTATATGTTTTGTTGGTGAGATTCTCCGTTTACTTGATGGACTTGCTTATAATTTATCAAAAGTAGCACAAGTCCCATCTCAATCAATGCAAAATGCACTTCGACCTACAATGAATGTACTGATAGCTCATGAGCTTTTGAAGCATCCAAATACCAACGTGAGGATTTCAGTTGCATCATGCATCTGCGAGATTTTGGGAATAACTGCACCAATTCCTCCTTATAGTGATGAGCAAATGAGGGAAGTTTTTCAACTTATAGTCGCAGCAATTGGTGCATTGTCTCCTGAGAATAGTTGTTATTTAAATCTCTTTCCATTCTTGAGAATGTTGCACGGACCAACTATGTTTAGAGATATTGGACCTTGAGTGTGATGTGTTACTTATTAAGATGTTCCAGCATTTTCTAACTGTTGCTCACATCCATTGTCTCGATGCTATATTTGCCAACATGAAAGCAATCTTGACCATAGTTTTAGAAGAAAGTGATGACATATCAAGGGAGCTTTTGTGTCTTCTCTTGGATAGTGTAAGAAATGAGCACTGGAATGTTGGATATTTATCTTCGCAATTAGGTGAAAAAACAACAAGCTTCTGGTGCATCACATGAACATGTGGTTTATATGAGCAAGTTGGAAGGGACATCCTCAGATATGGCAGTCCCAATAGCTTTGGAAACTGTGATTGAAGTAGCTTCTCCTCCAAAAGTTACTCCTACAGTGAATTATGTTACTTCCCCAGACCCTTAGTGGGGCCCTAGGCGAAGTCCTAAAATGGGGCCCTCTTCCTTCTATACATATTCTCAACAAAAAAAAAAAAAAGTTCTAAATATCCAAAAAAAAAAAAATTCCTACTACCAAGTACCAATATAAAATTTGTTTGCATATAAAATTACTAAAATTTGCTTTTATAGATTAAAATGACAACAGATAATTACAAAAAGTTATAAAGATAGAATATATATAACATACTTCTTGCTTCATAATTGAGCAAAATCCACTTTTACAACACCAAAAAGAAAAAAAAAAACAAATGCCAAATAAAATCTAAAGCTATAATACCAAAAGAAATTAATCAATTACAATGAAGTGTCATTTAAACATTACTCTTCTCGCATTTTTAGATGCAAAATTATTATTTAGTATAATTAAGCTTTTCTACCATATCCTTTTCAATAGATTGTGAGAGACAGAGAGAGATGTTATGAATGGGGAGGACTGGAGGAGATGAGAGACACAGAGAGACGTTGTGAATGGGAGCCAAGGGGAGGAGATGAGAGACTAAGAGAGACGTTGTGAATGGGGAGCCTCTCAAATCTTAGATCTGAGATCTAAATTCAAAACCCCCTTCATTCCCATGTAAAATACCTTCTTCTTTTTTCTTTTTTCTTTTTTAGTTTTTATGCTTTTGGGCTGGAATTGGGCTTGGAAGAATAGGGCCCCTTTTGCTTAAAACGGGAGAACTGATCCAACTGGATAAGCTTCTCTTTAGGCTCATTTTTGGGCTTTCATAACTAATAAACAGGAGAACTGGTCCAATAGGTATTTGGGGGCCCTTTTTTTTATCCCAAAATAAGGGCCCTAGGTGGCTGCCTTGCTCGCCTGGGTCCAAAACCGGGCCTGCCCGAAACGTACACCCAGGGCGTAAAAGATGCATATTTTCGCGTTTTTGGTTTGGGCGTACACCCATTGAGCTAAACAAAACGGCTTCGTTTTGTTTAATTTTTTTCATTCTTTCTTTTGGCTGGTTATTTCCTAGCCACTATGCTCGAGAAGGCGACAATAGAACCCTAGTGTTGTCTAAAACCCAAACAACACAGAGAAGAGAAGAGAAGAAGAGACGAGAAGAAGAGAGAAGATAAGAGATGAGACAGAGAAAAGAGAAGAGACGGCGACGCTGTAGCTTAATGATCCAACGGGCATGATGCAGAAGCTTCAAGCGACACTACGGTATCCTTTTTGACACAAGTAGGTTCTATTTCGTTCATTTTTTTTTTAATGTTTTTGTAGCTCAAGTTACAAGAGTCGACATCAACAATGACTGAGATCCCCATAGCCGAATAGCCAACGAGATTATCCTCCTTGTCGATGTTGATCAACAAGCCTCGATCTGAAGCTATCAACCCATCTTCTCTAACCCACGAGCCTCGACCCCTGTTCTTTTCTAACCCCTATTATTTTCTAACCCACAAGCTCCGCCCCCAGTTTTTTTTCAAGTGGGGTATTTTCCCCTTATTTATTTTTGAGTTCTTTTCCCCTTATTTACACCAAAATCAGTGATATAAACTTGTACTTTTTTTTATTTCCTAAATGCTAATAATATCTCTTATAAAATCACAACACCATTACCATAATGTTGTTGTGATTTTACAGCACTGATTCTTTTAAAAAAATTTTCCAATGTTTTATAGCTTGTGTTGTGATTTGTGTGAGCTACACTGAGGTCTGTGATTGATAATTATGTCTGAGGGCGAAGTATGAAGTTCAGCTTGAAGGGGAAAAATATTTTCAGTGTAAATTTTGTAATCATCCATGTAGTGGGACTATTAACCGATTAAAACATCATCTGGCTGGCACAAAACATGGCATAAAAGCTTGTGTTGAAGTCCCCGACGAAGTGAAAACTGAATGCAAACAAGCTTCATCCAATTTTCAAGAACACAAATCTAAGCAAAATGAGTTGCTTCAAGAGATTGGAATGGGTTGTGGAGGGAGGAGTGATAGTGGTTCTTCTCCATTTATTGAAGATCAAAATGTACCGGGGAGTGGGAGTGGGAGTGGGAATCATAGTAGTGGGCGTTATTTCATCCAACCTAAAAGTAGGGGTCCAATGGATAAGTTCACCACTTCAGCAGCCCGACAAACAACACTAAATTCCAATTTAAGAAAGAAGAAAGGAAAGATGTATGTTGAAAAGTTGGGCGCTTCGTATTTTCAGCAGCACTTCCATTCAATACAATGAATGACCGCTGTTGGTTACCCATGGTTGATGGAATTGCAAAGTATGGACCAGGGTTCAAGCCCCCTTCTAAGCATGAGTTGAGGACATGGATCCTTAAAGAAGAGGTTGAAGACATAAATGTAATGATGGAAGAACATAAGAAAGTTTGGAAACAACACGGATGTTCAATAATGTCTGACGGGTGGTCAGATGGCAAAAATAGCTGCTTAATAAACTTTCTTGTGAATAGTCTTGTTGGCACGTGGTTTTTGAGATCGGTCGATGCTTCTAACGCCATAAAAAATGGTGAGTTAATGTTTAACTACCTTGATAGGGTGGTAGAAGAAGTTGGGGAGGAGAATGTCATTCAAATTATCACAAATAATGCCACTAATTATGTGTGTGAGGGTAAAAAGCTTATAGAGAAGAGGGAGAAATTGCATTGGACTTCATGCTCTAGCCATTGCATTGATTTAACTACTTCTTCTTCTTCTTCTTCTTCTCTCTCTCTCTCTCTCTCTTGCAACCTTCTCTCTCTTCTCTCTTCTCTCTTCAATCTATTCCTTTCTCTCTCTCCCTCTCTTCTAGGGCTAAACCAAAGGGTCTCACTCTCTCTCTTTCTATCTCTTCACCATTCTTCTCCTCCCTCTTCTAAGGGCATCCAAAGAGACTTGGGGCTGAAGAAACATGATTTTTTCCCTCTTCCTTAATTTTGTATTTGTGTACTTTAAGTTTTTGAATGTATTGATGAGGGGCTTGAAGCTTCTTTTAAGTTTGTGAATATATTAGTAATTTTATTCTTACACCTTAACTGGTTTCATATAAGCTTTAAACCTTTTGAAGTTTGTTATTCATGTTTTAGACCAAAAATTAATATAACATAAAATTTTAATATTCATTTGCTAACACATCCTCGCCATACCATATTCCGTGTCTTAATTTTCCAAAAATTTCCATATTGTATAGTATGCATCTATGCTTCATAGACCTGATCTGAACTTATGTTAAAGTGATTGGACAGGAAGCAAAAAATGAAGATATTAAGTCTCTCTACACCAAGGATATTGCAAAGAGCAAGGCCAAGTGTTCCAGAAAATAAGAAACAGATAATCACAAAGAACAGATGAGATTACACATAAGAAAGTATCTATAGGTGCTTAAACCTTGTCAATTTTTATTTTTTGATAAGAAATATAGGTTCTTAAACTTCAACTTCCTGTTTATAGCAATACGGCGACTGATAATGTAAATCTTTTATAGTGGACCGCATAACAACTTTCACAACAGGCTTTACTAATAAGGGTAGTACTCTACCTTCCATAAAATATCAAGTGTTGCCGCATCATAAAGGAGTAAATAAAAAGTAACATATGACTAGAACTTAAAAATAAAAAAGAAACAAAAATAACCATTTTTTTTTTTTTTATAGTTTCAATTAATGAACCAAAAGATTCTCTCTATATTAAAAGCATCAAGTGAACCAATTCAATCATAACAACAGCAAGGATAACTGCAATGTTACCAAACCAACAAAAAGAGAAAGAAACTACAACACAACAAAACCAGTCTTTATTGTTACAAGTAGAAAAACATTTATAGTAACGGTTTTCGAGCGCACCTGTTGATTGGTCATCACCCTGCCCAACATTCTCAACTCGAAGAAATCTCCTGATTATCTATCCGTATACTAGGCACATGAGCAATCTTGCCCCAGTCTTCACCTTCCCCCTTGCGGCACCGTTCCATCAATGCAGGGCAACCTCTTATTACTAGAAAGTCAACTGAACTAGGTAGTCCTTCCTCAGGCAGAGACAGGAGCTTTGGACAGTAGTTGATTTCCAAATGTTTGAGGGATTTGATGGATGAAAATGATGGAAGAGCAACAAGTTTTGGACAATATTCCAAAGTGAATTTATGAAGGCACGGAAAGTCACCATTCTCTACTCCTATCCATTGTTCCAAGTTTAACATGACATCAATTGCTAGTCTCTCTAATCTCGGGAACGCATGATGCCCTTGAGTCGTGTCTTTTCTGAGAAATTGATGATTAATTCTTTTCACCGTGTTCATTTCAAATATAGAAAAACGCTTGAGTGCTGGTAATTCCCCAATCAAAGGGAGATATCGACAATTTGTGCACTTGTAGAAGGTAATATTGGCAAGCATGGCAAAAGATGGATTGCTAATCCAACTTGGAAGCTTTGAACCTCTGTAAAACAATATTTCTAACTCTTTAGGGCCTGAATGCGGTTGAAGAAATTCAAGGACTTCCTCTTCCTTCACAGCCTCTTCGTTCCGCAGATCACTCCATCGTAGCTCTAACTTATCGATGTACTGCTTATCACTCAAAGCAGCTTCCTTAGCCTCCTCCGAATTCAATACATTTTCGAGCCTTGAAATGCAAAATGCTCCACTAAGGTAATTCATATTCTTCAGCTCTACAATACGGCAGCCATCTTCTCCATCAACAAGGAATGCGTGCAAAGTTTGAAGGCTGGTCAAGTTCCCCATTCCCTTGGGCATGGATATCAACTGGCGAATGATATCAAGATCTGTGATGACCTGAATTTTATAAATATATTTATGATATTTATTTTGATCATATGTGTGCAACTTCACCATAAGTTAGGTATGTATAGCATAAAACCATATACTCAACCACACCATAGCACAACCATAGAGATGAATGTCAACGGACTACCCATTTTCCTCCCCTATTCTGCAAGCCTAACCCTTCCCGGTCAAGTTTCTTCTTGCAACTCTGCAACCCATAACAAACCCAGCCCTGTTTTTCATTCAGCAATTAAGAAGCCATTCTTCAGCCGCACCTAACCATTTTGACTCCCATCTCTGTTCCCATTTGCAATTGGTTTTGATATGTGTATATATATATATGTATAGAGGGACCCGAGACAGAGAGTTAGGGAAAGAATAACAGAGAGAGAGAAACTGAGAGAGAACAGAGGAGAAAAAAGAGTGGTCTGGTGGAGATTTTTGGCTGAGTTCGTGGAGCTCTCTTAGTGAGGTAAAATCCTCACCTCCTTTATTGTTGATTTCATATATATATATATATATGTCACGTACTGTGTATATGTACATATGTATATGCAATTTTATTTTCTTATGTTATTCTTAGAAAGGATGATCGTATTTTATGTTTTTGGGACCAAGGAACACCATGGTAGTATCAAATTTTAGAGAAATTGACTGTAGGTTGAAGTTTTAGAAATTTTAGAATTTTGGATCATGAAAACCTGAAACTTTAGGCTTAAAAACGAATATTATTTTATAAGAGTTTGAATGAACAATTTATATTCGCACGTAGTAATCCGCATGAGCTTCGATTCAACACTTGAATCACTGAAAACAGTTAAGAAACGAGGGAGATATTAATCGTCGAAGTTGGCCGTTGAACACACGGTGTAACCGGGTTACACAATTCAACCCGCGGGAGGTTGAAGAGGACCCCATAGGTCTATGATCCTGTGTGGGTGCATTCGTATACCTTACCGTGTTCTCATGCATTTAAAAGCCATACGATAATCATATGAACCCCAAATTTGACCGTTGGACTCGTCTTGGCGAGCCCTACCATGTGGGACCCTTGGTTGACCATTTTGACCAAGTTTGACTGTAGTTTGACTTTTTGCCAAATTAATATTTATTAAAAAATTCAAGAAAATACCAGAAAATTCCAAAAATTACAGAAAATTCCCAAAAATTATGAGAAATTCCCAGAAATTATAGAGAGTGTTTTAAAAATTATTTTGATCATTTTGGGACCATAGTTCACTGTTAGAAGGCCAATAGTAATTTTTGAGTACGTTATATTTATTTTGAAATTTACCTAAATATTACGTATGCATAATTATCAGATTTTATCGGTCATCGGGAGGACCCTAGGGAGCATTAACGCTGCATTCGCATTGTCAGTGTCTATCACGTGGTTTTGGGTTGGTATTGCTCGCGATTGAGGTAGGAAATGTGGCTTCCTTACATTTAATATAGTGTTATTTTATAAATGTGATTTTAAAATGCCTTAATGATTTTGTTGGATTTTCCCTCTGATTTATAACAGAATATTTTTATTACTTGTTCAAAATTTAGGGAATCCTTCAATATATCATTTGATACGACTGTTTTACATTGTTGCGTAAAGATACATGGTTATATACTCATCTAAATGTTATTGTGAAATATCTGTTAAATGTGTGGAATTTTCATGATACTTGGATTATGGAAAAATGCTTTATAAATATTGTTTATTTGGAAATGCTTTAGAAATGTTACTAAAATTTTAGAAATTCATCAAACGTGTTTATGGATACTTTTGGACACTCGGATATTTATATGAATGATGGAAAATGTTTTGGATATATGGACCTTGGGTCTTGGTATGCATCAAACGGGTGGGGGCATCACAATGGAGTGGTGTCCTGCGTTGAGAATACTCCGCGAATGGCAAGCAGGGTAAAGTGCCCTTGGGTGAAAGACCCTAAAGCCCTCGAGGAAGAACATCGTGCAGGTGTTAGTTGTTTTCGTGCTTGGCTGAGCCAGGGGTTGACGTGACGACGTAACCTGTGATCAGCGACGGTTGATGCATGGTTTGATCCCATAGTCTTGGGAATTTGAGATACTAAGAGAATTTTTGAGGAAATTAACTTAAAACCCACACAAAGTACTGATTTGTGACTGATATTGATTTTGAGTTATTAAACGATTTTTTGGGGAAGTTAACTTAAAACCCACCATGTATCTGCACATATAGTAATTGTATAGAATCCACACATATTTCCTATTGGGCTTTGCAGCTCATCCTATTATTATTTCAGATGATCAAGTGATGAATGAAGGTTCGCCGATGGCGGATGCCTAATGGTATGATCTGAGGTTGGAACTTGAAAGTTACATACTAACATAGTCATGGATGAGGATAGACGTACGTGCATTGCATAGAGACTATGTTATTTTGGTGTATAGACATTACTATTATTATTGTTATTACAATTAGTACTTACTGAACTTTGAATAGTTTGAATCTAGCCTATATGTGCTAAGGATGTTGGCATTATTTTGGGGGATCATATATTATTATGGGCATGATGTGTGAGCATAACATTTCATATTAATTATTTGCGTATTATTGATGAGCTAGCACCATTATTATTAAAAATAAAAAATAAAAAAAAAATACTCGTGGATTTGACTAAGTCTTCCGTAACTTTTATACTCTGACTTATCCACATATACACCTTTTTACTTTGACTTTTATCCACGTGTCGACTCTCCGAGTCGGGGCGTGACAAGATCAAGATGCCGTAGATTAGTTAGTTTCATCATGCCTTTTGGTAACCCAACGAGGTCTAAACAACCTCTGAGTTTTAAAGTCTGTAAATTGTAAAGACAATCTAATGAATCAGGCAACAGTTTAATGGGTGTTTCAGATACATCAAGATATCGTAACAATTTCACATTCCCAATAGAACTTGGCAACTCGTAAATCTGGGTTCGACTCAAATCCAAAGTTCGCAGGAATCTCAACTTGCAAAAAAATTTCACGAGGTACTTGTTTGACACGAGAGCGATATTCTCTCAGAAGCAAAAGTGTGCGCAAATGCTTGCATTTTTTAATTGCCTCAAAAGCCATCTGATCAATGTCCTCACAAAGCAAAGACAAATGAAGTGTCTGTGCAGAAGCATCACTCAACTTCCCATCCTCCACTCTTAGATGATTGCCAGTGGAAATTTCCTCATAACTCATATGACAAGAAGCCGCGGCATCACTTAGTTTGTACTTCAAATCATCAATAAAACCATCAAATCTTGAGGGCACTATCAATTTCATTGAAAACAACTCATCAAAATACCTACTGCCAGTGTCCTCCATTCGCTCTGTTCCTTCAGCCTCAATAAAATCTTGAGCTATCCACAACTGAACTAATGTATCTTTTTCAAATTCATAAACTAAAGGAAATAAAGAGTAGTAAAGGAAGCACCTGTCCAGATATACAGGAAATAAAGCCTCATATTCCAGATCTGCATTGCACACTTCTGCACATGAGGTTTCTATGCTCGCCGTTGAGATAGTTTCCATGTCTTCTTTCCTGGGATCTTCCAATGTCGCCTTGCGCATCTCTATCATTAGATATTTAAATGTCGCCATGTACTCCTCCATTCGCTCTGTTTTGAGACGTTTCGATCTTGCCTTTCTTCTCATTCTTCCTTTTCTATTTTTTTATGAAGAAGATCCCATTATAAATTCGTTTACCCATAAGAATTGTAGTTGCAACCGGTTTTAAGATGCCTTCAGATATCTCAGCTTTTATTTCGCCTCTTCTTGGAGGCAGTTCTTTGAAGTGCTCTGAACCTTCCTTCACCATCAAAATTCCACTAGCCCCACGTGGAACCTTACCTGACTCCATCTGTTTCAGATCCCCAACTAAGATTTCGTAGTGCCTTTTCACATCGTCCACCGTTTACCCATGTTGGAGATCAACATCGACTTGATCTCTTTCCAGAAATTTCTAGTTCTTCCTCATTTATTCTACCCATTTCTCTCTCTATATTCTTCCACATTCTCCTCCTCTTATTCTCTAGATTCTTCTCTCTAGAAACCTCCATCATCTTCTTCCTTCTCTCCCCTTCTCTATCTCTTATTTATCTCTTGCTTTCTTTCTCTAGATGTTTCCTATTCCACCGCCATTCTAGAAGGATCATGAAGCTTCAAATCTGCAATGAACCTGACTCTACAAGTCGGTGGGAGCAACTATATAAAGGGAAGAGGTGGGCCTCCTAAGGTGTGTGTTGAGTGGAGTGAAACAAATGTGTGAGTGAGTCTTCCATTGTGTGTGTATGTGTGGTGTTGTGTGGGAAGTCCCAAATTTTGGTGAGGGTATTATTAGGTGTAATATGTGTATAGGGTATTTAAGTATGAGTGTGTGGTGTTTCTTGAGTGTATGTGAGTGTAAAATTTATAAAGTGTGAATAAGTGATAAAGTGAGGGTATCCTAGTGTGCATTACAAATATAAGAATATTATGTGAGTGAGAGTTTAGTCTCTTTGTGGTGAGTCTCATGTGTATAGTGTAACTTGTTCAGTGTTAATAAAATATTTAATTTTGGTTTCCGATGCGTTCTACTCGACAATTTGGTATCAGAGCTAGATCGGTCAGGGACCGGTTTATCAAGGTATATTGGAGGTGGGTGATCAAGGATCGCAGTTTCAAGACTTCAACGCCAGCTTGTTAGGGAACAACGTGGCAGTGTGGACGGTCAGGGACCGGGTCTTGAAGCATATAAAGCCAAGCAGTAGGTGATCAGTCAAGGGACTGATTATCGAGGAGTACCAGGGGTAGAGCCAAACGGTCAGGGACCATTGTTTGCAGTGGTTTACAAGACGATCAGGGATTGTGTTACTAGTCAGGGACTAATTCTAAAGAATAGCAGACCAAAGAGGTCAGAGATTATTTTTGGAAGCACTATGTGGAGAGATCGTGCACAGTCCAAGACTGTGGAACTAGTTGGTCAGGGACCAAACCTACTTGGAGGAGTACAGTACGTTGGTCGCATCATAGCAGATCTCGCGAATGCAATTGGAGGATTTGAGAAGCTCAATGAGCATAATTATGAATATTGGCGGTTATGCATAGAGGTATATCTCCAAGGTCAGGATTTATCGGGAGATTGTTGGCAGCAACGAAACTACTGCACCAGAAAATGCAGAGGCACTGTGTAAATGGCGAATTAAGGCAAGTAAGGCTATGTTTGTATTAAGAACAACAATTCAAAAAGAAATGATAGAGCATATCCGAGGAGCTGACACTCCAAAGAAAGCCTGGGATAATTTAGCTACAGTATTTTCTAAAACAAATGAAGCTCGACTTCAATATTTAGAGAACGGAGCTCGGAATGGTAACTCAAGGGTCTATGACAATTGGTCAATACTTCATGAGAATAAAAACCCTTTGTCATGAGATCTCAGAGATTGATCCTGAGGCTCGAATTAGTGAATCTCGGATGAGGCGTATTATCACTAGAGGTTTAAAACCCGAGTATAGCGGATTCATGACAGCCATAAGTGGATGGCCGGTCCAACCATCCATTGCAGAGTTAGAGAGCTTGCTGGCAAACTAGGAAGCTTTAGCTAAACAAATGGCTGGAATCTTATTAAAGAATAATGAAGAGGAGGTACTCTTCAGTAATAGAAGTAATGGAAGATCAAGATGGCAGAATGGTACAAAATCAGATAAAGAAGAAGTAGACAGATCAAAGAAGCAACAAGAGAGGAGCTCAGAACCAGGGGGAGCTCAACAAGGTGACAGAAATGATCGACGACCCTCGGATGTCAGGCGACGCACTAGGTGAGTGCTACATCTGCGGTAAGAAGGGTCATTACGCAAGAGACTGTCGGCTAAGGAGAAAAATAGTTGAAGGTAATGTAGCAACCTCCAATGATTACCAAGACAATAGTGAAGAAGAATGGGATCTTCAAGCATCTTTTGCAACATTAGCATCCCTAGAAGATGGCTACTCAAGTGAGGAAGAATGGGATCTCTAGGCATCCTTCGTAACGTCTGAGTTCTTTGAAGACAACTACTTAGAAAAGGTAATAGACTTCGAATCGTCCCCACAAGTCTTTGACAAAGATTGTTCAGAAGACGAGAAAGACTTTGGTGAAAGAATAGAGCAGCAGATCAACTCAGTCATAAAGGAAGTATCGTCTTTGAGGTCATCTCAAGTGCAGGAATTGCTAGAGTCCAAAGATTCGGAGGATGAGTTGCAAGAGAAATTGGGGAGCAAACTCTACAAGAGGTTCAGCTGAGTCAAGAAGATATGACTAAAGAAGTTGGGCTACAACTTAGGAAGGTGACAAGACTACAAAAACCTAGCTTAGAGTATGTTGGTGTCACATCAGTAAAAGAAGAAGAGATAAGGAAAGAAAGCAAGTATAATTGACAAAGGATCTAATGCTACAAGGTATGATCATCCAAATAGAGTAAAGAAGAACAAGTCGATGTTGAAGGGGAGTGTTGGAGATCAACAGCGACTTGATCTCTTTCTAGAAATTTCCAGTTCTTCCTCCTTTATTCTTCCCATTTCTCTCTCTATATTCTTCCATATTCTCCTCCTCTAATTCTCTAGATTCTTCTCTCTAGAAACCTCCATCATCTTCTTCCTTTTCTCCCCTTCTCTATCTCTTATTTATCTCTTGCTTTCTCTCTCTAGATGTTTCCTCTTCCACCGCCATTCTAGAAGGATCGTGAAGCTTCAAGTCGGCAATGAACCAACTCTACAAGTCGGTGGGAGCAACTATATAAAGGGAAGAGGTGAGCCTCCTTAGGTGTGTGTTGAGTGGAGTGAAACAAATGTGTGAGTGAGTCTTCCATTGTGTGTATACGTGTGGTGTTGTGTGGGAAGTCCCAAATTTTGGTCAGGGTATTATTAGGTGTAATATGTGTATAGGGTATTTAAGTGTGAGTGTGTGGTGTTTCTTGAGTGTATGTGAGTGTAAAATTTCTAAAATGTGAGCAAGTGATAAAGTGAGGGTATCCTAATGTGCATTACAAATATAAGAATATTATGTGAGTGAGAGTTTAGTTTCTTTGTGGTGAGTCTCATGTGTATAGTGTAATTCGTTCAGTGTTAATAAAATATTTAATTTTGGTTTCCAATGCGTTCTACTCAACAACCCATCTCCCAACGCGGACATCACATCTACCAACGATCGAGACAGTATTCGCCGAACAATACCAGCACCTCCTCGGATGTCTTGTCTTGTTTTGCCGTCAATGAAGAAGAAGAACAAGAACAAGAGCCAGAAGCCACTTGAAAAGCCAACCACGGAAGTTATAGCTTTTGGTACGGAACAACAACAACAAGACGGGATAATGATGGCTCAAATTTTATTAAGAAAAAGAAGGAAAAACCTAGCATGGGAAAAGATGTACTCGCAATTCCTGAATTTTTAGAGGAATTCCAGTGAACTGGGTATAATGGAAACAAGCTTAGCTATGGAACATCAGAGAGCGAACGGCGAACAACTGGGTATGATAGAAACGAGCTGGGCTTTGGAACATCAGAGCGCGAATGGCAAAATATAGAGAGAACGATTTCTAATTCGGAACCTAGTGAGCACCAAATGAAAAATTTGAGGGCAACGAAAGAGCGCTACGGATTGTTTGGAAATCTTCATTGCCCCGATTTTCTAGATAGAGGGTTTGCCCGAATGTCTAGCCCAATTGTTTAGTTAAGTGCACTCAACAACTCAATTTTCCCCCAAGGGAAAAAGGAGTTTTTTCCATCAGTATACGAGCCAATAAAAGAATTTCCGACTTTATACAACTTCAAAAAAATTTTCCGATCATGTATTGCCTATGCCACTTGGCAACCACGTGTGTATCATTAATTGTCGTTGAAGGCAGCGTTTTCGTTTGTTCCGGCAATGACTGCAACACCATGGGTGCACCAGATCTCAAAAGAAAAACAAAAGGAGGATGGAGGTTTGAAAAATCCCCGACAACAACTGCAACACCACTGGCAACTTCTCTATTAAAAAATGGAGGTTTGGGAAAAAACCTTCCTTGCAGGAAAAAATGGAGGTCTAGGATTTGGGAAACAAGAGAAAGCTCCAGCCAAGAAGAAACCTGGAGCTGAGGATTTCAAATGATGATAAACCCCCACAAATGGGATTCAAAGTTTGCAGTTCCACCTCGGGAAAGCCCGAGCAGTCTCCCCTATCAGTCGTCTTCTCCTGCGGGGAAGTTTCTGTTGCCAGTATCAATCTCAAATATGTTTTCTTTAAATTTACTTTTTCTGATGCATCAGCTCCTCCCTCCTGTTAATCCTTTCTTTTTCTTTTTTCCCTTTTTTTTTTTGGGTCACATTAAGAGAGCCATGGCGATGCTTTTGCGGTCGCCGGCCATGGCTGTCTTCTCTCTTTCTTCTTTTTCTTCTTTTTTTTTTTTTTTGTTTTTGGTTTTGTTTATTTCTCCAATAGGTACATGCAGTAGATCTGGATGGTTTTTTTCCCCTTATCAAAGATGGATCTCCTTTTTTTTCTTCTTGGTTTCGATTATTCACCATCCTCCTCTTGTATTTCTTTTGAGATCAGTTGCACCTATGGTGTTACAGTCATAGTTAGAGAAGAAGACCGATGAAGGGGAGAGAGGGCCAGAGAAAACGCTGTAGTCAAGGACAATCAATGATGTACACGTGGTTGCCATGTGGCTTACGCCATATATAATTGGAAAAAGATTCCACAGTTTTATATAATTGGAAATTTTTTTAATGGCTCATATATTGACGGAAAACACTCGGGAAAAAGAAGGAAAACAAAAATTTAGAAAAAGGAATTTGGTTATCGGCCCACGTAATCTATACTACTATATAAATTCAATTCCCTCTATGGTTGGACTGTACCTAAAATACTAAAATACCCTTATAAATTAATAAAGTTAAGAGAGAATTTGGTAATTTTAATAATTTTAAAAAACCCACGACAACCTGTTTCCCTTTAATTCTCTTCCACACACACACATGCAGTTTAAAAACTTGGAAACTAACATTGCAGTTCCACTAATATAGCAGAAACTTAAAAAGATGTGTTACACAAACATCGCGTGTGCTCAATTACTAGTATTACTTAAGCTACGTCTGTTAAGTTAGAACGCAGGTAAGACTAGAATTGTTATATTTTTTTTATAAATAAAATACTTGTGATTCAAATTATTATTTATTTTATGTGATTTTATGACCATCATAATATTTATTTGGTTTGTCCATTATTATGAGTTAGTAGGCATATTATTATTGGAGGTTACATATTCTTTTGGAAGATAAGATGGTTTTCCTACTATCATTTTCATGATTTTTTAAGTTATTGTTGTCCCAAGTAAATAACCCTATAGGGGAATGAATAGGGTTATAGGCCAAATTAACAATCAATAACAATCTCAAAATCAAATTATTGCAAGTAAGAATAAATACAAGAACAAGCAATAATAGAGAGATTAAGAAGAAGAGAATGCAAACGATGTTAACGAGGTTCAGCCTCCTGCTTACGTCCTCGCCTCAAGAGCTCATTTGAGGATTCACCAATCCACTATCACTATCCTTCAAGGTGGAGCAGCAAACCTTTACAATTCAAGTGTTATTCACCAACACTTAGCCACAACACACTTCTCAAGTGTTTACAAAGTGAGGGTTTACACAACCCTTTGATGCAAGATGTTTGGAGTTTTCTTTGTGCTCAAAAAAGCTCTCTCAAAAGAGTAGATACACTGAAAAAGAAAGCACACTTAACTATTGATTAATCTCAATGAATGCTCACAAGAGAAATTAAGGCTTGTAATTGATTTTCTTGTTTGTAGCTCAATAAATGCTCATAAATGACTTCAAGGCATGTATTTATACCCAAGGAGTCCAATATAGCCGTTCTGTAGCAATAAATGCCGGGAAAGGGAGTTTGGTGGGCATTTAATGCTTCAAAAGTCCGTTATAAAACTAGCCATTAGAACTCTGCCGAGGCTTTCAGCCGGCTGAAACAACTTTTAGTCGTCTGAAACTTTTCTTTCAGCTGTCTGAAGAAGGCTGTTGAAGTTTCCAAAGAGATTGTCATATTTTGAAGTTCAAGGTTCAAGCCCATTAGCCATCTGAATACATATTTTAGCCAGCTTAAAATGGCCTTTCAGTCGGCTCAAAGAGCCATCTAAAAATACCAGTGAGCTAATATATTTCAAGTGTCACACCCCATTTTTGCACCACCTTATTAGGGTTCATCATTTCATGCATGTTTTTGTTTTGTTTTTTAGTCTAGTCACTTGCATTAGTTTCTTAAGGTCATAAGATAGTGGATATGAATTTTGATTCAATTCGGAGTTGATCTCGAAGGTTAATAAGAGCTTTTGTGACTTGAGGGGTATAATAGTCTTTTAGGTCACAAACTTTCCATTTGACCTTGAAATGATCTCCAAATTGTCAATTAGAGTTCATATGGATGCATTTGAGGTATTTATGGGTTAAATTCGATGAATTGATGGTTCGAGATTAAAATGGCTCAATATGGTTCAGGTTGGTTAAGAGACCCACTTCGGGTTAGCTCGAATCGGCTCATGATTTTCACTCCATTCCTATTCATTTGACTTTGATTAGCCATAATTTCATTCCTAAATATGTTTAGGGAGGTTGAATTTCGAATTGGAAAGCATTCGGTGCGACCTTGTGTGCATATCTAAGCTAAACGACGGTGGTGCATAGCTGCTAACCGCCTTTGTAAGACCTAACTATGTAGCCATGGCTAGGTTTTTTTGCCCTAAAGTGATACAAATCATATTCCCCTTCGAAACACGGTCGTTTTGGCTTTCGTTTCGTCAAAATCGGAGTTGATTTGAGCCCTGAAACACATTTAGAAGCCGAAGGGGTCAAAATAAGGCAAGAGATGACAAGGCCTCGGGTGACCACCCAGGCCTGGGCGGCTAGCCGCTTGGGCTTAGGCTGCTAGATGCCCAGCCCCAGGTGGTCACCCGAGCCACTTTCCTTTTTTGAGTGCTGAAGCGGACTCCCTCCTATTTTCTTGAACTTGTTTGCCTTCAACCGCTATTCCACCTTATTTTTAACCCTAATTAACCTACTTGAGCCCCAAGGGAGTCTATAAGGACCCTTGGATCAATATCTAGGGTTTTAATCCCAGCCATTGAGGGATTCCTCTCAAACTTTATAAATACCCCTCTATACTTTAGCACTAGGGGAGGCACCTAGAGGCAATCACAGCCATCCTTAAGGCATTCTAACCTAATTTCTGAGTGAGGGATAGAGAAAGAGAGAGCTGGAGCTTTGCTTGGAGGCTTGAAGGAGAGCTTTTCAACTTATTCACAAGAAGAGAAGAGATGTTCTATAACAGCAAGAAGGCTCCACTATAGGTATACCTCTATTCCTTTGCTATGGCAATTAGGGTTTCACTTAGAATAGTTCCTTTGCATGTTCAAGTTAGTATTTTCATCATGTATTGATGCTTCTAATAGTTAATATACATAGTTTAAATGTTATTCATGATGGGTTATGCATGTAATTGGATTATTTCATGTGATTTAATGCATAGTTGTGATTCTGAGGTTTCTATTATGTTGAAATTAGGGTTTGGCTTAAAATAACTCTTTTTGTATGTTAAAGCTTGCATTTTTTGTTGGGAATCGAACAAGAGGGAAAAATTGAAGTGCGGAATATAAAAATTTTTCCTACGTTTCCCAATCCCATGAATCTAACTATGCATAACACAAAATCAAACCCTAACTACGAAGAGGGTTAGAATACTTACAGTTTTAATGGTTTTCTCCTTTTTGCTCCAAGCTTTGATTCCGGACAGCGGTGAATGAGCAGCCCAAGTGTGCTGCCTCCAACGGTATCCACACCTAGCTAGAGCTTCAACTCCTTTCCTCATTTTCCTTGTTGTTGCTAGTGTAGGAGAAGAGAGGAGAGAGAGAGAGAGGGAGGCTGGAAATTCTGGCCAGCCCTTGGGGAGTTCAACTTATGATGATGTCACACATCAAAGTGTGACTTATATAGTCCACACTTAAGGGGGCCGGCCCTAGGGGGAAACCCTATTAGGGTTTTATGCAATTTCTCTAAATTGCACAATAACCCCTATAAATTATATCAAATATAAATAGGCCTCAAAGAACTATTCTTTATGCACTCATACCCTTTCTCTCATAGACTTTAAAGCTCATCTTGGATGATCAGTGTGTGACCCTGGGTTCACATCATCAAGTAGTAGGAATAGCACGAGGTGTGCACAATGGAACTCTTTCCATTTAGGGTTTAATTGGAACTCCTTCCAATTCCCTAATTGATTATAACTCACTTATATCAATTAGGGCTTCTACTAACCATGAGTAACACCTAGCATATGGCTCATGGTGTGGTCCTTAATGAGGTGAATAGTCATTTACAAAGAACCCTTCTATTATAGTTTATAGGCTACAATTGCATCCTTCCTTCAACACAATGTCTCCAATTGAACTAATAGGACATGGAAGTCTGTCAAGTCCCTAGTTCAATTACTTTATACTCATTCATAGATATCAACTCATTGATGAACTCATGGAAACTCTTTTCCACATTCATCCTACCATGGCCATGGATTTAATGAGTTATATTATGAATGCTATATGAGACATTCTCTCTCTTTTTCCTGGGAGTGATGGATCCCTTGTTGATCACTCACATGCCTTCATATACATAGCAGTAGGGCCAATGAACACCTTTGCAGACCCCTAGATCGGATCTGCACTTAGTGTTATCAAACTTTTAAAGCTACATGCATAAGACAACTATGGTGTCTCAGGTCTAAGGATTACTTGTACCACTATAACAATGAGAAACTGATTGACAGGTAGGATAAAACTCCATTCAGTTTATCTCATATCTTTGGTCACATTCAGTGTACCTATTCTCGTAATAGGCACCCACTTGTTAGTTGTAGTGTCTCCACACAAATAGCTTGAAACTAGCTATCCTCCTATAGAGTCAACCTAACAAGTGCTAGTCCTATGGTTCATTACTGTCCATCATAGTGAACCTTCAACTAGGAATGCTTTAAGAGTTTAGTACAGAGATATATCTATAGTCTCAAAATTACAACTCTTTGTAATTCCATATTCTCAAATCTAACTCCATAGACATATTATGTAAATATAAATGATGCATATAAACATAATAGAATAAGCCCTTTTATTAAATCAATAATAAATGTGACATACATAAATGAAATCAAATGATTGTTCGTAATCCCTAAACAATCATCTCCATGATTGGCTCTAGGGCATAATCCTAACAATCTCCCACTTGCACTAAAGCCAATCGACCATGTATCGCATACCTATCTTCTCAAGATGTTGGTGTTAGATATAACCAATTATGTTTTAAAGCTTTAGTCAGTAGGTCTACAAAAACTTATGTAGATAATATCTTCTGTAATGTATCTATTACCTCTTCCAATGATTCCTCTAATCACTTGGAATTGTCGCTCTATATGTTTGGACTTTTGATGAGACCGTGATTCCTATGCTTGAGCTATAGACCCATTGTTGTCACAAAACAAGGTATGGGCAACTCAATGGAAGGAACAACTCCAAGTTCTAAATGAACTTATAGATCCAAACAGTCTCCTAGACAATGCGACAATTAATTCACCCTTAATAATGGAATACACTGTATCTTTCATACAGTTCTTCCATTAAGTATTTCACCAACTAAAGTGAATATAAAATATACCCCATATGGATTATATCCAAATCCATATACCTATTTACTATGAGTTTACAATTTCCATATACAATCCAATATTCCAAATTTGACTTGACTGATAACTATTTGTAACAATTACAACATAATAGATATCAAGTTCAATACATAGTGTAGAATAAGGCTTCTTAACACTTTAAGAACCTTACTTGTGTTATCCTAGGGCACATACCCTTGAATAATGAATTCTTATCTGAAGTAAATCAGACCTCCCTTAGAATTCTCCATGTTAAACTCCTTCAACATTTCAACTATGTTTAATGATTTGAAGATACTTAGCAATCTATATGATCTATCTCTATAGATCTTGTTGGATGCTTCTGCCAAATCTTTCATGAATTAGTTTTTCTCCAAAAACCAAAACTTTACATTAGATAACATTCATATATCATTCATAATGATTAGGATGTCATCTATACTTAGGATAAAGAAAAACGATCGCATTCTCACTAACCTTTTATACACTCATGGTCTATCTATACAATGAGAGAAATCAAACAATTTGATTACTTCAACTTTATAGATGTTCTAATTATGAGAACCTTGTAGTCTATTAATAGACTTCTATAACTTACACACTTTTATGATTTTTCACTATTTGATATAACATCTTTATATCCTTTTTGACATATCTTATATTCAAAATGTGTGTTTATAGATAACAAGATCCAAATGGATTTCAGCATAACTATTATCAAACAAGTTTCTTTATAGACAACTTTTTGCCTATGTTGAAAACATTCTTAAATAGCCAAGCCTTTCAGGTCTCTACCTATCCATATTGGATTTAATGACTCTTAGTCATTTCTCGAGTTGATGTGAAACATCGTCTAGTCATAATCAATAGGATTATCTTGGTGATCTTTATCACCAAAGAACAATTCTTTCACATTCTAATAGAGATAAAATATCTCTCTTATGTTAAGAAATATCCAATTCGATCTATGAAAAGATTGTAGTGTAGTTAAGGGTTTTGTCTCAACAGAGAGAAGGGTTGGATCTTTGTTCGTTTGTGGCTTTACAAACAATTCTATAAATTCTATCTACTTTTTCATCTTTCTTGAATGAACTCTTTCTCAAGAAAATCCAGCAAACATCCTAATGGACAAATTTTGTTCATTAGGGTAATAGAAATACTATCCCAACCACTTTTGGGATATACCACAATTCAACACTTACTTGAACTTATTTCTAGATTGTCTACATTATGTATCCAGACATACGTAGCACAAGCCCAAGCCTTAACTTCTTTAAGTTGGGTTTCTTCCCATATCATATATGATATAATTGGGACAAAACTGGAGTGAACCCTAAATTATCAATATGTAGCAATTTTAAGGTATATCCTAGATGGATACATTAGTAAAACTCATCATGGATCAAACCATATCTTAATAGGGTTCAATTCGTTATCTTAGATTCACCATTGAGCTATGGTATTCTAAGATGAGTCTACTGTAATTGAATGCATGCTCTACATGACTATATACATCACAATGTATTAGTCAAATTATAAATGTAACTCTTTCACTTCACCAAGTAAAAGATAGGTTTGATCATCTCATAACCAAGTCATAATCGTTACATTTAAATAAGAGTCTCTACATCTCTTGTATTCTCAAAATACGTTGCATTCGCTCTAATTAGTCATTTAAATTCAGAAATCAAATTTCTAGAATGTCTTAAATGACCTAGTTAAGAAATAAGTTCCCAAAATTAATCTAGCAACTCTTGCTCTATTAAAATTTTTAAAGGTAACTTATTATCTACTTAACATTCCACTTCCATTTAAATTACACTATAATCCAAAAACCAAGAAGCAGAACTAACCAACAATTTAGTTTAGAGCATGAACCAAAACTTCAAAAGTTTGGTTCTTCTAGGAAGACTGATACTTTATCAAGTTCCCTTTACAATACCTTATGTTTACTACAAAATAATTATATTTCTTTGTCTTTGACTTTTCAAGACTTGATTTCCTCTATGCTTCCATTTTAAATCACATCTACCTTCTCAAGCTATTCTATGTGATTAATCATTTTTCAAAAGAATGATTATTAATAAACAACTTTTATTATATCCTAGTCTAGAAGAAGTCCTTTATAAGTACTATACTTTATAGTATTATTTTACTCACCATACAACCTTTGTATGTGATGTAGGACATCAAAGGCATTTGCATTAACTAATTTTGCTTCTGACGCTCATTAGTCATCAATACTATCATATAGCATGGCAACAAGATGCCAATTGTGCATAGTGTCTTTTTCTTCTTAGGATGTTTTATGGAGGGCCTTTAAGAAAAGGCCTAATAGCATATGAACAATCTTTTGAAATTAAGAAAAATTCTCAATTTCCTAAGTCAATCAAAGAAATCGGGTTTAGTCAAACTATCAATATCCTATATATTAGGAAATAGGGGTTTTGAGGTGAGTAATTAGGTAATCTACATAAACAGAGAATTAGATTTTATTTTTATCCATAATGATTGGGTCTTTAATTATATGGTACCTCCCAGTATTTTATCAAATTCCATACACCCTCTAATGGAATTCGGGAATCTCATTCCTAATGGGGATTGGGGTCCCACTGTGACCTAGAAGCCTCACATATTAGTTTCTTGGCTTCTAACCCACAATAAGAAGACAACTCTTTGTTTATTGCTTCATAAGCAAGTTCCAATCGTTTTGCCTCTAGGAAACATACACCTCACATGTTAGTTTCTTGGAATACTTCCCTAGTTAAGTTAAACCCATCATTCACACAGGTATGTTTCGCCAAATATATACCTCACATGTTAGTTTCTTGGTATATACCAGTTTAGGCACCCCATGATATCTCATATGTGATAGTTTCAAGTAATGTCTTTAACATGGGTAGCTCCTACATGTCTGCAGCCAGGTACCCACATTAAAGGACGTTAGATGATCCTATAATGATGGAAGGCAATGAAGAATTCATTCCCCAATGACTTCTCCATTTTCAACTTAATATTAAATAAGAGGGGTTTTAAAGGGTCTCATCAAATTAACATGCATCCTATGTAACAAAATTTAAACATATAAATTATGCTATTTATAATCATACATCTTATGCTATTATAAATCATATATCGCATGCTATTATATATCAACATATATAAAGTACCATATTTTGATATTAGTCCCTAAGTGAATAGGTAACATATACCAAACTATGGTATTGGAGCTAATACAATTATCTCATAAATAAAAGCTCCCACTATGATGATTATGGACTTTAAGAAGATTTAGTCCAAGCCAATAGATTGAATCCTAGGTCTATGGTGGGTGTAGGTGATTGTAAAATAAACCATTCGTAACATGCATGCTTTCTTGAAAAACTTCTCTAAGCTTTCAAGTCCTTCAATCTGCTCCCTTGGCTTGATGGTCTCCACCATTGGCTTGTTGGGATTCATCATACTCCTTTGGGTCCACCATGCTCCTTAGTGCGCTCTCGATTACATAACATTTACATAATATATAGAAAGGGATACATAAGGAGAATGTGGGGTACATAAGAGAATGATAGAGAGAGAGGGAAGGTGGCATGCAAGCCCCAAATAATAAATTACATCACCATAATAAAATTACAACTCTTGAAAAATTATTACAACCCATTCATAAGACGGCCAATCACAATTGGTTTAAGGGGTATAGTCCATAATTATCTTCCAAACACATACATACAATCTCATTGCATAAAGTAAGGAAAAACTGTAAGCATTAAAACATATGGGCATTATGGTAATTCTCTTGAATGATTTACATTAATCTCATTAATGCATCCTAATCTTATTAGGTTTTAACAAAAATATCCAGAATTAAATAAAGTCTTAACATTTAAGACATTTAGTTTCAATTAATCAAATTAATAGAAACATCTAAAGTTTCCTAAAATAGCTCTAATATCCAATATTAGGGTTTCCTTATTTAAACGAAACAATTTCATTTAATTAAGAATTTCCAGATTTTAATTTAATCCCTAATTGTGTTTTAAACCATTTAAAACATTATAAAATTAATCAATATTAATTAAATAATTAATATAGGAATTAAATAAAATCATTTAAATGATGAATTAGTGTATCAGGGTTTCCTAAAACCCTAAACCCTAAATGCATAACCCTAAACCCTAAATGCAAGCCCTAATCATTAAATGCCTTATGATTGGTCATTTAATAACCAATCATTAAAACCCTAGGTTCATACAGTATTTAATAAAAGGGATTAGGGTTTAATTAATGCCAAATAGGGTATTTATTACCCTTAATTAATTACACTAATTAGGGTTATCAAAACCCTAACCCTAGACATCATTAATGGTATTAATTATGTCATAACAATTAATAACCATGATTGGTCATTTAATGACTAATCATTAACTCTTAATTAAGGTCATTAATATTCCAATTAGGGTTTTAATTAATGCCATAATGAAATTAGGGTTTTATCATTAACTCAAAATTAGGGTTTCATCCTTAACTCTATGCAGCCGTCACTACCAGGGGGCTGCCTGAGCTTGGCTAGGCTGCCATGGCCACCAACAGCTGTGGGAGGCCATGGCCAGCCAAGGGAGAGGACTACAGGGGTGTGGGACAAGCCCATGGACATGTGAGAAGTGGTGGAAGTGGCTGCCATCATCAAGAACAATTAGGGTTTCCAAAACCCATTGCTGGAGCCATTGTTGCAGACCTTCAAGGTCACAATAGCTTCTAAAACCTTATCAATTCGACTCCTCCATTGAAACCAGCTTTTGGATCATGTCCTTACATGAAATACTAAACTAATAGAAGAGGTTTGGATGATCAAATCATCACCAATTGTTCTAAACAATTAAAACAACAGCAGGCTGCCCAGAATTTGACAGCGTACTGTCCATGGTCCGAAATTGATTTAAAACCCAGCAAGATGATTAACTCAGGCTACCAAACGAATTTTCCCAGTATCCTAGATGTCTTAGGAAACTAATGCAATTGGTTTCATGCAATTTGGAGTTCCCTAACTCAAGTTCTAATCAAAACTCCATTGATGACTTTTCTGCAGAAAAATTCTGCTATGCTGTTTATGAAAAATTTTCAAACTTTTTGAATCTTTTTCCATCAAAACCTTTTTGAAACTTAAAGAAAATCATATATACATTATATATAATGATCCTACAATGATTTTCCATCATAAATACAGCAGCTTTAATTAGAATTAATTGCAAGAACCTTAGGGTTCTAAAACCCAGATTCAGCCTCTATGGTGTTCTTCTCTTTCTTCCTTCTGTTCTAGCATCTTAATCCAATTATGATGCATCTAAATGCTTGGGAACCTTTCCCTACCATGTCTAGAACATAACCCAAGTGGTGGCAACCATTGCCATGCCTTTGATCTCCATCAATAACTCAAAGTTGTGGCTATTGCATCATTCCCGAGCAAAACTGTCTTTCCAGACAGCCTGTAGTAAAAAATTCATAACTTTCACTACAGAACTCGGATTGACATACCGTTTGTTGGGTTGGAAAGCTGATTTGAAGAGCTTTCTAACCATATATGGATCGAAAATTTTGGAGAAGAACTCTGATTTCGGCATGCAAAACAAGATGACGGTTTTTCATGGCTACCATGAAAACTGTTCATAACAGTTTTATAAAACCCTAGTTTCCTTATTCTTCTTCTCCAAACTCAAACCCCATGCAACCTATTGCATCCATGGCTACACTTAACCATCAATTAGAAGAGGAGTAGAAGAGAATTGACCTAGGGTTCCAAACCCTAGGTTTAGCCATGGAGGAAAACCAATTATGTAGAAAAATTTTCCAGATTTTTGAATCATTCAACTACACCATAATTACCAGCTCATATGTATTTTGTATTATGCATAATCATGGCTCTGATACCACTGTTGGGAATCGAACAAGAGGGAAAAATTGAAGTGCGGAATCTAAAAATTTTTCCTACGATTCCCAATCCTATGAATCTAACTATGCATAACACAAAATCAAGCCCTAACTACGAAGAGGGTTAGAATACTTACAGTTTTAATGGTCTTCTCCTTTTTTCTCCAAGCTTTGATTCCGGACAGCGGTGAATGATCAGCCCAAGTGTGCTGCCTCTAACGGTATCCACACCTAGCTAGAGCTTCAACTCCTTTCCTCCTTTTCCTTGTTGTTGCTAGTGTAGGAGAAGAAAGGAGAGAGAGAGAGGGAGGCTGGAAATTCTGGCCAGCCCTTGAGGAGTTCAACTTATGATGATGTCACACATCAAAGTGTGACTTATATAGTCCACACTTAAGGGGGCTGGCCCTAGGGGGAAACCCTATTAGGGTTTTATGCAATTTCTCTAAATTGCACAATAACCCCTATAAATTATATCAAATATAAATAGGCCTCAAAGAACTATTCTTTATGCACTCATACCCTTTCTCTCATAGACTTTAAAGCTCATCTTGCATGATCAGTGTGTAACCCATTGGGTTCACATCATCAAGTAGTAGGAATAGCACGAGGTGTGCACAATGGAACTCTTTTCATTTAGGGTCTAATTGGAACTCCTTCCAATTCCCTAATTGATTATAACTCACTTATATCAATTAGGGATTCTACTAACCATGAGTAACACCTAGCATATGGCTCATGGTGTGGTCCTTAATGAGGTGAATAGTCATTTACAAAGAACCCTTCTGTTATAGTTTATAGGCTACAATTGCATCCTTCCTTCAACACAATGTCTCCAATTGAACTAATAGGACATGGAAGTCTGTCAAGTCCCTAGTTCAATTACTTTATACTCATTCATAGATATCAACTCATTGATGAACTCATGGAAACTCTTTTCCACATTCATCCTACTATGGCCATGGATTTAATGAGTTATATTATGAATGCTATATGAGACATTCTCTCTCTTTTTCCTGAGAGTTATGGATCCCTTGTTGATCACTCACATGCCTTCATACACATAGTAGTAGGGCCAATGAACACCTTTGCCACCCCTGGATAGGATCTTCACTTAGTGTTATCAAACTTTTAAAACTACATGCATAAGACAACTATGGTGTCTCAGGTCTAAGGATTACTTGTACCACTATAACAATGAGAAACTGATTGACAGGTAAGGATAAAACTCCATTCAGTTTATCTCATATTTTTGGTCACATTCAGTGTACCTATTCTCGTAATAGGCACCCACTTGTTGGTTGTAGTGTCTCCACACAAATAGCTTGAGACTAGCTATCCTCCTATAGAGTCAACCTAACAAGTGCTAGTCCTATGGTTCATTACTGTCCATCATAGTGAACCTTCAACTAGGAATGCTTTAGGAGTTTAGTACAGAGATATATCTATAGTCTCAAAATTACAACTCTTTATAATTCCATATTCTCTACTCTAACTCCATGGACATATTATGTAAATACAAATGATGCATATAAACATAATAGAATAAGCCCTTTTATTAAATCAATAATAAATGTGACATACATAAATGAAATCAAATGATTGTTCCTAATCCCTAAACAATCATCTCCATGATTGGCTCTAGGGCATAATCCTAACATTTTTATCATGTGTTGATGCTTCTAGTGGTTAATATGCATGATTAGAATGTCATTCATGTTTAGTTTTGCATGATCTGAGGTTATTTCATGTAGTTTAAAGCATGATTGTGATTCTAAGGTTTCTATCATCCTTGTTTTGGTCTAGTTGCATATAGCGTGATAGCTTAGGATTTTTCTTTGGTTTTTCTTCATAGTTGCTGTATATGTATTGCATATGGAATAACTATGATATTTTCTGCGTTCATATAGTGGATTTTAGGTCTTTTATGCATATTATGATTCTTGGATTGAAGTAGGGTTCATGTTATTCACTATTTGTGTTTGTTTGCATGTTTAGTGGATGATTTAGGCCTTATTTCAATTCTGTCCAAATCTATTCATTGTCCTTAATATCATATTTTCAGCATGTGATTGTCTATGTTTTAGCATGATAATTGCTTGGTTGGAAACTAGCTTGGTTTATTGGTATTTTTGGAGGATATTGCGTGCAAATTGTAGGTGCTTGACAGGTACAAACCCATAGAAAGTAGGATATGACAGGTGCAATTACCCCACCAATGTGGGGTGATTATTTTGGCTATTGCAAGATGAAATCTTGCAAATAAAGTAATTACCTTATGAAATAGGGTGGTTATTTTGACAGGTTGCTTTTGCTTAAGGTAAGTAGGGTTTGAAGGTGCCCCAATTCACCTTTCCTTCTTTAAAACTTTCCCTTCTCCCTCCTAAGGTTATTTCCTAATAGGGGGATATGGTAAGTCTCTAAAGTTTCCTTTTACAAAAAATTCATTTTCAAATGAAAGTAACCTTAAAATATAAAATAAGTGGAGATGAAAAGCAAGTCTTAGGGTGCCAATAGAGGCCCCCATTTTCATTTCCTACCATGGCCCATTGATCTTTCCTTATTTCTTGCTTGCCCGCTTTTTGGCAGCTTCCTAAATTCTGATATAGAATTAAATAATTAACGCCTCCACTTGAAGCTATATGTATCTAAGGATTCATGTTAGTTTGAAATGTCATGGAAAGTAAAAGTAAAGCTGTGTTTGGTACTTCAAATTAGAATGTGAGGAAGAATAAGAAATGCTTAAATATGACTTTCTTCCTTTTGGTATCACAAATCAAGATTGATTTGCAAACAGCTACATGGTTAGTTTCCCTAATCTATACTATGTATAAAATGATGAATGTGAAAAAAAGCTTTTGATTGACTAATACTCTTATTTTAATTTTTAAATACACAACTACCCTTCTGCATATATAAGAAATATAGCAATATAAAACACATACCTTAATAAGAAATCTAAGGAAACTATACAATTACCCTTTTGCATAAATAGGAAATATAGCAATATAAAACACATACCTTAATAAGAATTCTAAGGAAACTATAATTCGTATAATAATTAAATAAAACCAATCTCATATAGGAATTCTAAGAAAACGGAAACTATAATTCGTATATCTATATTACCTATAAAAGTCTGTATCTTAAAAAAAAGGACAATATTACCATTATTCAATTATTAAAATATCTAGATTATTCTTAATTCTTTGCTATACATGTTTATAAAAACTTCTTTGGAAAACACGTTAGCATATATTTAGAAACCTAATAATAATATACAACCAATCAACCATACGTCTCCCTTCTCCCTTCTACCCATATGCTTCTCCTCTTTTCTCATTTTATACATTTAGTCTTAATTTACATTCTCCGCATATTATTCAGTGGATCTCACAAGTAATCAACGATGGTGATTCTTTGCATCTCCCCCCCCCCCCCCCCTTTTCTTTGTAGGCAGCATTCAAAACTATGAGCAAGTTTTGAGAATTACCCATATTTTTTGTGGTTGTCTTTTATAGTATTTATTATTTATTATATAGGGGTTTTTCTTTTCTGTTTCTTGACTTTGTATTGGGTGGGCATAGTTTCAATATTGCATCTTGATCTTATTGGAATGAAAAATAAGCAAAATTAAAATAAATATTATTCTACCCAACTAGGAAAAAAAAAATTGTTATGTAAGATGAAAAAAATCACAATTTACAAATTTGGGTTATAGTGGAAGAAGGATAAAAGGCAATGTGTGGAAACTAAAATTTGAGGAATTCTATCTAGAAGAAAAAAATGTTACATGATTGTAAAAAATTTGGTAGTTATATGAATTAGAAGTTATACTAGGGAGATGAACAATGAGAAAGCATAGAAATTTAAATTTGATTTAAAAATTATTTTTTACAACGCAAATATTGCCACGTGTAACGCACGTGTGCATCAACTAGTATCCCCAAAAACGAGAAAAGAAAAAAAAGGAGGGTAAATAACATTTTTAGCATGAAATATAGGGGTAGCCGGGTCGGGATAACTTACTACCATAAGTTTCAAAATTATGAGTGCCCCTTGAATTATAGAGAAAATTTTCAAATACTTGTCGAAAAAGAAAAAAATTTCAGACACTTCAAAAATGAATAAATAAATAAAAGAAAAAAGGCAGAGTGGAACATTACTGCTTCAATTCTCGACTGACTCGACTGAGAGGACATATTTGGCAACACCGTGAGCTACCCAACTTACACAATCGCTTAGCATACAGGCAAAAGGCAAGAAACAAAAGCAGATTCTAAATGACATCAACATCAATGCTCGTCTTCGTCTACCTTAATTTGAAGCAAACGAATTGCATGCAAAGCATCTCCTTCAAGTATTACTTTATCAACACCGTATCTATTCCAGAAGCAAAAGACCGGTTCTCTTCTTGCCCACAATTCAATCAACTGAGTCAAAAAAAAAAAAAAAAAAAAAAAAAAAAAAAAAAAAAGGGAGCCATACCTACCACGGATTATTTGTCACAACCCGGAACTCCCAGCCTTGACTTAAGGAATTTATTTATTTATTTATTTTGATACGTTGACTTAAGGAATTTAAGATTAGTTAATTTGCTAAAACACATAATTTAAGCATGGATGGTGTTATTAGAAAAATAAAAAATTTTAACTACATTTTAGCATGACCCATCTACAAATAGGGTCATACATAAAATCTGTAACCTGTTTGTGGACACCCCCATTTTCAATCCTTTGGGAAGAGGCTGCCTAAAGTTCAATGGGGGGCCTAAAGTTCAATAGGTGTTTGATCACGGGCTTTAGTGTCATGATCAAAGATCAAACTGTTGGATTTACAATAAATTTTTAATATAATTCTTAAGCCATTACATCTCACGAGATCCATTCGTCTTATTATTATATTAATTATTCTTTCACTTAGCCTTTTTTTTAGAGACATTCAGATTTTGTGATATTCAATGGCTTAAAAATTGTGTAAAAAATTAAATACAAAAATTGTGTTCTATCATCACGAGATCCATTCGTCTTATTATTATATTAATTATTCTTTCACTTAGCCTTTTTTTTAGAGACATTCAGATTTTGTGATATTCAATGGCTTAAAAATCAGTGTAAAAAATTAAATACAAAAATTGTGTTCTATCATCGACGAGTAGCTTGAAACCTCTGACCGCAATTCAACCCAAATTGAATTCAGCCAGTTTTTCTTATGCTCTAGTGCTCTACCCCTCAATTAAATATGGCTAACTAAATTCACCCAAAATTCTCCAACCCCAAAAAAAAGGAAAAAAAAAAAGAACAAAACAAAACAAAATTCACATTGTGCTCGAAGTGATCAGGTTGAGCCCATTCAAATTACACACCTAACCGGAGTATTTGTCCTAATTTTTTTATGGGTAAATCACATTTACACCCCCTGCGTTTATTGATTATTACACTGATGCCCCCATCTTTTTTGAAACTACACTACCTCCCACACTTTAGAAAATAATGTACACTTTACCTCATTCGGTAACTTGCTGTTGGAAGGCAGTTAACGTTTGTTGCTGATGTCATGTAAAAATAGGCTCAAAATACCCATTTTGACCTTATTGAAGCCAAAGCGATGCGTTTGGCTGGGAGAGTGAGGAGCTTTAAAAACCTGCCTATTTTGCTTCAGATTACTAACATTGTTTGTTTGGGCTGAAGGAAGAAGAAGATAGAAGAGGGTTTCATAAGAAGGCATGGCCGATTGCACCTAAACCCACCCACTGTCGTTTGCTATCTCTCCCATTCTGAGTCCATCGTCTGCTATCTCTCCCATTTTGAGGCCAAACGTGGTAAAGCTTGCATTTTGAGGTATGTTGCGAATCCTAAAATACAACACACAGTTAAATCTATACCATCTATAGTGATTTTTTTTTGCAATCTCCATGCAAATTTTGAGGTATGTTGCCAAGCTTTAACCAAAACCTTTTTAAATTTATTGTAAATAATAAAATTTTGTTATTTTATTGTGATGAGGAGCTTGAAAAATGGGTACGTTTTCGAACAAATAAACCGAAACCGAAACCTCGAAGTCTCGGTCATCTCATTCGGGATCTTGCTGGGTCAACACGGAATCGTCCAAGGCCGAGATGATAACTCCCACTGGTACAAAGAAATATGGTTTACTCTCTATCTTGACTAAGAAGATCGAGTTCTCAAACGAGCCGTGATGAGAAGGTCGAGATATCGACTTCTCAACTAATTTTGAACGATATCTCGACAAAATAGTTCAAGATTTTTCTTTTATGCTCAGACCTCGAGGATCAACTGGGTTCGCAACCTCATGGGTGCTCGACTTGGTTTGTGGCCTTAAGTGTGCTCGGCTAAGTTCGAGACGAGTAGGGTCTTCTAGCGCAGGGTTGCTCGAATGGTGGGTTCGAGTTTTTGACTTGAGTTAACTATCTGAAATAGAGAGAGAGAAAGAGCAGGTTCATCTGCAGCTATGGTCGTTGATGTGCGTCTTCTTCTTCTTCTTTTCTTCTCCGTTATTTCCCCTTTATTTCTCTGTTTTTCCCCTTTTGTGTGTGTATATACATATATGTATATATATACGCATATATGTATATATGTATATATATGTATATACATACATATGTACATATATACATATAACGGACATATATATATATATATACACATATATATACATATATATATATATATATATATAGGGCTCAGAAGACTAACTATTTTAGGCTTATATATACATATATATTCATATATATACATATGTGTATATATATATATATATATATAGGGCTCAGAAGACTAACTATTTTAGGCTTATAAGTTACATCGTACCATCATTTTATATCAGGTATAAAGGTTTGACCTTTTGACTTACTATAAATTACAACTTAAGTCTTTTTTATTTTCTTATTTTTAAAAAGCAATTTCCTTTTCTTTTTTTTTTTGGCAGCTTGTTTTATTTAAAAAAGATTACCCAACAATTTTAGTTGCTGTGACTTTAATAGTGCTCCCAAGTGCAGGATGTCGCGAAGTAATAAATTCTCAGTGAGTCCGAAGTCGAACCATAGGGAAAGGGAATAATTAACAGAGAAGATTGAGAAAAGATTTTAGAAATTTGGTTGCTTGATTGCAAAGAATTAATTTGATTGAAAACAATAATTTAAAAACACTAAGGTTCAGAGGTCCACTCATAACAAGTATTAGATATTTGCTAACAACTCAATTTTATAACTCAACTGAAATTCATACGAAGGATGATCCCAGTCGGATGATTTAACAATTAATTTTATTCAAAACAATTCTAAAAATATAGATTCATAAAATTGATTGATTCAGTGTATGAGAAAACTAGTAATTTAATTTGTAGGGAATTCTAAGCATTCACCGTACCCGAAGTTAACGATAAATAAAAGAATTATACAGAATAAATACTTTGCAAAATAATCAAAATCAATCAAAACTATAAAACCTTACATTAAATCCATAAAAGAGTCATTAAACAAATACCAAACAATTGTTGTGGTTTCACTCCTAGACTTAGCAAACGTTTAGCTACTCATGATAATAGAAAACTAAAGAGAGGTACAAGAAGAAGATCAAAAAAGAGGTCCACCTAGAGAGAAGAGGAGAAGTAATATATATAAGTACAGCCACCTTTTCTTTTCCATGTGCTCTTAGGGTTTCCAAGGGAAATAGGAGAAAAATTAGGAAACAAATTGGGAATCCTGGTTTTTTCCAGCAGGGCTAACTTGTAACCCGTTTTTGACCTACTAAAGTTGAAATCACGAAATATTTGTGAAGTACAATATTGTAGGGCTTTAAATCAGCTTTCTAGGGACACCAATTTCGCATCAATTGGACTTCGTAGTCAAAAGTTATGGCCAAAATACGGCAACTGCTCCAAACTTCATTTTTAATCTTCTTTCCAACTTTGAGGTTACCAATTTCTTTGCTAAAATCTTCTAAAATTAATGCACTTCACCCTTGCAAAGCTTCTATATAGTTCAAAATAAATTTAGAATGCTTGACCATAGGAAATTGGTTTCCTACAAAATAAAACACGCATTAATACACCACTTTAAGCATAAGAGCATGTATCAAGAGAATTCATGTATAATGTGTAAAATGTGAATTAAGTGCCAAATAAATGTGATAATGCCTACTAAAAGTATAACATTAATGCAATTTTAAGCTATTATCACACCCCCCCCCAACCAGCATATTGCTAGTCCCTAGCAATTAAAGCGATTGAAATAGTTTTCTTCAAAAGAAAAACTCAAAACATGGCTACCAATTTCATCACCTTAGCAAAAGAATTAGTTAAAAGTTCAGGACACTCGCAACTATTAAAAACATTTCAATGAATTCAAAAACTCATTGTGTGTGAAGAATTTAGCCAACATAAATATAAACCCAATTTTAAGGTAAAGCATAACCCAAATCTCTATCTGAAATATGCTTCAACTAAAATCTCATAGGGATTACACTCAACAAAATAATGCACTCTGAATAGGATAAAACTCTCAAGTATATGTGAGTAAAATAATGTAGAGTAAGAACAAGAATCTCAAATATAAAATATTTGAAAACGCTATCACAAGAAAGAATCATAAAGTCTCATGAAAGGAATGCCAAATACTAAGAAAGTACACCACACATTGCATTATAGTTCAGTCATGTCAATATCCAAACCATACTATCCTCGAAATCAAATAGGACTTTTAATAGGATGTAATGTTAGGATAAAAGAAGGAATTGAAACAAAAAGGTTATGGCAATAATAAAAAGTGTATCCGAAAATGGTAGAAAGAACAAACTCACTTGAAACAATTTGTATTCAACTTATTCTTCCAAACTTTGGCAATTAAACACTTTTTTCTTTTCTTTTTTTCTTCACTTCTCAATACTTCACCAACAAAGCTTTCTCTTTTTCTTTTTCTTTTTTTTCACCTTTTTAAAAAAAAAATTTTCCACTCATTCACCTTACTGAACATTGATAATATCCATTTTCAAAACACTTTAGGAAAAAGGTTATGAAAGAAAAGCTAATCAAAAGACTTAACGGGCTAACTAGTGGTAATGTATCACAAAGAAAAGAAATTAAAGGCTCAAAGAAATTAAAGATGGCCTAAAATCATCTCTCAAATAGTGGTATAATTCTTTAATATCCATGACTTCAAAAGAAACAAGTGTGGTATAAAAATGATATATTTTCAGTATTCAACCAAAAAGAAGAAATAATGAGACTAAACAATGAAATTTGAGTGCTTCCAAAAATCAAGGTAAGATTAAATATAATAACCCTCTAAAAAAATTAATGGCTCAAATACTCGCAAGGGCTAAAAGTCTCCACATTCTTATTCATCAAGATTTTCAAAATCATCTTTACCTTCCAATCAAGAATCATATTCATGCGGCTAAAGTGTAAGTGCAATGTAATCTGAGTATAAAATTCAATGAAAAATTTTAAACAGGAGTAGCATAATGAACTTCAAAATAGATAATCATGCTAAGACAACAAAATTTTTAAGCCAAAAATTTGTAAACCACTAAACTTTTTTTTTTTTTTTTTTTGAAAAATAAGATAAACTAACTAAAACCAAAATAAACTAACACAACACCAAAATTCCCTCCCCCCAACCTAAAAGATACATTTTCCTTAATGTAAATAAAGAAAAACAAAGTAGTAGAGATCATGGAGAGTACCTTGAGGTGCGAACCAAAAAGAAAACAAACAAACTCTAATACCTGCAAAATGGGTTAGACATAAAAACACAAAAAACAAAAGGGAAAAAAAATAACTAACTATGACACAAACACTAATACGAATGAACTAATTAAGGGTTTGGTAAATCCTGGTATACAGGATCCACCAAATCAATGGACTCATCCTCAAGTGAAAAATGCTCAAGAAATGGTTTAAGACGTTGTCCATTAATTTTAAAAACATTACCATTCTTAGGATTTTCAATCTCAATAGCTCCATGAGGAAAAACAGTTTTAACCACAAATGGTCCTGCCCAACGGGACCTTAGCTTACCTGGAAACAAATGCAATCTAGAATTATACAAAAGAACTTTTTGAGACGGTTTAAAAGATTTCCTCAAAATATTTTTGTCATGAAAAACTTTCATTCGTTCTTTGTAAATTCTAGAATCGTCATAAGCATCCCGCCGAATTTCTTCCAAATAAATTATATGAGTGCACACTAAACGGCTAATTCCCTTAATAGCAAAAACATTCAATCCTATTGCACCCTTAGTGCTCTTTTAAAATTTTTAGCAACTTACCTTCTTGTAAGAAATCAAGTTTAATAGATATTACCATAGGAAAAATCTTCTTAGGTCTAAAGAATGCATACTTGATTTCCACTGGCAAAGGCTTTAATTCCAGCTTAGGTACTTTCTCATTTGATGGCAAAAGTTTAAGCTCACGAGATGGTAGCTCTTCAATTTTAGGCCTCCACGCATTCACATCCAATTCCTATGTAGAATCCAATAAATAATAAAGATATGCAATTTCAGGATCTCCATTAAACTCCAAATCATAAGAATTAACCAAACACGTCTCTAAAGGATCAGAAAAGCAGGACACATTAAATTGTTCTTGAACAAGTGTATCAATCAAGTTAACTTCATGAAAGTCATCATCATCTATAGGTTCTTTGCAAGTATTAAAAATACTCAATTCTTGGGTCATATTTCCAAAAGACAATTTAAGTACACTACTCCTACAATTTATTAAAGCTTTGGAAGTTGTAAGGAATGGGCGACCTAGAATCATAGGAATTTGAGAACTAGCATTCAAAACAGGGTGTCTGTCCAAAACAATAAAATCAACAGGAAAGTAAAATTTATCAATTTAGACTAACACATCTTCTACTACTCCCCTAGGTATTTTCACATAACGGTCCGCAAGCTGAAGAGTTATTTTTGTAGGTTTTAACTCACCTAGACCCAACTGTTCATATATCGAATAAGGTAAAAGATTCACGCTAGCCCCAAGATCAAGTAAAGCTTGCTCTACTTTAAAATTACCAATAACACATGAAATAGTGGGACTACCTGGATCTTTATATTTAGGAGGAGTATTGTTTTGAATGATAGCACTCACTTGCTCAGTTAAAATTGCCTTCTTTTGTACGTTAAGCTTATGCTTGACTGTACACAAATCTTTCAGAAATTTAGCATAAGAAGGAATTTGTTTTATTGCATCCAACAAAGGAATGTTGACTTTCACTTGTTTAAAGATATCAAGAATGTCTACATTCTGATTCACTTTTTCAGGTGGTTGCAATCTTTGAGGAAAAGGAATGGGAATGGGGCATCTCTCAATTTCACTTGACTCGGGCTTATTAGATTCATTACTACTTTTTGTTTTAGAAAATTCTTCTTTTTCTTTGTCTTTGGGTGGTGAAATAGTTTTATCAATAACTTTTCCACTGCGAAGAGTAGTGATGGACTTAACATGCTCAAGTTGTGTGTTAGAAAAATTAAAATCACTAATACTAAATTGACCTTGAGGATTATGTTGTGGTTGAGATGGAAATTTACCTTTTTCTTGAATGTTCAATGAAGTGGTCAACTTAGTAAGAGTATTTCTAATATCACTTATGGCTTGAGAGGTCTGATTATTTATGGTGGCTTGACTCTGCATGAATTATTGCAATGTTTCCTCTAAACCTTTCCAAGGAGGAGGATTAGAAAGAACAAAATTAGAATGGCCTTGAGGTGGTAGTGCAACATTATCATTCCTCCAACTGAAATTTGGATGATTCCTCCACTTTGGATTATAAGTTTCAGAATAGGGTGAAGAAAAAGGCTTTATATTTACGTTTATAGCATTTGCTTGATCGTGTAATACCTCTTTAAAAGCAGGGATAGTTGGACAATCATTTGTAGAGTGTCCTACAGTCTCACAAATACTACAAACATCATTCAATTTAGGAACAGACATAACTCCATTAACCTTCCTTAACTCCATGGCTTCTAATTTCGTAGCCAAAGTAGTTACCCTAGCACTTAAGTCATCATCCTCCCTAAGATGGTACTTACCGCCCCCAGATGGGTTGGTAGAAGGCTTGGACCTATCTAAAGTATCAGTTGTATCCCAAGATTGGGCATTCTCAGCTAACAGATCAAAATAGTCAAAAGCCTCATCAGGGTCCTTATTCATAAATTCACCATTGCACATCATTTCTACAAATTGGATCATTTTGGGAGTTAAACTTTGATAGAAAAAACTAATGATACGCTAATTTTCATAGCCATGATGTGGGCAAGAATTTAATAAATCTTTAAAACGTTCCCAATATTGGTAAAAAGTCTCATTATCTTTTTGTGAAAAATTCATTATTTGCCTTTTGAGAGCATTAGTCCTATGAAGTAGGAAGTGTTTTTTCAAAAATTCAGTTTGCATCTCTTGCCATGTGCCAATGGATCTAGGTCTTAAAGTATTAAGCCAATTTTTCGCCTTATCCTTGAGAGAAAAGGGAAATAATTTCAATTTAATAGTCTCTTCACTACAAGTTTGGTCATGGAAGGTTACACAAACCTCATCAAATTCCTTAAGGTGTAAATATGGGTTTTCAGATTCTAAACCATGGAATTTATGTAGCAATGGAATCATGCCAGTCTTAAATTTGAAATTATTAGCATTCAGAGGAAAAATGATGCAAGATGGTGCACTACTCCTAGTAGGCTGCAAATAATCTCTAAGAGTCCTTTTGTCATCCCTATCAATATTCTCAATTTGTTCCTCATTATCAGACATGGTGTCAAGCGTGTGATTGTGTCCAAGAGAATCAATTAAATTGCCACACAAATTTTCAGATTCAACTCTAACTAAACGATGAGTATGATCACGATGCCAAATTTGCAAAAAAAAATAAAAAGTTGTGGAAAGAGTTTACCGGATTTGCGAAGAGATTCGCAAAATACAACAAACCTCTACCAAAAATAATGAGCTACTATTTATCCACGCCAATCCTCGGCAACGGCGCCAAAAACTTGCTGCGACTTTAATAATGATCCCAAGTGCAGGATGTCGCGAAGTAATAAATTCTCAGTGAGTTCGAGGTCGAACCACAAGGAAGGGGAATAATTAGTAGAGAAGATTGAGAAAAGATTTTAGAAATTTGGTTGCTTGATTGCAAAGAATTAGTTTGATTGAAAACAATAATTTAAAAACACTAAGGTTCAGAGGTCCACTCACAACAAGTATTAGATATTTGTTAACGACTCAATCTTATAACTCAACTGAAATTCATACGAAGGATGATCCCAGACGGATGATTTAACAATTAATTTTATTCAAAACAATTCTAAAAATATAGAGTCATAAAATTGATTGATTCTCAGTGCATGAGAAAACTAGTAATTTAATTCGTAGGGGATTCTAAGCATTCACCGTACCCGGAGTTAACGATAAATAAAAGAATTATACAGAATAAATACTTTGCAAAATAATCAAAATCAATCAAAACTATAAAACCTTACATTATATCCATGAAAGAGTCATTAAACAAATACCAAACAATTGTTGTGGCTTCACTCATAGCCTTAGCAAAACGTTTAGCTACTCATGATACTAGAAAACTAAAGAGAGGTAGAAGAAGAAAAACAAGAAAGAGGTCCACCTAGAAGAGAAGATGAGAAGTAATATATATAGGTAGAGCCGCCTTTTCCTTTCCATGTGCTCTTAGGGTTTCCAAGGGAAATAGGAGAAAAATTCAGAAACAAATTGGGAATACCGATTTTTTCCAGTAGGGCTAACTTGTAACCCGTTTTTGACCTACTAAACGTTGAAATCACGAAATATTTGTGAAATACAATATCGTAGGGCTTCAAATCAACTTTCCAATGACACCTAATTTCGCATCAATTGGACTTCGCAATCAAAAGTTATGGTCAAAATACGGTAACTGCTCCAAACTTCCTTTTTAATCTTCTTTCCAACTTTGAGGTTGCCAATTTCTTTGCTAAAATCTTCTAAAATTAATGCACTTCACCCTTAGCAAAGCTTCTATATAGTTCCAAATAAATTTAGAATGCTTGACTATAGGAAATTGGCTTCCTACAAAATAAAACACGCATTAACACACTACTTTAAGCATAAGAGCATGTATCAAGAGAATTCATGTATAATGTGTAAAATGCAGAACTAAGTGCCAAATAAATGTGATAATGCCTACTAAAAGTATAACATTAATGTAATTTTAAGCTATTGTCATTAGTATTTTAAAATATATATATGTTTTTCATCATTAATTAACAAGTAGGTAGTTTTAAAAGGTTATTATTTGTAATTTATAAGTTATTTATGTAAATTGTCTTAAATCTTCTATTACTCCTACTTCTTTTTAATATAGTAATAAATAATAGCTTGGCCTTTTATTTCAAAAGAAAAAAATAAACACTATTAAATATTATGTATTTTATAGTAAAGCAACGCGCTAGCACCTGTTTTGATGTTCTTAATCATATTAATTGTTTTACTTATTTGATGGTTCTAATGTGATTGCCCTTTTTCTTTTTCTTTTTTTTTTTTTTTTTTAAGATTCTTTTAAGCATTCTTTTATGTATAAAGTTGCATCTCGTTCAAAACGTGACAAGATGGGCGAGACCGAAATGACCGAGACCGAAACACGACAAGGACCGAGACCGAAACTTTGAACCATGTACTTATGTGAAAATTGTGCCTACTGAGTCGTTGTACTCACGCCTATCATTTTAAACTGTTTTTATATTTTTAGAGATGCAGCTTTATGAATATGCTAGTAATTGGAGAAGTATAATATATTGTGGATAATTGAATTGGAAATTTATAAGATGTGTATTTCGTGAGAATTTTATAATGTTGATTATTTATGTACTTTAATGGGAAATGAATGCATTTCATTTGATTTTTATTCAGGCCAATGGCCGTCGGACATGTAACATAATTAAGGGTTGTAATTTTAATTATTTATGGTTGTCTGATGTGGAATGCTATGCGAGAAATGATACACTGTGTTTATGGATGACAGGAAAAATTTATGAATGGATTTTCTACAAGTTTTATGATGGTATGTCCTACCTACGGATGGGTCATGCCCAAATTTTTAAAAATGAATGGGATTTTGACACATATCATCCTCTTTTATTATATTGACGATGGCTTAATTAATTTGGGTTGTGACAAATAGAGTTTCAGTGAAATAACAAGTTAATATTATGTCCATATCTGATAACATTGTTACCAAATCTTGTGGGGGAATGGGATATATAATTATCACCAAAACATTTTGCTAGTAAGCTTTTTGACCTGGGTTTGCTAAAAACAAAATTTCTCCAGTGCTCTGAGAGGGAGTGTTTTGATTGAAACAAAAGTGCAGAGAAAGCTCCCCTTAATTTGGTGAGAGTGCAAGGAATTTTGGTTGTCGAAGAAGGTCACAACTTTTGTATAATTGTCCTAATGTAGTCCACTCATTAAGATCTTTACAATATTTTGCAATGGTACACTAGCTTCCAATATGAATTTGTGCTTTTTCAACCAAAAACTCGCACTACAGCGTTTCCTGTGCATCTGCAATTTCATCAATCGTGTTAGAATTACATTAATGTCCAACTAGAAAGGGAGATATAAGGAAACCTAGCCTAGCTCGTTTAAGGTTTACCTTGGCAATTATTGTGGAAGACTCGCCTGCACAAAAGACACAAAATTTTGTTGGAAATTTAAGAGTTTTATTTCAAAGAAGTTACAAAACTTTATTTTTGGAGAATTTACTTTTCATCTTTAAATAATATTTTTGTTTCCTCCTTTGTCTATTACCATTCTAATGATTATGTTTATTGCCATTTGTGTGTTAATGTATTAACTGTTTAGGTGTTAATGCATTAATATATTGATTTAATTTCTTTGACTGAAACGTTTGGTATAGGAATACCTAGGACCTATAAAACCAAATGTTGCAGTCATATTATGAGTCTCTCTCAACATTCTTATCTTCTCCGTCTCTATCTTTCTCTCTTCTTCTCCAACTCTCATACTCTCTTCTATTTTATTTTATCTATTTTCTTTAGGCAATTTTGACATGTTCTTGGCACCTGTTTGTTGTAGACGTGCACTATAGATCAGACCGCTTGAAAAAAACTAGGTTATATTTTGGAACCGTATATGACTGCCAATACCTGTACATGGAGAGACATATGCGATTTTAGGACAGAGAATACGTGCCTCACTGATTCCCTCAGGCTATATTTTCTTTACTTTATTCCTTTAACTTTATGCGCTAATATTTATTGATGTATATCTTGTTCTATTAGATTGTTAATTTGATATTCTATTTAATTGTGTAATCATTTATATTTGTGTAATTGTTCATAGTATAGTGGTTGAATAAATTTTCCAACAGATTTCTCCCCCCATTTGACCCTAAAATCACAAATCTCGTATGCTGTATAGGGTCCCATTTGACCACTACTACTTTCTCGAATGGGAGAACTGAATATCTCTTAGCGGTGAAGAGAAGATTGTTGCTATCTCCCCTTAAACACTTGGGATCTGCTATGTAGGGTCCTTACTTGCATAAATGAAATAAGTGGAATATGGCAGATTTATGGCCCCAAATTTGAACACAAAATCACTCATTATATCCTAAATTTCAATCCAATTCATTAGGTATGACCCTAAAAACGTATAGCAATAGCATTGTTTGCATGCAAAGGAGCATTCCGGCTTGATAGCAAAGGGTTGACAGTGTATATGCAATTGCATATCTTATTGATCACTGATAAAAACCTTTGGCTGTGTACATTTCATGTGGACATATATATGAGACTCTGCTAACATGGCAATGCGAGGTTCAATCATACAACATATCAATATATTCGTTCGGACAAATTAAACAAACACATAAACCAGTAGAGATAAAAGTATGCAACCACTTCATTAATTGAAAAAAAAAAAAATGTATGCAACTAGAAAGCAATAAAAGGAAAAAAAAAAAAAAAAATCAAGAATTAGGGTGTCACAATTATATCTAACCTTATGCCGTGAGTGGGCAATGGCAAGGGCGGAGGCATGTTGCGGGCTACACTGGGTTGTAACCCAGATAGCCGGCCCAAATTTTTTTCTTTTACTTCTATGGGTCTGGCTATTGCCACCCCTCAATTTTTATTTTTTTATTTAATATCCCCACTTGTTTTGGTTTTTTAAGGTTTTATGTAAAATACAAAAGGTTTTATGAAAATCGATCGCATGGTCTATTAGAAAACATCATTTTGAACAATTTTGCAGAAGAAAGTTTTTCCAAAATCTATCATTTAAATAAAAATTTTAACAAAAAATGAAATAGAGATTATATATGCCAAAAAGTCTATTTAAATGATAAATTTTGGAAAACCTTTCTTCTATAAAGTTGTTCAAAATGATGTTTTTTAGTAGATAGTGCAGCCATTTTTCATAAAAACCTTTAATATTTTGCATATAATCTAAAAAAATTAAAAGAAGTGGGAGACGCTGATAAAATTGAGGGGTGGCAATAGCCAGGCCCTACTTCTATAATTATAGTGGGCTTTAGCATTAGCCTAGGTGCCAAAATCTGAGAGCGCCTAGCCCGAAAGAGACTCGCCAAGTTCTTGCAACCAAAAGCCCAAAAGGTAATATAAAAAAGAGGATGGTTATTGCAACCCCTTAATTTTATTTGTACTTCCCACTAATTCTTTTTTATCAAGATTTTATAAAAAAATATAAAGTCAAGATTTTATAAAAAAAAGTATAGGAAGGGTTTTTTTTATAAAAAATTTGGTAATGTGGTCCACTAGAAAACATCATTTTGAACAACTTTACAGAAAAATGTTTTTCCAAATATGTTGTTTGAGTGGATTTTTGGCTATTATTTACCATCTCTATATCATTTTTTACCCAAAAAATTCACTTAAATGAAAGATTTTGAAAAAAAAAAAATTTCTGCAAAGTTGTTCAAAATGATGTTTTCTAATAAGTAGCATGGCCAATTTTCATAATTTTTTTTCTATATTTAATCTTGATAAGTTAAAATTAGAGGAGTGTACAAATAAAGTTAATGGATTACAATAACTGGTCTCTATATAAAATAAAAAAATTAAATAAAAAAAGGGAAAAGGGAGAATCGGGAAGCTTCTCGATCCAACTATATACATCTATATATATATATATATATATATATATATATATATATATATCTATAAAAGAGAATCTATGATGGGGCGGTGCCCCATCAAACATGATAGAGCAACATCACTTACTATGCAATATGATAGGTTTATTTGAAAGTTTAGACCTTTAAATATATTGAAGACATTTTATAGAAGTAGTAACAAAAAAAAAAAAAAAAAAACAAAAAAATTAAAAAGTTTAGGCACTAAAATATGTCTAGTCTAATGCGATTAAATCTATTTTAATGGACTTAATCAATATATAGTTTCGGCATTGGTATATAAAATTATATTTCACCATCAATTTTGATGGGGCAGTGCCGTATCAAAGATTTTTTTTTTTTTTGTATGTTTACTAATTTTTTACTCAGCCTAGATAATTTCAAATCTTGGCTCCGCCATTGCCAAGGCAATAGGATATCCCATGGAATCAGCTAACACCTGCCGGCCATGCATGGTGAGGAAGGCTTCTTTTACTTCAAATATAACATTACCATTAACATCTTTAATGACAAAGTTATCATAGGTCATGTCTTTAAACTTTCTAACAACCTCAAGATTGACGGTTTGAGGACTGCAAAACAAATCGTTAATAACACAAACAGGACGAGCTAATGGTGCACTGCTTCGTGCCATCATAGACGAGGGATGTCGTGGGAGAGAGTGAGCTTCGTCTTGAGTCTTTTGAAGCTTCCTCTCTGGCAATTCCTAGTCTTCATCCTCTCTTGCACTTCATAATCAGGCCTGGCTAGGCAAAGCAGTGTGCATTTTAATTGGTTGGAAAATGCTAGATGGAATACTCATTGGGATTAGGGTAATTTACAAGAAACACCCCTAATGTTGAGCCCTATTTCACATAACCCCCTAACAAAAAAATCAATGCAATGTATGTCTCCTCTTAGTTAGGTTTTTGGGTGAAAAATAGAGAAGAAATTGGGTGAAAAGAACACTATAGTTAGGAATGAGTGAATATTGAGCACATAAGAACGATAAAGTATCTTTTAGTATTTTTTACTCAATTCTACTCGATTTTTTACCCCGAAACCTATTCAAGGGGGACATTGCATCAATTTTTTCGTTAGGGGGTTATGTGAAATAAGCTTAAACATTAAAGAGGTTTCTTGTAAATTACCTGAAGTCTTTCGATAGAAATTGGGGTAAATTATAGAAAATCGGCCCCTCTAAATTATTGGGGGTTAGCAGATTACTTCCCTAATATTTAAAAGGTTGGCGTTATTGCCAGAGACCTTTTTTATGTTTCCACTGTTTTTATAGAGCTGTGAACACAAAATGACAACTTTTGCCCTTAAGGATGTAAAAGGTCAAAATGCCTTATTTTTATATGCCTAAATTACCCTTTCTCACTTTTGACACTATGCTCGCCGTCACGTCCTCTTCACAAGCAGGAAAACTAGACCTATTTATGATACCCCCCCTCTCTCTCTCTCTCTTTCTCTCTCTCTCTCTCTATATATATATATATTCATTTTTGTATTTTACTCTTCTTCTACGGATCTAAGCTCTTCCCACCTCAACTAGAAGCCTCACCCCTACTGAATAAATTATTAAAAAAAAAAAATAAAAAAAAAAGGGCTTGTGTAAGTATGCTACTGGATACCATCTTAAAATTGAAATAAACAAAGTTACTTTTCCAACCAACCTCTCTTGGCCAGTCACAGTTAGAGTTATTAGTCTGAACGTTAAACGATTTTATGTAGCAGTGACCCCACGTGAGGAGCGGGGATTAATCAGGTTTTGACAGTTCGGATACCTAATTGCTTGGAAAAAATAAAAAATAAAAGAAATAAATCTCTACTTCTAAGATGATTCTTTCTTGCATAGTTCAGAAAAAAATTCCATTGTTTTAACATTATGATTATCTGGGAAATAAACATTATGTTAGACGTTATGAAGAATCCATAGAAAGAATCTATAGAAATGATTGATCAATAGCAATCAAAATAGATGCAACAGGTAATGACTAGTCAAATTCAAAAATAAATTTAATGTCAAAATACATCCATAAGTTTTGTCCAAGGAAAAAATAAATAAATAAAAGAACAATTAAATGTTGAACTGAGTTGTCCACAAAAAAGCTAGCCATCAGCAATAGATCCCAAAGATTGATTTTTGCTAACCTGCAAATGAAAAACAAAAATGCAATCAATCATTTTTCTCTCGAAATTATATGTATAAATAATTGTGCAAAAAGGATACTAAGATAATTTAATTCATAACAATGGTAACACAAAGAGTTGTGAATTAAATCCTAAATTTAGTTCATATATAAACAAAATTCAAGTTGGCTCAAACTTAAATGCACAAAAGAATTAAGCTACGTTAATCAAGAATGCGATTAGATTGAGTTTCTATGTTAATTTAGTTAAGAAAAAAAATACTTACACGTTCTAATCGTGTAATAAGTTATTGATCGAACTATTTGCCACGTCTAAATCCACCCTATCCATTATGCTTCCACCATCAATTGGATTAGAAATGCTAGGAAAATTTTGCTCGTTAGCTGTGGTTTTGCCATGACATGTACTTTTGTTATGTCCAACTCCCTTGCAAATGCTACATTTTCTTCTCTTTTCCACAATCTCAAATTTTGAAGGATCACGTCTTGTGGAACTTGATTCCTTTCTTTTCTTTGATCCTAATGGGTGACCTTTGTGAGGTTGAACATTTGGCTCAAAAAGCAAAGGTTGTGAAACACTTACAAGTTGAGAAATTGTCTCCCGAGCATTTTCCTTCTGAACAAGAGGCCACTTTTTGTATTTATCTTCAAGTTCATAAAATAACCCTTTGAATTCATCTTCTTCATTAGTGACATCTTTATCAATATAAGTTAATGATCTTGTGTCAATCCTCCATTGTGAATGTATAACATCAAGAGATAGCATCCCATCTTTCCAATCCCTCATCCTGTGCGCACAAGGAAGACCCATAGTTGCCATAAAATGACCACTACATAAAGGTTGCATAGTTCCAAATTTAGCCATTTCATATTGCTTATGCAATTCTCTCATTGCAAATATTGAAACCTTGGTAATAACTTCCTTAAATAAATGAATGTTGCAGTTATGGGGAATCTGAAGCCTTTCACTTGAGAGTTGGGCTTTAATCTCTTGAAATTCATTTTCAATCGCAAGACAAATTTTATCTTTTACTTGCTGAAGATTACTTGTTGAAACCTGCAAATATTTTTTAAGTTTTGCATGTGCACCTTCCGCCCTTGAAGAGACGCGATTTCCAAAGTGTAGATACTTTTTGATCCATGCATTGACAAATCGCTCTTTCAATGGAAGCCATGTCTTTCAGATATAAGTTAAAATGCTTTTCTTCTCTATGTACAAAAGTTCAAAGTGCTTCCAAGCTTCCTTATATTTTTCTTCGCTAAGGGAATTGATAACTGTATTCCAATCAGACAAAAATGAATCCTAATCATCTTGTGCCTCAAAGTTTGGCCTACAATTTGACAAAATATTTTTCTCAATATGCCATACACATAAAAGATTTGTAGTTGTTGGAAACACAATCTCTATAGCCTTCATCAATGCTAATTCCCTGTCTGATACAATGACGAAAGGTTGACTATTAGGACCCAGTATATTACTAAACATCTTTAAAGCCCAAACATAATCATCTTCTCCCTCCTTTTCTAGAAAGACAAAACAAGAGTAGAAAGAAGTGTTGAAACTTGAGACTCCAATTATGTCCAATAATGGCATCTTATATCTATTCGTCTTGTAAGTGCAATCCATCACAAAGACATTTGAGTAGCTCCTCGTAAGTGTAATTGAAGTAGGGTGTGCAAAAAATAAATGCGTTAAGTGACCATTTCGATCTTGTTTAATGTTGTATATGAAATTTCGTTGGCCAAGTTCTTCAAATAGAGCCTGAATTATGGTACACCCTGCCAAGTTTTCTATATGAATTTTAGTCTTCATGTTGTAAATTGTTCTAGAGACTGCTTGAAGATTTGGATTCCTTTGTCGAAGAGAAGAAAGAATTTGACGCGGTGTTATTCATGATTTAGTCATCTCTCTAATAGTCACAATCTCTTCCTTTGACAAATGACGATAAGAGGGATGACCAGACATATCAATATAAGCTTTATGGTTATGTGAGTTATTTTTCATTTCAAGAATTCAAGAACCATCAACTTGTCTCTTACCTTGAATTTCAAAAGGACAATTTGTAAGACGTGTCGCCGTTTTCCTTTGTCGATGCTCCAGTGGAATGTTGCGCCTATCTCGATAACAACCCCCCTATCACAACTAACAGTCACGTACTTATCTTTCTTGGAGTTTTTTTTTTTTTTTTTTTTTTTTTTTTTTTTTTTTTTTTTTTTTTTATTTAGATATTGCATACCCTTGTGTTGAGAAAAAAATTCGAACACTATTAAGGAGCTCTTCACGAGTTGAAAATTTCTGATCAAGTAGAAGATGCACAGTATTTCGTTCACTAATTTCTTGACATTGTGTGTTTAGTGTTTGTGATTGCACATCATATGGTGGGCTTGTTTCAGAACATACCTCTGCATATTCACAATCCATGACAGTTATTTGTAAAGTCTGCATAGAAAAGAAATAGATGTTATTTGTTTATTGATTTAAAAATTACAATAAACAAAAAAAAAAAAAAAAAGGAATGCAACCCAAAAGTATTAAATGATAATCTCTTGTCTCTCTCAAAATGGCACCTCAAAAATAAAAAATAAAATTCCTTAATTAGAAGCCAATTCTATGCTAAAGTGATTTATTCCTTTGATTAAGTTTGAAGAGTAAAGAGAAATTGTACCAACAACAATAATAAATTATAGAGCAGCAAGCAAAATAATAATCTTATCAAATAATGTCAAAAAATATTAAAGAGAAAAAAGTCACACAGAACCCTAAAATAACATATAGAAAATAAAAAAGAAATTTATATAAAATAATAAAAAATTCACAATATTCTATTAAGAAAATCACATCAAATAATAAAAAATTACTAACCTCAAGGCTTAAGTAGAGTGTTAGCAGGAAGGTGCTGTAAGGGCTAAGGGCTTCAGTGGGGGCATTAGCGGCAAGGGAAACTGGTAAAAGACGACGATATATCTATATATATATAGCTATATCTTAAGAAAATGACAATATTACCATTATTCATTAATTAAAATATCTAGATTATTCCTAATTCTTTGCTATACATGTTTATGAAAAATTATTTGGAAAACACGTTAGCATATATTTAGAGACCTAATAATAATATACAACCAATCAACCATACATCTCCCTTCTCCCTTCTACCCATATGCTTCTCCTCTTTTCTCATTTTATAAATTTAGTCTTAATTTACATTCTCTGCATATTATCCAGTGGATCTCACAAATAATCAACAATGGTGATTCTTGGCATCCCCCCCTTCTTTGCAGGCAGCATTCAAAACTATGAGCAAGTTTGGAGAACTATCCTTATTTTTTTGTGGCTGTCGTTTATAGTATTTATTATTTATTATATAGGGGTTTTTCTTTTATGTTTCTTGACTTTGTATTAGGTGGGTTTAGGCATAGATAGTTAGCATTCAGAATTTTAGAATTAAATACCAGCGTATTTAGTTTTATAATGCTTATTGAGTAACCGTCAACCGATGCATCAGCTTGACATTAATTCTTTTCTTTTCTCTCTTATAAATTGAGTATTTAATCTTTCTCTTTTTCTTTCTTTATAGACTCAAAAACCCATCATAAAAAGGTACCAATTTTTTTTCTTTTCTAGATTCTTCGTTTTAATATGCTCAATATGTCTATAATATAATCTTGGAGATTAAAACTCCTTTCATAAGAGATTAATTTGCTTTATTTTTTGTACATTACAATTTTTATATTTTATATAATATTTTAGGTATTTTTTTTAGTGATTTGTTGAACAAAATATGTTTGTAAGAAATTGTCATTGTCATGGTTATAAGTTATTGTTCCCTATAAATTTCACTATTTTTTTTTTAATATTATATATCATTTATAGGATCAATTATAGTTAGTAATTTTGTTTCTTGAAATCTGTTATAGCATATCAGTTGTATAGTGGTTTTTTGTCTTCCAGATCAATGAATTATAAGTGCATCTTGATTTTTATCATTCTCTTAATTCAGTGATCATGGGCATGCTTAAAATTGGAAGATCAAAGGTGCACACAAATTTTAATTTGGTGGCCGGTTATTTGTTTATTTATTATTTTCTCCATATTCTTAGAAAACTTAATTGTCTTAACAAAGGTTCTTCAAGTCTTTGTGTTATATCTTATAATATATATAGGCACATGTAAAGTTATGCAAGTTTATGAATCTCCTTATAGTTATATAGCCATCTTTCAATCCTCTTTTTTTTTTTTCTTAACTTCATCTAGATGTTAGTTTCAATATTGTATCTCGATCTTATTGGAATGAGAAAGAAGCAAAATTAAAATAAATATTATTCTACCCAAATAGGAAAAGAAAAAAATTTTGTTACGTAAGTGAAAAAAAATTACAATTTACAAATTTGAGTTATAGTGGGAGAAGGATAAAAGGCAATGTGTAGAAACTAAAATTTGAGGAATTCTATCTGGAAGAAAAAATTGTTACATGATTGTAAAAAGTTTGGTAGTTATATGAATTAGAGTTGTAGTGGGAGATAAACAATGAGATTTAAATTTGATTTAAAAATTATTTTTTACAACGCAAATATTGTCACATGCAACGTACGTGTACATCAACTAGTATATATATATATATATATATATATATATATATATATAGTACGGATTATAGAGATAGAAACCGAGATACAGCTGCTATGTTCTTGAAAAGGGCATTCTTTATGTGAGAGAAGAGTCAAGTGAAAAAGGGCAATTTAGGCATATAAAACCAAGGTTTTTTGACCTTTTACTTCCTTAAAGGCTAAAATAGTCACTTTCATGTTCACAGCTGTATAAGACCGTGGAAACATAAAATAGGTCTCTGGCAATATCGCTAGTCTATTTAAAATCATACAATATACTCCCAAAATTTTTAATATTAATGTGACTCTTTTCTATCTTCTTGCGTTAAAGGTATTTCAGTTTCCCCCCACTTCCGTCAAGAACTAGTTAATTCAAAATGTGTTTTTGACTATTCCTCATTTGTAGGCATTGATATGTGGGGATCCACCACTTGTTACATCCCCATTTGACTACCCCCACTTGGAAAATAAGGTTAGACCACCATGTGAGTGACGGCCATGTCCTCTCGATGGAAGTAAAATCTTAAACCCAGTCTCCCCTTTATTCTTCCCACATGTTACCAAACCTATCATGTGTTTTAAATAACACCATCTCTCTCTCTCTCTCTCTCTCTATAGACTACAGGTTTTACTGGGGCAGGTCCAAATATGCTCAAATCCAATACATGATGAGCAGTAGTGTGGAGTCTATCCAGGTTTTAGGATTGAAATTCATGTGTGCAATTGTTTGGACTAAACAATTGTTTGGGGGTCTAAGCCTATAAGGTAACCCTTAAGTATATGTTTGGGGTATAAGCCTATAATAAGGTACCCCTTAAGTATAGTGAGAACCTCATTAGAAAATCTAACTCGATTTAAGCCACTGTACCACCGATCTTGTATACTACATGATAATTTTCCTCTTCTTAAAAAAAAAGAGATATAAGGATTCAAAACTTGATCTCAAATAAAAGTGGAGGTTATGTAGGATTTGAGTTCTATTGCTTGGCACAAAAAAAAAAAAATGATCCTCTGTAGTCCTAAGCATATTGAAAGCAAAATTAATCTCATTCTCTTCTCTTATAAATGGTTTCCTAATTCAAGTATAGTGTTGTCATCCGAACATTTTTTCCTCCTAAAAATGAAGTGCTAGTGGCAAAACAAGACCACCACCATGGCACAATCTTAGGAAGGAAAGAGCCCTTCACGTGTCCACTTGATTTCCACCGTACTACAAAAAATATGGCAATAATCAGAACTTAGGAAATAAATGACTCACTATGGCCACTAATTTCCGCACCCCAATTGTTTGATAAAAAGAGCTAAAGAAGATTCCCCCCCCCCCCCCCCCCCCCCCCCAAAAAAAAAAAAAAAAAAAAAAAAAAAGCTTGTCTAAAAACAGCATCAACCCTTTTCTATGACTTATTTAATCCTTTAATTAAGACAGATTACTCTGCTTTTCAGATATAATTAAGGATGCCCAGATTGGTTGCTCTAAGATTTTAATAAATTATTTTTGTAAAAAATGAATAAATAAATTATTGAATGGCATCCCCTGATCACGTGGTCCATCGATCGGTAAGCATCGCCATCTCATTCACTGCTAATTACTTACAAGTCAAAACTGGGTCAAGCAGCCCAGTTCATGCCAGCCCCCCTATGGAGCCTGCCATACCACTCCAAGCTTGTCTAAAAACAACATCAACTCTTTTCCACATCAATCATTCTTAGGCTATACAATCCCTTTTAGCTAAACTTAGGTCTTTTAATGTACTTTGATAAAGTAAAATTTAAAAATTTAAAATCAAATTTGCAACAATGTAGTATCTAACGAACAAAAATGTGTGTTTATATGTTGATATCCACATATCCATATGTTTGTATTTATGTGATTATGGATACAAATTCATGTATTCGTATCAATCGATATGTCTACGTGTCCATATATGAACATGAATGCATGTCTATATGCCCATGTCCATATTTGTATATATACCTTCTTTTTTTTTAGCTGACATGGAACACAATATGAGTGGAGGTAATTAACGAGAGCCTCCGCTGTAAGGAATCAAATATCTTCTTAAAATAAAAATAAAAATAAAAATGACACCAGAACACTTTGCATTACCTGATATACTGATTGCTTAATGTGGAGGATCCAATATGATTGTATTAATTAATTTTCTTAATTCACGTGCTTTTTCAAAGAGGCCTATCTTTGTGAGACGGAGGGAGTAGATTTCTTGAGTGTCCTCAAATCTTTGCAAAAAATCCTTGGTATGTCGCAAAAGGATATTACTATATTAGGCCATCTACACTTGTTACTCTATTTTTTACTTGGATCTAAGTAAAAATTGGGTAAGGATTTGAATCTGCTTTGATATGGATAAAGATTTGAGTCTCCCTTCATTTGATATGGATTTGGGTTACGGAGTGGAGCTCATTTTTGGCCATTTTTACTCAAATTTGAGTTTTAAGTAAGAATTTGAGTAAGTAGTGAAGGTGCTCATTAAACGAAAAAAGTCATTGACAAAAATGGGACTAGCGAATGGTGTACTGCTCTAGTGCTCTATGCCATCATAGACGAGAGAAAAAGCTTTGTTAACTTTGAGCTAGTCTCGTTGAGATCCCGTCGTGTGGGGCTTCTTAAAGTTTTCTTGTATACAAGCAAGAGCCTTCTGTGATAGAAGTTTATCAAGCTAGAGTGTGGAATAATGTGCCAAACGAAGGGAATTGTGCCACCTAGCATCTTTGGTGACGGTAAGAATTTTCAATATTTATACAAGTATGGTCCAAGTTTTTCCGAAGTAAACTAGAAACGACATAATAAAGTCTTTGTTGGCAGGCGCAGCCTCTCCAACGTTCTTGAGTCCACATTTTAGTGGACCCATAATTCATCCCTAACGTTGCGTATGGGGTAGAAATTTGGGGGGAAAAAAATTGAGATTTTTGAAGTTTAGAATTTTTAAGTGAGATATTTAAAGTTCTTTGTTTGGTTAAATGAAGTTTTATAACTTTCTTTTGTAAAAAATGAAATTTCTAGATAGAATTTGACCCCTTCAAATCCAAAGTTAAAGTTATAATGAGAATTTTAGAATTTTCGAGTTAAGTTAGTTAAATAAGATATTTAATTTTAAGAATTTGATAAATTTCATTTTCAACATTAATTCTGACTAAAAATTTCTTATCCAAACACAGTGTAACTAATTTTCAAAAATAAATATGTCAATTCAAAACACTCTCTATTTACCAGATTTTGGAGCATATGCGCTGTGTGTGCCAAAAACAAATATTACAAAAATCTCCCAGAAAATAAATAAAAAATCTGAATTCAAAATGAGAACAAAAACTGATATTAAATAGTTAAGGAGAGAGAGATAATAAGAAGGTAGTTATGATAGAGGGAGAGAAAAGTCTACCTAAATGATAGATTTTGGAAAAACTTTCTTCTGCAAAGTTGTTCAAAATGATGTTTTCTAATAGACTAAGCGATCAGTGTTTGCAAAAACCTTTATATTTTTCATGAAATCTTAAAAACCAAAAGAAAAGGGGTGGGCTTATAATAATGTGGGGTTGCAATAGCCGTTCCCATATACCATTTCTTTTTTTGGGCACATAAAAGGGGCAAGGCCCAGGACAACAACTACGGACAGATTTTGCAACAACATTAAGGTCATTGCGAAGAAGATTTTGTTAATCCATGAGTCCATAGAGACAGTATCAACCAAATATAATCCAAATGGTCCTTCAAACTCTTATTGCCCAGTCAATTAGTACATAAGTTTTATTTATGGCCTATGACTCTTTGAACTCTTCCAATTGTAGGAAAAAGAAAAAAAACAAACCTTTTGTGATAAATCAAAAAAAAAAAACAAAATCATTTTTTCCACCAAATAATATTAGTTCCTCTAATTAAAATTATAGAAATAACCTTTTACAAATATAAGATACTATAAAATAAAGGATCATAATTGTGGTATCACATCGCAATTGTTTACAATTAACATCTAATTTTAAGAAGATACTTAAAAAAAAAAAAAAAAATTTAATTGAGTAAAACACTGAATGAAACTAGAAGGTAATCTACCCAACTAAGAGACGGCCAACCTCCAACGATCGAAAAAGCAACCCACAAGGTTCCTAAAGACCAGCGACAGACAACCCTATCCCTACCGCACCGACTGCGGCTGTTGTAGCTGGAGCAGTGGTGACATTATATTGGCCTCCAGTGTTGATGTCCTCAATAAACACAACAAGCGCAACTATGAATGCATGATCGATACCAGGTTGCACTTCCAACATGAATTTGTCCTTTTTACCAAATTTACTCGCATAATTGTGTTTCCGATGCATCTGCATTTTCATCCACCGTCGAATTAGATTAGTGCCCAGCTAGAAATTAATTTAAGAGAGGCATATATAAGGAAACCCTCTTTGCGCAGCGACAATTAGTGTAAGGATTTGGTGCTGTAAAAGCATTTTGTTGTGCACGATCGCACTACTGGTGTATTGCCAGTCCTGCGATTCACTATCGCATGGTTGTTGCACCGTTACAGCCCCAAATCCCAACTCGCGAAGTTCAATGTTACCTTGGCAATTATTGTGGAAAACTCGCCAGCATAAAAGACACAAAATTTATCCTCCCATTTAACCCTAAAATCACAGAACTCCTCTTTTGTGTTGCTGGGTAAGTACACCTCAACTACTCTCTCAAATCGAAGATTTGAATATCTCTGAGCAGTGAAGAGAAGATCTTTGATATCTGAGCTATCTCCCCTAAAAACTTGGCATCTATCATGTGTGGAAAAAATCTGCGTAAAGGAAATAAAAGGTTGAATAAAATTTTCATCCGATTAATTTCATAGGTAATTAAGACCATATAAATATATATTCAACCGATACTACATATAGCAATAGCATAATTTGCGTGAAAACGAGCATTCCGGCCAGATATATAGCTAGCAAGGGATTGACAGAATTTGATTGCATGTTCTTGATTACCGGTGAGAAGGTTTGGCTGTGTTCATCTCTTTACTACGCTTAAGATGTCTGAATATCAGAGTCAAGCTACCAATTGCTGCACATGAACTTACATATTAACATATATGAGACTGATAACCTGGCTACGCATGCAAGCTAGGTTCAATCAAACAATTTTTTATTTTTTATTTTTTATTTTTGGTTGTAGAATCAACATATATTAATTTGTTGTGTCAAACAAATATATATATATCACTAGCTATTTAAGGACGGCTTAAAATAAAATAAAAAAGTTTATGTACTATTTTTATATAATACATCAACTAGCTAGAGATTAAAGTATGCAACCAGAAAACAATAAATATATATATATACAAAGAATTAGAAGTAATTATCAAACCTTCTGCCGTGATTTGGCGAGGGTATTTCCATTAGCATCAAGTAAGACCTGCCGGCCATGGAGGGTAAATACATCTCGTTTTACCTGGAATCGGATGTTACCGCTATTAACATCCTTAACGTCGAAGTTATCATGGTTCATGTTCTTAGACTTTCTGAAAATTCCAAGATGGACGACATCAGAACTGCAATACACATTTCCATTAACATGAATGGTTTGTGCGCGCGCCATCATAGATGAGGGACAGAGAAAGCGATCGATCAAGCGTTGTTCGATCCCTAGAAATTTTTTTTCTTTTTTTTCCACCTTAAGTGTTCAGACGCGTGTAGAACAGTATTTTTTCACTGGAGGATGATAAAAATGAAAGAAACGTCCTATACAGAGACAAGAAGATGCAAATATGATGCAGCTTCCTCTATCATTTGATCTTTAAAGGCCTTAATATTGTGAAGAAAAATCTTCCCGGCAACTTGGTTTTGTTATGGTCTTCATCTCGAATTAAATTAATGCTTGGAATTCTAGAATGGTTGGTTGGTTGGTTTGGCAGGTGGGGCATATGTGCAAAGGGCTCCCTTTAGCCAGAGTGTGGATACCTTCAGTGCGTCAATGGAGGAACTCGGCACCGTGTTGAGGTCCCACCACCATTGGATAATAGGTTGGACGGTTTAGATCAAAATTTTAAAAAATTATCCATTAAAATGATTAAAATGACTTTAATGAGCAACTTTTTAAAATTCGCCCACCTTGGCACTGAATCTTAACTTGCTCCGTTGGCCTTACTGTACAAAGGTTGCACAACCTTTAGACAAGTAAAAAAGTCTACTTAACCCACTGGTAGTGGCACGTTGACTAGGAAAAACCTTTTCACGTCGTAGTAGAAATTATTTCATGTATTTAGTACACCTGATAATATGCATAGTAACAAACTTCTCCGATTAATTGTTCTCAAATTTATATCGAGTATTTTATTAAACGAATGAAACTCAAATTTATCCCATACGGTATAATAATTCCTAAATTACTCTAAAATACTCCAAATGTTACAAATTATTTGCAAATTATTTATGAAATTCTCGAATTAGAATTAATTATCAAACAAGCTTTGTTCCCTACAATTATTTTTTATTTTTTTATTTTTTTATTTTTAACCTAAAGCGTTCAGATGCGTGTAGAAGTGTATTTGCTCACAGGAGAATGATTTTAAAAATAAAAAAAAGCGCTACAGAGTTTGAGTAAACAAAGTACTAGGCAGACTATATAGTGACATGAAGATGAATGACGTCTCTATTTCCTGAGAGAAACTTGTGTGAAACCGTTGCATGGGCCAGCTGGTAAGACCAGCCAATGGGGGGAGAGGAAAGTGCCTTCATCAGTGCATGCACTGATGAAGGCACTTTCCTCTCCCCCCATTGGCTGGTCTTACCAGTCTGGCCATGCAACGGTTTTATACAAGTTTTTTCCCTATTTCCTCATCATTTGAGAGACAGGGTCTTCATTTGCACGAGATGCCGGAAACTGCGCGCTTGACTTGGAATGTAGAATCAATGGGTTGGTTTGGTACGTTTGGCCATATCCAGGGGCTGACCCACACATTGCCCTGTGGGCGGACATTAGGGTGTTCGTGGTTCGATTTGATTTGGTTTTAAGGTAGATTTTAAATTAAGTCATTATACTTCGATTTTTGTTTTCTCAAACCAAAATCAAACCATACTATAAAAAAAACCAAACCATAAAATTTCGGTTTGGTTCGGTTCGGTTTCAGTTTTATCCTATCAAATAGCAACAAATAATTAAAAATAGAAAAATGACAAGCCAGACTCTAAATAAAAACATTTTTAATAAAATCATCACATTAGCAACTAAAAAAAGCATTAAACATTGTATCAAAATATAAAAATATTGACTTATGTCAATCCAAGTTCAAATCTCCAATCTAATACGTGCTAATATCTTACACAACAATAATAGTTAGTTTAATACATGTCAATCTAATAAAGAAAAAACATTAAAAAAATTTACAATCTATTACCTATTATGCCCTTATTAGAATAAAAATTTACAAAGTAAGTTTAATATGTAATATATAAAATTATATATATTTATATTATATTTTTTTCGGTTTTTTCGGTTTTTCGGTTTGGTTTGATTTTTTAAGCATGAAAACCAAAACCAAACCAATTTAATTCGGTTTTCTAAAATTAGAACAAAAACCAAACCTAAAGACCAAAAAACCAAACCAAACCGACTGGTTTGGTTTTCGGTTTTAACCTAAACCATGAACTCCCCTAGCGGACATAATAAAGTCTTTGTTGGCAGGCGCAGCCTCTCCAACGTTCTTGAGTCCACATTTTAGTGGTCCTATAATTAATTCATCCCTAACATTGCGTATGGGTAGAAAATTTGGGGGGAAAAAAATTGAGATTTTTGAAGTTTAGAATTTTTAAGTGAGATATTTAAAGTTCTTTGTTTGGTTAAATGAAATTTTATAACTTTCTTTTGTAAAAAATGAAATTTCTAGACAGAATTTGACCCTTTCAAATCCAAAGTTAAAGTTATAATGAGAATTTTAGAATTTTAGAGTTAAGTTAGTTAAATAAGATATTTGATTTTAAGAATTTGACAAATTTCATATTAAACAGAAATACTAACTAAAAATTTCTTATCCAAATACAGTGTAACTAATTTTCAAAAATTCTCTTTTTCTTGATGATATGCATTAATTACTTCTAAATAATAAATATGTCAATTCAAAACACACTATATATTTACTAGATTTTGGAGTATGCGTGCTGCGTGTGCCAAAAAAAAATGTTACAAAAATCTCCCAAAAAAGAAATAAATAATTTGAATTCAAAATGAGAACAAAAACTGATATTAAATAGTTAAGGAGATAGAAATCACAAGAGGGTAGTTATGATAGAGGGAGAGAAAAATGGGAGAAGTAATATTCAAGGAAAAAGAATATAGTGGGTGGTTAAAACTGATGAAGGTTTTTGTAGTCCACTCTGTACATCTAATCAAAATTTCATACGTTTTCTATATTAGTATAAAAGAATAGATATATAGTCCCCCAATCCAAATTAATTATTTCCAAGTTACGCCCTGAGCCTTTATTACCTAGGCCGATTACATATATACCATTTCTCTTTTTGGGCACATAAAAGGGGCAAGGCCTGGGACAACAACTACGGACAGATTTTGCAACAAAGTCATTGCGAAGAAGATTTTGCTAAACCATGAGTCCACAGAGACAGTATCAACCAACTATAATCCAAATGGTCCTTCAAACTCTTGTTGCCCAGTCAATTAGTACATAAGTTTTCTTTATGGTCTATGACTTTTCGAACTCTTCAAATTGTAGGAAAAAGAAAAAAAACAAACCTTTTATGTTAAATAAAAAAATAAAAAATAAAAAATTAAAAAAAACCTGAACCATTTTTTCCACCAAATAATATTAGTTCCTCGAATTAAAATTATAGAAATAGCCTTTCACAAATATAAGATACTGTAAAATAAAGGATCATAATTGTGGTTTCTCATCACAATTGTTTACAATTAACATCTAATTTTAAGAAGATACTTAAAAAAAAAATTAATTGAGTAAAACTCTGAATGAAACTAGAAGGTAATCTACCCAATTAAGAGACGGCAACCTCCAACGATCGAAAAAGCAACCCATTTATAGAAAAAAAAATTTCCAAATTCTAGTAGACTTTTTATCCATTTATGAACCAGAAACTGTAAATGGCAAAAAAATCTACTTAAACGACAAATTTTTTGAAAAATCTTTCTCCTATAAAGTTGTTCAAAATGATATTTTCTAGTTGATAGCGTAACCTGTTTTTATGAAAACCTTTTATACTTTTCATAAAACTTTAACATAAAGAGTAATGATACATATGACCACTATTAGAGAACCAAAGCATAAGACCACTGATTTGGCTGAATTTGATTAGTCAATGGTATTAACACCGTTAGAAGCTAAAAAAGAGCTTAATATGGGAAGCCCTCAATTTTCGATTCAGATAAATGTTCTCAAAATTTTGGATAACGGGATTATAGGGGGTTTCCTCAAAATTGCTTTGATCTTCTTTTTCCTTTTAGTGATTCTCAAAAGGAATCATCAACCAAAGTTTTGAGATACCTCCCGCATTCAAGTTCGACGAAATATTCAGATAATTAACCATGACACATCATACAAAATCACAAATTAAATTAATGCAAAATATTCAGATAATTAACCATGACACATCATATAAAATATGCATCAAGATAATACTACAACTTAACCATTATCATGACAAATCAGATAAATTGAGAGTTTTATCATATAACAATGGGGAGTTCCCCACCCCTCCCCCCCCCCCCCCCCCCAAAAAAAGAAAAAAAAAAGACAGATAAGTTTTTAGAACCATGAATATTCAGATAATTTGTGAATTTTTTTTTTTTTAAAGATAATAGTAGGAATTCCTTCCCTCGTGCATTGTTTTCCCCTGATTAGTGCCATGAATATTAAGATAAATTGGGATTTTCTTTTTTTTTAGATAACAATGTGATGTTTTTAAGATAATACTGAGTGCAATATGACACTAAATATGACAAATCAGATAAATTGGGAGTTTTATCATATAACAATGAGAAAATCACAGCAATTTTGAGGAAACCCCTTATAATCTCGTTTATCTAAACTGGGTCGAGTTGAGTTGTGGTATTATCTTGATGCATATTTTGTATGATGTGTCATGGTTAATTATCTGAATATTTCACCGAACTCAAATGCGGGAGTAGGAGGTATCTCGAATCTTTGGTCGATAATTCATTTTGGGAATCGCTAAAAGGAAGGAGAAGATCACAGCAATTTTGAGAAAACCCTCTATAATCCCGTTTATCTAAATTTTGAAAACATTTATCTGAATCGGGAATTGAAAGCTTCCATAGTAAGTTTTTTTTTAGCTACTAACGGTGTTAATACCACTGACCAATCAGATTCAGCCAAATCAGTGATTTTATATTTTGGTCCTCTAATAGTAGTCCTATGTATCACTACTCTAAAATAAAACCTTAAAATGTAAAATAAATGAAGAATGAAAAGTAAGTCTTCGGATGCCGATAGAGGCCTCCTTACACCAAATATACAAAGTCCCGGGTCAGCCATAAGGAGGGAAGCCCAACACACACGTCTCAACACTTTGTTAAAAAAACAATTTCTCCATTTTCTTCCACACTTTGATCTACTTCAAATCACAACCGGCTACAGTTTTGCATACTTAACAAGCGAGACCTACCCAGAGCTTGCTCTCTGTGTTCCTCATCTATGATGGCACAAAGTAGTAATACACCAGTAGCAAGTCCAGTTTGTGTTATTAGCAATGACAATTAGGTTGGGGTTTGTCACTTAAGTGAGTTGATTTGACAATGGACTCACTATTATTTTTGGGGGAATTACCGTTTGAGTTTATCATTTGATGGTATTGCCCCCGAAGGACGGCCATAGAATTGTAAACTGAGTAATGACCATTCAGGTATGGGTTAACCAGAGGTGGGTGTATGGTTAGTTTTGAGTTTCCCATTTTACCCTCTGCACTATAGCAAATACGATGCCCATCTCTCTCTCTCTCTCTCTCTCTCTCTCTCTCTCTCTTCTCATCCCCTTCTGCACAATAAAGCACCCGTCTAATCTCTCTCGCTCTTTTCCCCCTCAGCACCCGTCCAATTCAGCTCTTCTCTCTCATCTCTGTCAGTCTACATATGCACAGCCCCTCTCTTTCTCTTTCTCTCTCTCTCTCTCTCTCTCTTCCCTTCAAGCTCCCGCTCAAGGAAACTTAACAGACTAACATCTCACAGCGACCTCATTCCTACATCCAAACGACAGCCTCCTCCCTCACGGTTCTCCACGACGGCGTCATCCATTCCTCACTCCATTCCCTCTCAAAACCCCATGGAAGGAGAAGCACACAACCCCTATCTACGGATGAAGCCCTAACCTTGAATTGGTGCACCTGCTTATTGTCGGCGCAGATATGAAACTCCTTGTCGGCTCAGATCATGGTATGTTCTTTTTTTATACAAATTGAGTGGTTTAATTTGAATTTATTAATGGTATATAAGTTGTTACTTGTGTGCAGGCTGTCATAAGTGAAGGAAAAAATGCCATTAACTATGAGGGTATGGAGTTCTTCGACCTTTAATTTTTGTTTTTTTTTTTCAATTGAAGTGATTCCTTATTCAATGTTACAAGTAATTCAGACTTACATTGAAAAGGTTTTGAATTCATTTGCAGTTCCTGAAGCAAATTTGCAAATATTTACCCCAAATAATGGAGGAGACAGAGGACGGGAATATCAAACTCTTGGAAGTCCAAGTAGAGGTATTTGCTTTTATTTTTTCTGTTTTTTCTACGTTTCTAAGGTTTGATGAGCAAACATAGATAAGCTTTATTACCTGATAATTTAGTGGTTTTTTTGTTCATTTATAATACATAAAATATGTGTGTGTATATATATATATATATTGGATTCTCATTTATGGTAAATATTTCAACTGGGTGATACCTTGTGCTTGCTATAAACGCACTACTTGGTCTATGACGTTATAGTTTTGGAGGCATTGGTCATTTTTTTAAGTCACTTCATATTTTTATGTTTTTTTCTCCATAGTTGCAAGTTTGAAGCAAATGGAAAGCCTTTCTTTGTGCACTAACTATCTCAAAATTTTTTTTTTTTTAATTTATTGTACAAAATTTATGCAATACTATGGTGACATTACTCACAAATGTTGTGGGATTGGGGTTCTCTCTTTGTGAAGGGATATATCGTGGGTTACCAACCCTAAAAAATTTGTGTTTATTTATTTATCATTTTCCCAAACCTAGATGTGTTGATGAACAGTAGTCAGTGTTGTTTGTTTTTTAGAAACCACATTGGGATTTTTTTGTAAAAATTGAGGATACTTAAATGATCTCTACCAAAAAGAATCTTTTTTATTTATTTATAAAAACAAAGTAATGATGTGTTTGGGTGAAGAATTTTGAGAAAACATGCAACTTTTATAAAATGATGGGATTATTTAAAGCTAGACGATGTAATTGGGATTTAAAAAATTATTTGTTCGCTTAAACAATTTGAAATTGGGATTTATGAATGGTAGATATAGAACAGTAAGTTTATACTTTAGCATGTTTTTTAGTAGTGAGGTACTCCATATTGATAGATATAGAACATTAAGTCCTTTATAAGCATGTTATTATGAACAAATGCATACATGTTTTGAGTTCATATCATACATTTTATGGAACAAATGCGTACATGCTATAAGTTCGTAGCATACATTTTATGGAACAACTGCATACATGCTTTAAGTTCATAGCGTACATTTTAGGGAACAAATGTGTACATGCTTTAAGTTCATAGCGTACATTTTATGGAACAGATGCATACATGCATTAAGTTCATAATGTACCATTTATATCACCATTCAGTACATTTGTGTTTGGGACCACATTTGGACAAGATAATGAAGTTTAGGTATTAATTTGTGAATACTAGGGTGGGTACCACATTAAGTTAACATGGATATTGATGACAGTAGCTAGTGTTGGGTTTTAAGAAATCGTAGCTTTGTTGATGACAGTAGGTTGGATTGTTTATAAAACAAAAAACAAAAAAAAAAATGTTTGTATTGTTTACCCAAAAATTTTAAAAAACGAAAAATAAATAAAACAATGCAACGATGTGTTTGGGTGATGAAATTGGAAAACATCTAAAACTTTTAAAATTATAGGATTTTAGAAAGTCAGAATATGTTTTGGCTAAACATTTTCAAACTTGCATTTAAGAATGGAATTTTGAAAGTTCATTATATTCATAGATATTTTAAAAATGAAATTCATTGCATATCGTATAACTTATACATTACCCATCCCCAAACTTTTCTCAACATCACTGTCTCAAAATTCAAATGTTGTCACGTGTTGTGGGCATCACACGTGCACTAATGGTACTAATGTGGGTCATACATGAGTATGGAATCCATAGCAAATAGGGAGTGTTTGAATTGAGAGGTACAACCCAGCTTGAAAAATAAGGACAAATAAGTCTACACATGCAACAGTGGGTTTGTGAACTGGGAACTTGAGCCAAAGATAGAGTGTTTGTGTGGGTATATACGGGAGGATAGTGGTTTGGGAGAGAGAGAGAGAGAGAGAGGAGCTATAGGTGTTTAGGATGGGAATTCTTAGGGAATTTTTTTTTCTTTTTGTTTTTTTGGATCAAAAACTCATTCATCCATTAAGTAACAAACCACTCCAAAGAAAAGAGGCAACAAACAAATAGAATATGAAGAGAGTGAGAAAGGCTCGTTTCTTTATGCTTTTGAGAAACCTGGCCACACCTCCCCAAGCACTTCTTACACAGGATCTTTAGAAAACAAAAGGATCAAAACTTCCCACTACAGAAAGGTCACATGTAATTATTTGCCCAACATAAGAGTAAAAGGAAAAGGGGTATATAAAAGAGGGAAAGGCTTACAGTACATTGAATGATACACAGGAAAAGAGAGAGGGGGGTTGAGTTTATCTACTTCATGGGCAATTCGGTTTTTTACCAGGGCCTCCATAGTAAACGGAGTGGCCCCAATCACCATTACTGCCAGTTTGAACATCATAGCAATTAGATTGCTCAGTGAATGTGCCAATCCCTTTAGGGACCTTGACATTATTGGAGGCATCAACTATCTGAATATTCCGGAAACAACTTGATTTGCCAACCCCTTCCTCAAGGAAATGGCCACTGCCCATTTGAGTTGAGGTGTGCTGACCATCTGGTTATGAATTTAGAAATTCACCTCCCTAGTCAATCATGGAAGCACTGTCTGCCAAGTATGAGAATAGGAAAGAAGGCCAATAACCCAACACATAGTGATTACCAAATTGCATCCACTAATTTCCCTCTTTTGGATCCTTCTAGACAAGTATACTAATATCGTATTGGGAATTCTGAAAGGCAAAAACAGGGGAGATGCTTGCACCCATTGCTATTTCACGGTTGATTTGAATGAAGCCTGAGCAGAGTAGGTTAGGCAACCCATGGCTTGATATGCATCAGTGGTGCAGTAGGTGAAAAGTTTTGTGTTGTTATCACCATATACATCCGGCTTGACTTGCCAAGTAGCTTCAATTTTGTTTAGATCTTCACCGAAAGAGCCCCCCAGTATGCAGAGCTGAGCCAACCATAAATGTTTGGGAACCTTACATGCTTCCTTGGGATTTTGTTAAGGCAATATCTATACCATTTGCTTTAATTTCTTCCCTTATAGTGTGATGCGATTTTCTAGTGTTTAATTAGAGTGTGACAATCTCGTCATTACTATAGGGTTCAATAATAGCTTTGGAATTTTTTTTAGTACCAAAAGCCACGATGGTATAATACGTTCAATGTAATTCATCACATTTTTTACATTAATTGATGTTAGTTATGTAATTCATCACATTCTTCCATGTATGCTGAATATGGACACCCAATAAGAATGTATGAGCAAAATTGGATGAGAATTCTTCTACAAATTAGTCATTAGGATCATTTGATCAATGTTGATTTGGCATGGTTGGTAGTAGGAATTAATTCATGCATGCGTCACCATCTCTCCAAATAAATGAAATGCGGAGCAGTGAATGGTTTTTATATTTCTTAAGGTTATCCAATTCGCTTAACACATAGATGCTAACTAAAAGTGGTGAAGGTTGCCTATGTATGTAGAGATGAAGTTGTTACTCTATTATCTACCTCTAAGCTTTTAAACAATTTTTTTTTAAAAAAAATTTATTGGGGTAGATGGCTCTGGCTGTAATGCTCTTAATGAATTTAAAGTTTGTGTTCGCTTTCTTCTTTTATTACTTTTATATTTTATTACTAGGTTGATAAATGAAGTCTATATTGTTTTACGATTTCTACTACAAATACTTTTTGAAACCTTTCGACATTGTAAGTATACCCACTTGGTTATAAGTATACCCAAAACTGATTTGGGAATTCTATTATATGCTCATTTTTTGGTATAGGTGTTGGTTGGTTGATTGGCCTATGGATGTGATAAATCTATATTTGGCGCTTTTCTACACATGATTGGTGGTGGTGTCTATGAAGAACTTAGTGTTTGGATGCCATCTACAAGTCCGATTTACTATTTTTTTTTTTTAAAAAAAATTTCTGTTTATTGTTTGTTAATTATGGTCATTGTATGTTTCACCATTTTCTATCATTATATATTGTCTTTTACTAGACATTGAATATATGCTAAGCTTACAGAGATTCGTTTCATTATTTGGAAGGGCTGTTTGATAGGCAAACCTAGTATTTGATGGATTTCACCCTTCTATTGTAAGTGCCATGAACACCATGTTTATATATATTCCAACCTTTATGCTTAGATAATTTGTGATCGAATTGATGAACTTTAATTAACTCTTTTTTCAAAACGAGTGATATTTGAAACGTATATTTAATATAGGTGATGATATCTTAAAATCCAAAACTTTATGTTGGTTTCATGAACTTAGCTTCTATTGCCTCCATATTTTTTAGTATTTTCTTCAATGAAGTGATGGTTGCTTCCAATGGTATTTTCTTCAATTTCAATCTCTCCCCCCTCATTCCCTCTCCGTGGTCATTCTATGTGTCACCATACTCTATCATTAAATATTGTATTTTATTAGACACTCAATCCTAAGCTTATCGAGTTTCCTTTCATTCGTTGAAGGGGCTGTTTGAGCGGCAAACCCACTAATTGATTCATTTCACCCTTCTATTTTAAGTGCCACGAACAAGTATTGGTTTCAATTTTGTTCAATAAATTTTAGTTTATTGCAAATTGGTGAAATCCTATTTGTATCTAATATTGTTTTTTGTTATAATGACTTTTGTTTGATCATCTAAATTAAATATTCAAGATTCTATCCCAAATTAAAATTACCTAAGAGCTTCCGAATCCATATGATTGCTTTTGAATTTCTTTCATATATGAGTGCCAAATTAGTCTGTGGGTTTTATTTTTAGTTTACTTTTGTCGAATTTTATGTACCAAATGGTTAAAAAAAAATTGTTCTGTTTTTGGAAGCACAAAGTGCAATAAATGTGACTATTTTAAATGTCATTGTTAGTTTTCATGCTCTGTTAATATGAAGCACCAGGGTTTTTAGTTTGGTAAAGGATCCATATTTTAGGAAGCATTGTGTAAATATTTACAAGATTTGAATATTTTGTGTTAGTACAAAATATTTTGCCACAATTTTATGAGTTCGTAAGACGAAACATGACTTTGTTATGCTGTGGAACTATTGACAATTAGTCTCCCATTGTTTCAATAGAAGTTGTGGAACAAGTATCCTACCAACTGATGCCACCCATTGCTAATTGCATTTTTATTGCTTATATAAGCAGTTCATATGAAGTCCTATATCATTGATTTTGGCTTCCAATTATATACTTGTTGGCTTGGTAGATTTAGTTTGTTGAATAGCACTATGTAATGAAATTTTATTTGAAGCTAAAATGAGTAGACGCTTAGATGGTAATATCGCAATAACTTTTTGCATCTACAAAATGACATGCGTGTTCAATCACCATTTGAGAATCTTTGTTAGTTGCAAGGATGGAAAATAGAGCAACTACACAAAGTAAATTATAAATTTGTTCTTCCAAGTTAGCAAAAAAATTATATCAAACAAACGAGAAGGGAAATGGGCTCATATATCAGCCATTCAACCCTTAAAATGGTTTGCTTGACTTCCCCTGAAATCTTGGAGATTTATGCTATATATCACCAAAAAAAATAATAATAATAAGTTATCAAATTTATACTAAAAAGATTGTAATGGAAATTGATGTTAGGAGTTCCAATTTTCTATGACAATCAAATTTGGAATGTGAATGTTTATAATAAAATTTGCCTTATATTTGACCATTAGGAATGATTATGTGTATTATTTTTTTGATGAAATGATTATGTGTACTAATATTTTTTATTACTCTATTACTTTATTAATAGTTTAGGACTAATATTTTTTATTTTTCTGACTATGAATGAGCAATGGACCATTGAATGGCCATGTTCATGAATATAATAGATCTGAAGTAGCAAAACACAATCAGCATAACATGAATAAAAGAGTGGATTGGGAGGAGCAGTCGAGTGGTTCACATGAAAGGCTGTGAAGAGCTCCAAGTCTACACATGCAAAGGGATGTGATCGATATTTGTCGATATATCATCAGCTAGGTGAGGTTCGGTGAATTTAAATTGTTAGTTTGGTAAACCCATTTTTTTTATTAATTAATTATTTCATTTTGTGTGGATATCCAGAGCATGGAGGTCAAAGGTGGAACTGACATAGTAAGGGAAACCCAAAGAAGTACTACATCGTGATTCATTTAGATTTGGTCAGTTGCTGGAAAACGTGTGAAAACTATAAGAAATGAAGAATTTTTTTAAAACCTGATTCATTTGGATTTTATCCTTCATAAGTTTTAATCGTATTGGGCATTCTTATGCATTGTTTGTTTCTTCCTTCCTTCAGTTTTTGGTGTTTCCTATTAACTGTTTAGATTGTAATTTCGATTGACATGTTAACAATGACAAATCCTTCAAATCAAGTTTCAGAAATCTGGGGATCCTATGTGCAACTTTGGGGATCCCTGGAAATGTCTTCCACAATATAATGACCCTCCTTTGAGACCCTTGAGTTAGGGCATGCATGAGTTGTCAACTCATAACATGCAGGTAGGAGATTCCATCTCAATCCAATGACAACTCGTACCCCATATTCCTTCTATAAATCCTTTAAATCAGGTTTCACAAATTTGGGGATCATATGTATAACTTTGGGGATCCCTGGAAATGTCTTCCACAACTATAAGAAATGTAGAATTTTTTTAAAACTTGATTAATTTGGATTTTATCCTTCGTAAGTTTTGATCGTATTGGGTATTCTTATGCATTGTTTGTTTCTTCCTTCCTTCAATTTTTGGTGTTTCCCATTAACTAGTTTAGATCGTAATTTCGATTGAATTGTTAACAGTGATTTTGTTTTTAAAGACCAATGTACTTTTAAATTGTAATTTGAATTGGATTATTGATTTCGATTTTGTTTCCACATACATATGTACTCTTCTTCTAGAATTTTTAGTTAGTGTTGAATTTATAAGGTTATTTTTACCCTTCATGAACTCATATTTAATAATATAAATAGTGTGTAGCTTTGGTATGGTGTACGGAAGGTTGAAGCACCTAAATGACAATTCATCAGCCAATTATAATTTGCATAGGTTTGGTTTCATTTGGTAGACATTTAGTTACCTGAAAAATAAAATTTAAATTGCTTGTTTCAATTATAGAAGTCAAACAACAAAATGTTTTCTCACATAGAATTTTGTATTATATTGTTTATGACAAGCTTTGTTTCACTTCAATTGATCGAGGTATAGGAATTTTTTTACCGATTCCCTATCCTCCATCTAAAATTTATAAAGTCTCCACCATTTCCTTAATTGTTTTCTTTATTTGATCTCTCCATCTTTTTTTCTTCTTTTTTGATTAGCTGATTTGGTGTAACACAGTCAAACGATTTGGTGAAACCTAAACTCCAAAATTTTGAGTTATCCACTCTTTTTACGTCACAAAGTCTATAAGTTTTGAACACTTTTACTTGGGCATGTATGTCTTATTACTAACATTGAATAAATGGGTTTGGACACAAATCAATTAGAGAGATATGATATATAAATTTAACAGAATGTTTATGATTGCTATATAAAGAAATGGCTAAAAGGAGAGAAATTGCACATAATGTCATGCTCTTCATACCTTATGAGATTTTGTTATGTTAACTCCGAATACAATACCTATGTAATAGGTTATTATTTGGAAGAGGATGTATCTATTTATTTTATCATATAGGTATAAATTACTTTCCTTTATAAATGTGTAGGATATTGTTACATCATCATACATAGGGGTGTATTTTTTTGTTTGATTTTTGTTAATTCATTTGTTATTTGGTTGACATTATGTAGCAGTTGCGTAGTTGACTCATTGTGCCCTTCTCCTAATGGGGCGAATTGCTAGGTAGGGTGGAAGCCACTAAATTATTATCTAATGTTGTCATTATTCTCACATGTTCGTTTGATGGAAAAAAATAAAGCATTGGCTTACAACGAGTTACAAAAAAATTCAAGATGTTGTAAGAGTATGAAATGCTATGGTTAGGACATTTTCACTTTTTTCAATTTCAACCTCAACTAATGAACTAGTCGTTTAATTTTTTCAGATAATCCGGCATTGTAGTATCCCAATACTAAATGAGTTCAAACAACCCAATACAAAAGCGAAGTGGATTTCCTACCGAACAATTAGATGAATACACTGATAGGAATGGGGTGACTTGGTTGGGGAAAATACGAGAATTCACTAATATGCTAATTTTTACATATGATCCTCTTGGGCATGTTGGACACATATTGGTTGGTGGTGCAGTGGTTATGCATAACACAGATGTTGCTACCTCGCCATTGTTGGTTAGGCATAACGCTAATGTTGCAAACTCTCTATGGTTTCCTATGTACGAGCGTCGATGTGAACTTGAGGTGTATTGTAGATATCATGGGCTGCCAGTTCCCAAAGCACGATCTGCTGAGTTACCGAGGAACACCCCGCAAGAGATTGCGAAAGTCTGCTCACAACTTGAACAAGAGAACCAACAAATGCAACGACGACTAGATCGTTATCATGCTATTAAAGACCCCGTAGTGAATACCATCATCAATGATTAATCTTCCCATTTGATGCTGAACTATCGGATTTTTCTGATAGTGATCTAGATGACTTTGTAAGCTACCTCACAAGATGTCTTAAACGTTGTTGTTAAAATGTAGCTTGTGTTAAGCCATTGGGGCTACTTAGTGATGGAGGGTTGGGGAAAGGGTATGAGTAGGATAGGTTAGGGGTTCAAATCCCTCCTAATGTACCCCCCCCCCCAAAAAAAAAAAAAATTTGTATGTGTTGTAATTTGAACTGCAGATTTTGCACTATGAGATTACTTTGCACCATGTGCATACACAACTATACATGCATTATTATTGACATATGAATGAGTACACTAGTATGTTGGTATGCATGTGATGCACATTAGTAAAAGTACCCACATAGGGAATAAATTGCAGGATTGAATGATTTTGTCTTGCACAATAGTCTTACCTTCTTTTCAGATGTCACATAGCCAATAGTGATGGTACTTTTCAAATATCACATGCCCAATAGTGCGTGTCCCCACACCTTATATGAAAATCTATTCGTTGTTCCAATTATTGTCAAAACTGACATGAGATCTGAATTATATGAAACCGACCTAGTGAACCTATACATTCACGATTTGTAAGCTACAATTCACTGAAGAGTACCCATTACTCTTCATATCCAATTGAATATTTTACAAATCACCATTCAATGCTGGTACATATTGTTAGTAATTGTAATTTTCCAACCACCAATGTACATATAAATATTTCTTCAATGGTACGCATATCGTCCATGTCCAACATTAACGTGTTTGAAATGTAAGGAAGAAAATTATAATACCATTGTATATTCAATAAAAACAAGATTGAAATCTCACGCTTAAAATGAGAATCTATTGCGTAGTGTAGCACGATATGACAATCTCTTTCACACAAATGATAATGCAAGTTTGCAATACATATATATAAAAGCTACTGCCGAGATGCAAATATACATAATGACGTTATGAAATGTACGATATGACCACCAAAAAGGTACACATTTGTTCATTACAATGTACATTTAATAAATACAAGAGTGGTAACCCCATTTGGGAGGCCGAATTGCACATTTCGTGTGCATTCCGTTATACTAACGTGATGCTTAAAATCTATCTTATAATTTTATATATTTTGCGTATTTAATCGTCAAACGGTCGAATTTTATAAGATGATACTAAAACTATTTGGCATTGACGACACCTTATCCAAATTAATGGGTCCCACATAGTCATATATGAAATTAACTTTTATACATTGAAGCATCATGTAACACTACTACGAGTTAGCACTTGTCCCCGGATATGAAACTTCATGATTGTGGAATACTAATTAGAGAAATTATTGCACTAATTAGAAATTTATATTGTACGCTATAATAGAATATATTGTACACATTTGTTCATTAACATGTATTACTTTCTTAGACGATATTAAACCCATTTGTCAGTGATGTGTCACGTCAATGGGGAACACTGCTTGTCACTTTATACAACTACAAGATAACTCAACTAAAGTGATGTAGACTGTATCAATTATGGATGACAACATAGGGCACCGTACTACATTTTGACCTTCACGATATATATGGTGAGTGTGTAATTCCATTATAAATAATGGGCAACAATATTGCATAACATATACTAACGGAACTTGACTAACTCAGCATGACTTATAGAGTGTGTGATATTTTTCAGGCAATGGGTCGTCATTGGCATGCTGATGACGAATTTTACTACTCGGCAAATCCAAATATGCGTTACTCTACTAGCACTGTACGTATAATGGCAAGTGAGTTATCCTTTTGAATCCCGCAAGCCGATGTGCTTGTACAACAATGTTGGGAATGTAATATTCCAATTCCTCGTCGATTAGCCATTACCATGCCAACTGACACTCCACACCGACTACAAATGGCATTGCACCGTTTTCGTGAAGAGGTCAATCGTATGCAAATGCGTCAGCATAGAGAAGACCTTCGTCGGACAGCGCGTGCACGTGCAGAAGACGGTCTCATGGCTGAAGCATGATTCTTTGAGAGTGCAAGTATGGACGACATAGATAAATCTGATATCGAGTTGTCGGATGAAGAATAAAACTCATGGAAAGTGTAAGAGATGAATGTCTATGTTTAGAGAAGATCTATCATCACGTAGTGCAAAATTGAAGGTAGTAAAGATGTGATGTGAAATGTAAAAATCATGCATGGCTTTACTGTACATTATGTTGTTTGTTGTCTATTTTCTCTATTGGAAATATGAGTCAATGATACTTACATTTCCAGGGATCCCCAAATGCTTGATACTTACAAGCATTTCCATCTCAATCCAATGACAACTCGTACCCCATAATCCCTCTACAAATCCTTCAAATCAGGTTTCACATATCTGGGGATCATATGTGCAAATGTGGGGATCCTTGCAAAATTTGTGCCTATAAACGCTATTGAGCACTATCAGTTGATACTTACAAGCATTTTTACCAATGGAAATACTTACAAGCTATTGAGCATATATTAATTGTTCGTTAATGCAAAAAGAACTTAGCACAAACATAAAATGGAACCGAATCCTAAACATTAATTAAAACATAAGTTCGCCACAATTCTAACATAATTTGGGTTCTATAATTAGTTGATACAAACATAAAAACACTAGACAAATTCAAATAATCAATCAAACATAAAAGCAGATAAATATTCATCATTCATCAATACATGCCTGCACTCATCTATGGTGAGCTGTCTCCCACTAGCTTCAGCCATTTCTGTTGCAAGTTGAAGCATAAAGATAGCACTCCTCAACATATGAGTACACATTGTCCCCCATACTCCTAATTGCATCACAAGCATGTTCGCAGGGAATGCCTGACATCTACCAATACTGACAAGTGCATTCACGGGCTAACAAATCCACTGAAATGTTAGCATTCCCTATCTTCACCAAAAATTTGTTAGTCATGGGATAAACAACCATTGATAGACTCCGACTAATGTTTTCTTTTAATTTTTTCTCAATGTTAGGGCCCACTAGTTGTTTCCAGTTCTTCATCTCCTCTGCATGCTTGTGTAACAATGTCCCCAATTTATTTCGGTGCTCATGTACAAAATGTATAACAGAATGATGACGCTCCTTCCGCACCCAAGAATTAAATGACTCAGCGAGGTTACTAGTAATCTTGTCCCAACGTTTGTTTGGAAACTTTGACATAGCTCAATGTTCAGGTCTAGTTTCCTCAACCCACTTAGACAAATGAGAACTAAAAGATGCCAAATTAGCCATTGTAATATCATAATCTTCTTCTAGCCTAGCATATGCAACAGCATTCAAGAGCCGTAGAGCATCTTCCTTCCCTTTTTTTCCACCCATGTTCTTCCTCGTCGCCTATTTGCCAAAATTTTCCTTCAGATGTGTAAAACAATGTGAATGGTTTTGAATCCCAAACACTTCCCCAACACTTTCAAGAAGTGCATTATGCCTGTCAGAAATGATCGTGACCTTCAAGCTTCCGATTAGCCCCTTTAAGTGTTGTAAAAACCACAGCCAATCTTCATAGTTTTCATAACTTAAAATACCAAAGGCGAGAGGATACATCTCATCATCGGCATTAAATGCAGTAGCAGAATACAAGGCACCCCTATATGGCGCACTTAAGAAGCTAGAATTAACAGCTATAATAGGACGACAACCAAGTAGAAATTCATTTACCGAGCACCCATATGCGATAAACAATTGCTTGAAATTCAAATCTGCATCGCATGTCCATTCAGCTATTGTGCCAGGATTACTATCCTTTAAACTGTTGCACAACCATGGCAAAAGCTTGTAGGTATGGGAAACATCACCGCAAAAATTCATCTTTGTCTTTTCTTTGGCCCGCCAAGCCTGCTTATAAGACACATTCATCCCATACTTTCTTTTAACCTCTGACCGAATTTTAGGAGGTGTAAGGTCTGGATCCTGTCGAAGCTTATCTTTAAGTATTGCTGCAATTCCCTTTGCCTTTGACATAAGCGCCATGGTAATCAAATCATGTGCAGTATGAGAATGAACGTTATTAAAAGTTGTTACTCTCACAATAGGGGTGGAACGAATCGCCCTAGCTTTTATTTGCCATGGGCAACCTTCAACAGCGCAATATGTACTCAACGCATTTGGAGCATTCCTCTTCCATTTGTATCTGAAATTATGTGCAAGACTAAATTTGTAAAGAATTTTTCTAAACTCCTCTGCAATTGCAAAAGTCTGCCCAGTACTATGTAATGCATTCCCCCAAACAGTTGACTCGAGCGGGCCACTCTGATTGACTACACATCTACTCATGTACCCGATAGTCGACGTTGGAACACCATTAGTCAAGTGTTCAAACAAGTGTTCAGACGGTGTTGACACAGATGCAATGGAATCCATTTCACACCTACATATGTCCATGTTTTACACAAATTAGCATAACAAACTCTTCATTAAAGTAATTTACAATGTACCAGTCAACACAATTTATTTTCACTTACCTACTCATTTGCTCACTAATGTGGGTAGGCATTATATTTTGTACCCTTTCTCCATGCACATAAACATAGGCATAATTGTCATTGAAAGATACCAAGTCCCTCATACCACAGTCAGTATTCAATGGTAGTAATTGTGTCGGAAGATACTTGGTTGTATACATAAATGACAACTCAGTGGAATGCATCATCGCCTGAGCACAAAAAATTTGTATGAATTCAGCAAATGTGGTGTCTTTAGTAATAGAGACACCCACTGCCTGACCACCTTTGTAGTTAAGTGAATCTATTAGTGTAACAACCTCCCCACCAAAATGACAAATACAGAGAAAATTTCCTGCGTTTGGAGCTTCCATGTTGATCAACCACCTATAAAATTTACTATTATATAATGAGGCACGAAATGGTAATGTGGTAACACAATGTATATGTCAATAATTCTACAAAATGGGATGATTTTTCCATGCTACATGGGTAGAAACATTGAGACAAAAACATACAGAAAATACTTGCATCAAATCAAATGATAATCATCCATTTGGTTGATGAGAAACTAATTCAAAACCTATTCCACAAACTAAATTTTAACTTTATATAATCTATAAAAGAAAATTTTCAATGAATTCACCACCAAAATTAAAGAAAGTAATAATTCTAAAAATTCCATAGCTGGTCTCGACAAGGCCTCACGCCTTGGTAGAGTTTTTTGCTTTTTAATTCGTTAATTCTGTTTTTGGTTTTGTTCTTTTTTTATTTTCATTTAAGATGAGCAAACTTAAATTTGTAGGGAGTAAATGTTAATAAGCTACTGATACACCATATACAACCTGAAAGAAACACCCTACTACCAACAAAGCATAACACAGTAGACTAAACATGAAGCACCAAATCTGCATAATAGAAAATGATTGAAGAGAAACCCATATAAAACATCCACGCAACCAAAAAATACAAGAGAGTAAGATCAACGACAAATAAAATCATACTAGTCACAGAAAAACATATGCATCCCACCATGAAGCAAGCAGCTCCAAGAAACTAAGAAAGCAACGACCACTAATGTAATAGAAGCCCTTGCACCCAAGCTGATCAATGTTATATATAAGGAAAATTGACACGACATGGAAAAAAATTACAAATAAAAAAGCATACCAAGGAGCAAACATTAAATAGAAAATTCACCTAAAATCAAACCTAAAAGGACGAAACATCAAATAGAAAAGACTAAAAACCATGCTTTGAGCCATATTGTCTTTAATATTGATTGATTAATGTTTTGGCTCGGATTAGGTGATTTTATAGCAACTTTGCAAGAGACTTGTTTGAGCTCCATGACTGCTTGTCTATTTAAAACAAAATTGACACATTTGTCAAGTGAAAAGACTAGTCGGTTCCCCTAGTCCAACCATGTGAGAGGATCCAGGAATTGCTGCATTTATTCAACTTGAACTAAAATAATCCAACGACCCCGACCATATATTTAACTTCAAGCATCTTTTTTATTTTTCAATTTCTGTTTTTTTTTTTTTTTTTTTTTGGTAATCTTTAACATACATAAATATAACTGAGTAAAGTTAAAATACTTCAAGCATCTTTTTGCTTTTGATGATCTGAAATGGAGCAAGCAAGTTCATATATGGCTATTAATTGCATTGCCAAAAGGAAATAGACAAATTGACTTTTATAATAACACTATTAGGGGTAGCATAGTTGTGATGGATAGTAGGGTAAAAAAGGTAGGAATAATATAGGTTAGGGGTTTGAATCCCTCCGATTGTACCTAAACTAACAAAGAAATTGACATTTTTCTAATTACAGATGACTCAATCACTAGATTGGTGGACATAAGCCCATAGCCACATACCAGGGATGTGTTTGACACATGCATGTCCACATATTTTGTAAGGTAAACGATTAGTCATTGCAAAAAGTAGGAATAAACCATCGTGTTAATCATAGTCTTCACAGAATATGAAGATTATAAATCCAAATAGACCATTATGTTAGTCAAACTATAGGCAAAATATTAGGATAATAAATGTGAGTACTAAAGTGTGGCATGACAGAGTGGAGTTTAAGCTGGTCGATTCAAATATATAGGTGCAATTTGAACCATATATAGAAGTCCTAAGCAGCCTCCCACTAACCCCCACAAGTTATGTTCTCCTACACTTGTGAAACTAATGATACAATTAAGGATCGTACATATTATATCCCCATTTGGTACATTTGGGGTTGGGACCACATTTGGGATTTTTGAAAAATTTTAGGCTACTTAAATGATCTTCACCATGTACATATTTCAAAAAAAAAAAAAAAATTGTAATGCAGTATTCAGCTTATAAGCATGTTATAATGAATTACCGTATACATGTAACTCATTTATAGCGTACATTTTAAGGAACATACGTATACATGTTTTAAGTTCAAAGCGTACATATTATATCCCCACTTGATAAATTTGCGGTTGGGACCACGATTGGGAATTTAAACAAAATTGTATGTTCCTTACATGATCTTTACCTGGTACAAATTTTATTCGAAAAAAAAAATTACAAACAATGTAACGATGTATTCAGGTTATAAGCATGTTATAATGAATTATTGCGTACATGTAATTCATTTATAGCGTACATTTTAAGGAACCTATGTGTACATGTTTTAAGTTCATAGCGTACATATTGTCACACCCCATTTTTGTCACCTTAGCTAGGACATATCATTTCATGTAGGATTTTGAGTCCTTTCTGAGTCTAGTCTTTTGCATTGAATTTCTATGGCATTGAATATCATGTGTATGAATTTTGAAGTGATTTGGAGTTCATCTCGATAGTCAATAAGAACTTTTGCGACTTGAAGGGCATAATCGTCTTTTAAGCCGTATATTTTCCATTTGACTTTGGAATGAATCCCGAGTCATGCCATTGAGTTCATATGGTTATATAGAGTCCATATATAGGTTCAATTTCATGAATTAATGGTTTAAGATCAATTCGGCTCATAATGGTTCGGGTTGGCTAAAAGACCCTTTCTTGGTTTGCTCAAATTGACTCATAAGACCCAACCAATTTTCTCTCAATTAACTTCAATTGGGCTTTATTTGTGTCCTAAACATGTTTAGAAAGATCAATTTTCGATTGGGAAAGCATTCGGTTCGACCTTGTGTACAAACCCAGCTTAGCGACGGTGAAGCACCATAGTTAACCACCTTTGTAAAACCTAACCATGCACCTATGGTTGAGGATTTTTATCCTAAAATGCTTAAAAATGTGTCCCCCTTCGAAACACGGTCGTTTTGGCTTTTATTTCATCAAAATCGGACTTAATTTGAAGATTTTAGGACTTCTACAGCAAGTGGGAGTCAAAAGCGGAGCAAAATATAGGAGGGCCTCGAGTAACCGTCCGGGGCTGGACGGTCAGCCGTCTAGGCCCAGACGGCTAACCGTCCAGGCCTAGTTGGTCACCCGAGGAATCCTTCTTTAAGTCAAACTCTGACTCCTCTATCCCTCTTTTGACGGTTTCCTCCGCCAAAACAACTTGTCTGAGCTTAGGAGTGTGTAGGTTTGAGTTGTTTGAGCACCAAGAGAGTCTCTAATAGCCCTAGGATCATTATTTAATGAATTAATCCTAGCCATTGGTTTAGGGGGTCAGTTCTCTATATAAAGGACATGATATTCAGCACATAGGGGGAGGATAATTGCACTTTACACTTAGAGAGAGAGGGAGCTACGAGTTTGGAGAGCTAGAAGGACTTCAAGAGGAGGCTCTTCAACCCCAAGCAAGCAAGGAAACAAGAGGATTGAAGACAAGGAAGAGTCTACAAGAGGTAAGCCTATCCCTTTTATGCTGAACATGAATTCCTGCTTCTCCTTCTTCTCTTTCTTCTTCTCTTTCTAGGATAGTTGTGGTGCATGCAATTGCTCTTCTTATGGATTGAATTCAATGTTTACATGATGTTATATGAATGATTTTAGGATAGTTCATGGCTTTATATGCTTGATAATCCCTGGTTTACCAAAGATTTGATAGCCTTCTTCTTTCTATCCTCTTAAATCATGCATAGTTCACATGTTTAGGTTGCTGTGATTATTATCATGAATTGATGCTCCTGTTAGTTAATATATATGATATGAATGATATTCATGATAATTTGAGCATGTCTTAGAGTCATTTAGTAGGTTTTTATGCATATTTGTGAGATTAGGGTTTCGATAACCCTGAAATCGCATAGGTCTTATACAGCATGCTTAGCTTAGCTTTTTGAGCTGTTGCTCATCATAGTCATTCTATATATGCTGCATATAGTTGAATCATTCTAGGTTTGCATTCATATAGTCTATTTTATAGGGTTTTTGGAGACATTATCCTTTTCTAAGGATAATTATCCTTTTCGTTGAGTGAGGTTTTGCATGAGAGTCTTCTGTGATGTGTTTAAGCATGAAATCTTTTCTGTTGTGTTCTAGGGTATATATTTTACGTAGGATATGCTGATTGCACCTCCCCATAATGACTTCCTTACGTGAAATTATCCTAGGATAGTTTCGCTTAAGAAAGCTCGCCGTAGGGAGGTTTATTTTCATATTTTACATGAAATATCATCTTTTTGATTAGAAGATGCTTTGTTATCATGTTTATTGATATTATTGGAGTCTCTTATGCTTGTTAGTGTGTCTTTCATAGGTTTTTATGCATGTTAGTCGAGTCATTGCATGTAGGATTGAGTTAGAGTCCCTAGTTATTCATTATTCTTGTTAATTGCATGATAAATGGATGATTTTAGGCCTTGTCAAGGTTCTGTCCAGATTTGCATATTGCTTTCTTTGCATGATTATGTGCACTTGTAAGGGTGCAAACAGGTACAATGCTTGTCCTATTGCAAATAGGACTGCAATGGTCTGAAATGGCTAATGCTAGGAGCTTGTGCGCTCAGGTAAGTAGGGTTTGAAGGTGCCCCAATTCACCTTTCTTTTTCTTTCTTTTCTCTTCCCCCTCCTAGGGTTACTTCTTAATACAAGCTTATGGTAATTACCAAAGGTTTCCTTCAATAATAAATTCTGGTTTTTATCAATGTTTTCCTCTTGTGGAAGTTTTCAGTTTTGGATTAAATCAATGTATTTTCAAATGAGGAAACCTAGGGTATTTACCATAGGTTTGTATTAGGTTGTAACCCTATTCTATTCGAACTACGTGGACTTTGATCCATGTATTTCGCTGCATGGTACGTAGGCGCTCTTCGTGAGGCTCAAGTCTGTCCTAGGATCCAAGTATCCTAGGTTTTTTCTTTTCTTTTCTTCTTTTTTCTGTTTTGTTTTGTTTGTTTGATTATGCATGAGATGATTGGATGAAATATATGATATGCATGCTGCCTTGTGATGATATATGATGATATTTGAGTGGAAAAGATATTAAGTTAGCTCAATTAAATTAAGAGACCAACTCGGGTGATGTGGGTGCCTATGGGCTTTTGCCCAGAACCTTCCCACGTCGTAACTTAGCCCCCGGATCCAATTTTCTGGTTTCAAAGACTTTGCTTTTCCTTTAATGGAGTCATGTGGTTTTGAAAATAAAACATTTTTGTGGTTTTCCTCTTTTCCCTAAAAAATGAGGTGGCGACTCCTTTTTGTTTGTTGTCTTTAAACCCCTTATATATATTCTTGCCAAACCCTTGTGGGCTCCGCGCTGCTTTTTCGCGAGTTCACAGTTTGGTGACTCCACTGGGGATGTCGCGGGCTAGACTCATTTAATTTGATTGGGCTAAATTAATTTCTTATTGATAATTAAAATCAATCACATTGCATTCGCTTGATTGTGTGCTTTCATTTATTGCATTGTGTGCGCTACTGTTGCATGATCACTCGATTGTCCCTCGATGTATCCTTGCCAACTGATAGCCTAGTTCGACCTTGGTTTTCCTGATTCCATGTGTTGGGCGAAGCTATCAAACCTCTCTTGCCAAGTACCCTTGGGCTTGCCCTTGGGTATATCAAATGGATCAATCACGTACTGCTGGACCCACGCGACATTCCTGATGTCACATGTGGTTAGGTATAAAGATTGGTACAAGCAAAGTTGAGGACCCTAGCCTACCCTTTTAAAAGAAAGAATTGCATGTAATGGGCCTTCTAGGACACCGTTGGATCACCTATATGCACACACATTGTTGTGATGATATGCTGCCGTGTTTGTGATGTGTTGCCATGCTTTGTTGATTGAGTGGGTAATTAGAGGAAACTTTACACCCTACATCCTTAATACGTACCCTTCCCCATGACCCCTGCAAGGGTAATTGGTTAAGAGAACTAATTAAGGGTGTACGTTGTAAAGATTTTGAGATAATTATGGAAGCTTAGGATGGACCCTTAGGCTGAAAAATTGAGTATTTACCCTATGTTAGAGGGAGAGACGTGCTGGCTTGGATCCGCGATCAACAAGGGAGCCTAGTCAGTGCTGATTCCATCACTAAGTCGGATATGGCTGAAGAAAGAACTAGCAACCGGGGTTTCAACCTTGAGGCCGCTTTGAAAGCTATCATGGAAAAGCTTGATCACACTACCCAGGTATCCGAGACTGCACTCAAGTTAGCTCAAGACCTTCAACAGAAGAACTCTGAACCTGAATCTAGGACCCGTGCCACTGATAACAATCAAGGATCCAATGAGTCTGAATCCGCTGAGGAACCATTAGGAGAAGGGGGAGAACTACCCAAGACCAAGGAAAGGGAAACCAAAGCCACATCAAGGGAGAGCTCAACCATCCTGGCAAACAAGGTCGAGGCCTTAGAACGAGCTCTGAAGGGAATCCGCAGGTCTGATGATATGGTGGACATCCGCACCTTGTCCTTGTTCCCAAAGGCTCGCATCCCGTTACAATTCAAGATGCCGGAATTAGAAAAATTCGATGGGATAGGCTGTCCTAAAACCCACCTCAAGATGTATGTGCGAGCTATGCACCCCCGAGGGGCGAACGATGAGTTATTGGCTCAAATGTTTCATGAGTCATTAGCGAGTTCCGCCTTGAAATGGTTTTTGTCATTAGAGGAGAACAGAACCAAGACCTGGGAAGATGTGTGCAATGCATTCACAGACCATTACAAGTATAACACTGAAGTGGATGTCACACGAAGGGACTTGGAAACCACTAAGCAAGGGGTTAATGAGACTTTCTCCGCTTTCATCACTAGGTGGAGGCAAAAGGCTTCTAAAATGACAGACAGACCGAATGAGGAAGAACAGATTCAGTTGGTGGTGAAGAACTTGCTGCCCGTATATCACAAGCATCTCTTTGCTCATTACTTTCCGAACTTCGAGGCTCTTGTTGGGGCTGGCACACAAGTTGAAGATGCAATCGCCGATAGAACAATCAAAATGGAGGAGGTCCTAAGGAGTCGAAGGACAAACTTTGGAGGAAAGCCCAATGCTGAGGTCAATACCATTACCCAACCCACTCGCCCTTTCTCCCTAAATGACTCCACCTCACCTCGCCAATTCACCGAGCTATATATGCCACTCGAAAGAGTCTTTGAAAAGCTGAGAAGTCGTGACCTCCTGAAACCCCTCGACCCAAGGCCTCCACCAAACCCATTGCCCAAGAACTACAATGAAAATGAATATTGCAAGTTCCACCAAGCCAAAGGCCATCTAACCAACCGTTGTTACCGCCTCCGCCATGAAATCCAAGATTTGCTCGACAAGCAGATCATTTCACCACCCACCGCACCAAATCGCCCAAATGTCACTCGAAATCCCCTCCCCACTCACAATATGCCTCCTCCCAACAACATAAATGCCATCGAGCTAGGCTCGTCCCAATCCCGTCAACCCATAAGGCGGTACACGCCGCTTCCCATGACCTTGACCCAGGTTTTCCACCAATGTTGTGATAAAGGGCTTATATTGCCATGCCATTCAAAGCCGAGGCCTTCGACTCCTCACCAATTCTGTTTATACCATCAGGCGCCCGGACATGATACGGAGGACTGTGTTATACTGAAAAAGGTAGTTCAAGACCTTATTGATCAAAAGGTTTTGGTATTGCCAAAGAAGTACATGCAGCGACAATTGAAAGAAAGGTTCGAAGCAGGAGATCCTAAAGTGGGTTTGTTGGGAGAGTCGTCCGGAAAGTTTGATTACTATGTACTCTATCCCGACCCCATCCCTGATGAGCCTATAATCCCCACAGGTTGGGATGAGTTGCCAGAGGAAGTCCAAATGGAAGAGATCGACACAATCACATGGGACGACCTCATGGGTGATGTAGGAGAGATTGATGATATGTGGATGAGCGATGACGAAGTGGAGCACATAACTAGAGGGGGTCGCCATTTCAAGCCTCCGCACTTAGAATCTGACAACCCATTAGGGGACCTGGAAGGTAATCGCCACCTCGACCTGCAAGAAGAGGAAGATGAAGTGCTTAGGCAATTGAGAAAGACTAATGCCAACATCACCATATGGGGTTTGCTCATGGCCTCTTACAAGCACCGTCAGACTATCTTGAAGTTGCTGAACCAGATACAGGTTCCTGTTGACACATCTCCGGAAAATTTGGTGAACTTGGTGAATCCAACCTCGAAGAACTCAACCATTGTATTCTTAGAGGCAGACCTACCTAAAAGTGGACCTAGCCATTCACAAGCCATGTACATCACTGTCGACACCATGGGAAAGAGGGTTCCGACAGTCCTGATCGACAATGGTTCCGCTCTTAATGTGTGCCCTCTCAGAACTGCCACCGTTTTGGGGTTGGATCCAACAGACTTCGTGCTATCTGGGCAAACAGTGAGAGCCTATGATAACACCCGTAGAGAGGTGATTGGAGTGATCACTTTGCCGCTGATTATGGGGCCTACAGAATTCAGAGTGGAGTTCCAAGTGCTGGATGTCCCGTCGTGCTTCAATCTCTTGTTGGGGAGACCTTGGATTCATCCTGTAGGGGCTGTCCCTTCTTCATTGCACCAAAAAGTCAAGTTCCCTTATGAAGGGGCCATCGTCACACTCCAAGGTGATTACGACTTGAAGTCGTCAGGGGTACCCATTTGCGAGATCAAGCCCGAGCCCGTTGGAGCACTATTGTTTGGGTTCGAGTATCTTCAATGCATAGAGAAAGAGCCGGAACAGAGAGAGTTGATACCTCTCGACGTTTGCCCTCATGGCAACCTACATGTGGGGAACATAATGAAGAAAATGAGTTTCTTCCCAGGCATGGGACTAGGACGCCGTCAGCAAGGCATACCGGTATCCGTTCAGAGCCGCATTGTCACCTATACCTTCGGATTGGGGTATGAGCCTTCCAAAAAGGACCGTATGGAGATGTTGCAGAGAAGCAGAGAAAGGGTCAAAGCAAAAGTAGAAGGAAGGGTGCCAGATATCCGAATCTCGCCATACCGACCTACTTTGAATGGTTACTTTGTTAAGGAGGGGGAGGACTTTCTATTCTGTGGATTTCCCGAACCATCCGTTGACAAAGCAACCAAAGCGAGAGTTCCGGGGTTTGAAATATTCTTCACTGAGTGGTATCCCATCACTGCAATAATGGTTGATGATGAAGCAATCAAGGATGACTATTGGGAAGAGAAGAGTGAGGACTGGACAGAACAGATGGATTTGGAAGCCATGGTTACAATGTTTCAAGATATGGTTCTTGCTGTAGAGGAATCGGATCTCGAGTGTTCTTCAATTCACCATGCAGCCGTGCCGCTCCTTAATTGGTATCTTGAAGAGGGTACCATTGCAGAAGTTCTTGAGGGCGAGGATCTCGACTTACCTGATAGTAGTTTGTAGGTTCCTTAGTAGCTTGTCTTAGCTTTCCTTTCAAATAAAGTGTGTCCGCCTAGCCCACCTTGTGGAGTTAGGAGTCGTTCCCTAGTTGTGGCACATGTGTTTTCTTTTCTTTGTTTTGTTTTGTTAGTTCAGTCAATAAAGTATGTTTCTTTTCATTATTTGCAGTGTTTCCTTTCTCTCTTCTATGGATATCTATGGCACGGATATAGATCCTAGGAATGACGTCCCCCCAGAGCTCGTCGAGCAAAGGAAAAGGGGTGTTACCGAACCTAACATGGATGAATTGGAATCAATCAATCTAGGGACAGATGAATTGCCAAGGATAATTTAAATTGGGATAACTCTCTCACCTGCTGAAAAAGAAAAATTGATAATACTTCTAAAAGCCAATGTAGAGGCCTTCGCATGGTTTTATGAGGATCTGCCTGGTATTGATCCAGATATTGTGCAACATTACATCCCCACTAATCCCACTAAAAAGCCTATAAAGAAAAAATTAAAAAGATTAAAACCAGAATGGGCTTTGAAAGTAAAAGAAGAAGTAACTAAACAATTAGATGCCGGGTTTCTCCAAGTTGTGGAGTACCCTGAGTGGCTGTCTAATATAGTGCCTGTGCCTAAAAAAGATGGGAAAGTGCGAATGTGTGTTGACTTCCGCGACCTTAATGCTGCGAGCCCAAAGGATGATTTCCCTTTACCGCATATCGATGTATTGGTGGACAGCACGGCAGGCCATGCTCTTCTTTCCTTCATGGATGGGTTCTCCGGTTACAACCAGATAAAGATGGCGCCTCGAGACATGGAAAAGACGGCTTTTATCACGCAGTGGGGCACGTATTGCTACAAGGTAATGCCTTTTGGCTTGAGAAATGCCGGGGCTACTTACCAAAGAGCTGCTACGACCCTATTGCATGATATGATCCATAAAGAAGTAGAGGTGTATGTGGACGACATGATAGTCAAATCTGTAGACCGGGAAGGACATTTCGCGGCATTGGAGAAGTTCCTAGAATGGGCAAAGAAGTACAACCTCCGACTGAATCCTCAGAAGTGTGCCTTCGGAGTCACCACAGGGAAGCTGTTGGGTTTCATGATCACTCAAAGAGGAATTGAAGTTGATCCAGGGAAGATAAAAGCTATCACGGAGATGGAGCCACCAAGAACGGAAAAGCAGATCCGGGGTTTTCTGGGGAGAGTTCAATACATAAGTTGCTTTATCGCCAATCTAACCATGGTATGCGAGCTAATTTTTAAGCTGCTTAAAAAGGGCGTTTCCAAGGAATGGAATGAGGATTGTCAAGAAGCCTTTGAAACCATTAAAAGGTATCTGAGTAACCCCCCAATCTTGGTTCCCCCGCGGCAAGGTGAACCATTACTGTTATATTTAACGGTTACTGAAACCGCGACGGGAGCCATGTTAGCTCAATACCTTGAAGGGTCGAAAAAGGAAAATGCCATCTACTACTTGAGCAAGAAAATGACAGATTATGAAGTAAAGTACAATGCGCTAGAAAAGGCTTGCGTAGCATTGGTATGGGCTACCCAGAAACTCCGTCATTACATGATGTCTTTCGAAGTCCTGTTGATAAGTCGATTGGATCCTTTGAAGTATTTGCTAGAAAAACCAGTCCTATCGTACAGGACCGCTCGTTGGTCACTTCTCCTCAATGAGTTCGACATAAAGTACCTGGCGCAGAAGTCCGTTAAAGGAAGTGTCATTGCAGACCATTTGGCAAGCTGCCCTGTGTCGTCATCAACCCAATTCAATGATGAGTTCCCTGACAAAGATATCCTGGAAATCAAGAAGAAGGTTTGGAAAGTCTACTTCGACGGAGCTGCAAATAGAAGAGGTTATGGCATAGGAGTGCTACTAGTCTCACCCGAAGAAGCCTTCACGCCTTTAGCAGTCAAATTGGGGTTCGAAGCCACCAACAACATAGCAGAGTATGAGGCCTGCATCCTAGCATTGGAAGCTGCGTTGGAATTGGGGATAAAAGAACTAGAGGTGTTCGGAGATTCAGCATTGATCATCTGTCAGATAAAAGGGGAGTGGAAAACTCGCGATGAGAAGCTGTTGCCCTATCATGCCTATTTGGAAGCACTGACCAAAGAGTTCGCGGAGATCGAGTTCAATTACTTGTCGAGAAACAAGAATCAGTTCGCTGATGCCTTAGCGACTCTAGCTTCAATGGTGGAAATACCAAAAGGAGGAAGCGTGAAACCGCTCGTGATTGAATGCGGAGAGAAACCTGTTTATTGCTGTTCCATTCAAGAAGGAGAGGTAACAGATAACCACCCTTGGTTTTATGACATAAGAAGGCTCATTGAGGAACCCACGTCAAGAAGTGCCATAAGTGTCAGCTCTTCGCCAACGGGCAACACTTGCCCTCCATGCCCTTAACAAGCATGTCAACTCCGTGGCCGTTTGCAGTATGGGGAATAGATATCATCGGACAGATTAAGCCGAAGGCATCCAATGGTCATGAATACATTCTGGTAGCCATCGATTACTTTACCAAATGGGTGGAAGCAGCTTCCTTCAAAGTTTTGAATGCTAAAAAGGTGGCGCAGTTCATTCAGCTTAACATTATCTACCGATATGGGGTACCGCATGACGTCATTTCAGATAACGGTCAGCATTTCCAGAAGGAGACCAAAGAACTCTTGCAGAAGTACAAGATCGGACACCACTTGTCATCCCCGTATCGCCCGCAGACAAACGGCGCAGTGGAAGCCGCCAACAAGAACATCAAGAAGATATTACAGAAAACGACTGACACGTACACTGATTGGCATGAGAAACTACCATTGGCATTATGGGGGTATAGAACGTCAGTCAGATCGTCAACAGGGGCTACGCCGTACGCGCTAGTGTATGGGATGGAAGCTGTTTTGCCAGTGGAGTTGGAAGTTCCTTCGTTAAGGGTTGCCGTGGAAAGTCAGCTGGCAGAGGTGGACTGGATCAAAAGTCGTTATGATGAGTTGGCATTGCTAGATGAGAGGCGATTGAGGGTTCTCTACCATGTGCAAAGGTACCAGAGAAGAGTCGCAAGGGCGTTCAACAAACATGTCAAAGATAGAGGCTTGAAGAAAGGGGATTTAGTGTTGAAAGAGATCCGAGCTCCAATTTTCGATCCACGAGGAAAGTTCAAACCAAGTTGGGGTGGACCGTACGTCATCAAGGAGATATTGCCAGCAGGGGCTGTTCGACTTATGGATGTGGATGGGATTGAGTTCACTCGTCCCACCAATTTGGATCAATTAAAGAAGTATTATGTATAAGGCCTGCTAGGTTGAAAACCTGTAAAGGCGGCCTAGGCAAAAGTTAAGGCATGAGAACTACGTAGGACCTGATTCCCCAAAAGAAAAAAAAAAAAAAAAAGAAAAAAAAAGAAAAAAAAGAAAAAAAAGAAAAAAAAAGAAAAAAAAAAAAGAGAAAACGGGGATACGTAGGCAGCCCATAAAGTTACATTGGGTGCGGTCCAATCAAGACAACCAAAAAAATCTCGAAAGAAGATTATTATTGGCAATTCATTTGAAACTAATTGTTTGACATAACAATTTATTGATGTTAAGTAAAAGAACTATCGACATGCCATAGATATTCTATTCTTTGAGTCTTTTAGTCCTCTTGAGTTTCTTCAGAGTCATTTTGTTTGTCTTCTATCTCTCTCTATCAAGTCTTGTTTTCTTTCGCAAGTCATGGTCGTGGGATGCCTCCACTGCTTCAAGAATGTCTTCTCTGCAAAGTCCAAGTCTCGTGTCCTTGATAAGGTCATAAATTCTTTCTCGACGAGAAGTCTCCCGTTCGCCCAAATCATCCTTCAACCATTGCTTGTATTCTCTACTCATCTTGAAAGGTGCTTCAGTGTTGGCAATCCGAGTCAATTTCAGGTCTGTAGGCCAGCGAGTCCTCGCCCACTTGATTATAGTAGGACCGACAGGTTCCACAGAGCAACAAGGTCCTGTTAAGGACGGTATGGTTTGCATGGCGCCCATCTGGCGAAGAATTCTCGAAGTCCAATAGAAGGAAGTCGATCTCAGTCCTATGAGTTTGACAAAAGCACACCCCGAGGTTCGAAAAAGTACCTGCTCTTTACACCCCCATGTGAAGACGTACCATTTGATGTTCCGCCACGACAGCGTTTGGAAATAACCCAACCAATCTCTTAAAGAGAATGGCCCTGGGAGCTCAACTCGGCGCAGACAGAAGTGCTGAGGCTTGTATGGAGTGATAGTGGTGGGAGAAAGAAAGTTCAAGCGCTCGAGCAGCCACATTTGCAGTAAAAAGGGGCTACCTTCTAAAGGCACTTTGGGGTTGCCGTGAATTTTATCTAAACCATTCAAGGTTTCAGCTAATACCAAGGGAATAATGTTATGTCGCTTGAGAAGAGGGGTAATCAACTCACATATTTGAACAGGGGCTTGAAGAGTGTCGGTGGATATGAGAAAGCGACCAATTAAGCAAAAAGCGAGTGCACGCTGAATTTGAAGGGTGAAAGTCAGAGTACCTTCGCTATCATGAGCCAAGAATGAGGTTGCTAACTTCATTAAGTCCACCATATGATCCTTGACGAAGATCGTTGCGTCCCTTTGAGGAATGCCAAGAAACTCCGAGAAGGAAGCAAGGTAATCAGAGCGAGGTGTAGGAAGAATGAATGGCCCTGCGGGCGAAATTCCAAATAAAGCACAGAATTCCTCCATGGTTGGGCATAATTCTTCATAATTAAATCGAAAGACATGGATTTGAGGATCCCAGAAGTATGTAGCAGCAGTGAGAAGGGTCGTCTCGAGCTTCATGTGCCTTATGGAGAGCAATGGTTCCAAGCCGAAGCGCTTAAACTCAGTTTTGTCTTTGGCAGCCATGACTGCCAAAAACCCTCTTAAGAACCCATCCAAGGCTTCCATAATTATTGTCAATGAAAATAGGTGAGTTAGAAGACTCCCCTCATGTGTTTTTATAGGAAAAGGGTCACAAATTCGAGTCCTAACTGAAGTAGAACCGTCAAAATCGCAAAATTCCTGAAAAATCGTGAAAAAGCGCGTCGACCTCGGGTGACCGTCCGGGGCTGGACGGTCAGCCGTCTAGGCCCCGACGGCTAACCGTCCAAGGCCAGATGGTCACCCGAGGCCTCCGCCTTGTTTTGCCTTGTTTCGCCCGGTTTTGCCTATTTTCGCGTTCGGATGGCCTTTTTAGGCCATTTTCACTCCTATGAACTCACATTGGCTCAAATTTACATGAGAAAGGCACCATAACATCATCATGATAGATTCAAACAAGCACAACAAGTATCCATACTAAGGGATAAGAGAGTTGGTTTTAGGTGGCAATTACAAAACACAAGCATGAAATGCAAAAAGATAGCCATTGTCTCATTGTTTTTACAAGCCCAACAAGAAAGTAAATGAACTCAGCGGTTCCCAGAGCTTCTTTTGCGGCTCGGCCCAGCTCCGTCACGACCCCCACGAGGTGCTCTAGGAGGGCGCATTGCCGGTGGTGGCTGCATATACAAAATCCATTGCAAAGAGGCTAAGTATGAATAGAGTTGGGTGAAAACCACATATGAGAACTTTGAATAGGTGGAACACTTACCATGACATCCAAACGAGCTTCCGCCATGGATTTGGCTAAGCTCATCCTCACAAGGTCACGCCTCAAACCTTCACTAAGGTCGATGAACTCTTGGGCATATGCCGCAGGCACCTAGGATAATCAATAAGGGTAAAATTGAAGGTAATACTCAAAGAAAGAAAGAAATACCCATAAAGAGAACTCACCTGTTCTCGATTTGGGTCGATCCTGGGGGATTCGTCAAATGCAGGATGAGTGATGGCGGTCTTGACAAAGTCTGACCCACTGCACAAATCAATGAACCAATTCGGCTGAGGCAAGGGGAGTGACCTATCCCCCTCCATCTCATCTTCCTCAGAGCCAGGAACCACTCCTGAGCCCACTGTCGAGCTATGCCCTCGTGCTCGCCGACCCTGCAAGTGTTCGCCTATTAAATAGAGCCTCTATCAAAGAGCAAAGGTTAGGAGAATGTTAAAGACTTACCCCCTGAGGAGGGAAGCCTGTCACCCTGGGCCTCATCAGATATTGGAGACAGAAAGTGTCATATGCAATGTCAGGAGAAGTGAACTCCTCCGCATCCCAGCCTCTCAAGGCATCCCACAACTCCTCCCCCTCCATTAAGTTAGCATGCCTCATGTTAAGTGGTGGAGGCATTGGAGCCATGGCGGCATTCACATCACCCATGACTTGGCGTAGGATACGCTCTCCTAGGTACCAATACCTACCCACGGGGCCTTCCAAGAGCACCCTCTTGCCCGTCAGCATCAAGCTAGGAATGCATCGCTTGGGTAGCATTGGTACCCATATCTTCCAGGGATTCCACTCAATCTGTTCAAAAATCCAAAATGAGAATTTGGGAGTAAAAAAGAAAAGGAAAAGAATGGGGAAATAATTTCACCTATCAGCAGTAAGGTTTGCTAGGTGAGCTCTAGCAAAGGCGTAATCATGACGATTCGCCGCTCGGATGGACACATAACTAGGAGAGTAATTCTTGAGGGTAGGCCATTCAATGGTTTCCTCAGCAAGGGATGGGCGACATAGGTTGAGATACTCATAGCACCAAACCTGTCAAAAATTGAGAAAAGAGTCAAAGGAAAGATAATATAAGGACAAAATAAAAGGAATGAAAGGGAAGTAGCATTACCTCCCAAACAAAGGGCATCCCGCCGAAGTCCTTAGTCACACCACGTGACATGTCACACATTGTGCGATACATGGTGGCTAGAGCAGCCCCTCCCCAGTTGAATTTCCTAATCTTGTCAACATCTTCCATGCTTGCAAGAAGACCCAAAGGGGCTAGGTCGCCCGTGCCGGCAAAGAATGTGCATGAGATCATGTACAGAAGGAATGCCCTTGTAATGCAATCGGGGCTTGCACCCTCGCTCTCCCTTTGCTTAGCAAACTTGTTGAAAAGCCAAGTGTGTCGCACCGCTTTCTTGATTACCTCGATCTCCATCCCAAGGTAAGCTAGGAGATAATCCTCATCCGTGTAAGCCTCCTCATAGAACTCCAAGCTTTTGCCTTTAATGCTCAAGCCCGTGATCATGGTGAAGTCCTTGGGGGTTAATGTCATCTCCCCGAAGCTAAAATGGAATGTATTGGTGGTGTCCCACCATAGCTCAGACAAGGCTAGCAAAGCTTGCCTATCACATTGGTCATTCCATAGAGAATCTAGGAATGGGCCAAAACCGGCGTTTTCGACATAGCCCTTGGCAATGGGTTGGAAGTTTTCCATGTTTCGCCACCATTCAATGAGTCCTTTGACAGAGGACCTAGTGCGCATCTCCTGAAAGTTGGGCTATAGCCATTGAAAATACCTTGAGGGTTAGTTGAAAGAACATAAAAACAATAAACCTACACTAGCAATTGGTTCCAAATTGTTTTCCAAAAGATGTCAAAAGTTTGTTTTCATTCATGAAATGAATTGCTAATGGATGTTTATGAGTTTACCTGTTCATGTGCCTTAATTTGGCAAAGATTGAACACTTTTTTATCACTTGGGCATTTTACCGAACACTTGGTGGGTGACACCCCCCAAGCCTTGAAACAAAAGAATTTTGTATGATCAATCCTTGCTAAATCATAGCATATTACTCACTTGAGGGTTTACTTGTTGATATACATTGATTTGGTAAAGATTGAAGATCTTTATTTCACTTGGGAATTTTATCGAACACTTGGCGGGTGCCATTTTTCAAGCTTTCAAATGAAAAGAATTTATGTGTTCAATCCTTGCCAAATCAAGGGATATCACTCAACAACCCAAGGGGTATTCAAAAGAAGTAGAAGGGAATGCAATTTCATCAAAAGAATCGAAAGATTCAAAAGAAAAGTGTTAAGTTGGGTAAACTTACTTCTTGTTGGGAATGGATGAATGAGAGATGCTTCTCGGGTTCAAGCAACACCCTAGCTTGTGGGGCATCATAGAGTGGTGCCTTGTATGTGCTTTTGACCCCATAGAATGGATACTTGGTGCTTGAGTCCTTGCTTGATGACATCCTTGATGATGGAGTTGGGTTTGGGAAAAATGGGTTTGATTTGGTTTGATTTCACAAGATGATGTGAATTGGTTGTTTTGATTGCTAAATGTGCTTGATTTGTTGTTGTTTGATGTGCATTTGATGTTTGGATTGAATGGTTTTGAAGTAGGAATGAGAGAATGAGAGTTGGAGAAGATGGGATGAGAGTTTAGAGAGAGAAACTCTCTAATTTTCGGGTTGGGTGAATGTGAGAATGAGTGGGCAAACATGGGTTTAAAAACCCAGAAATTTCTCAATGGTGGCCTCGGGTAACCGTCCACCCTTGGACGGTCAGCCGTCTTGCCCTGGACGGTTGACCATTTGAGGGCAGATGGTCACCCTAGCCCGCTTTGCCCATTTGCCCCGTTTCGCGCGCTTGCGACCTCTAAACTTCTCCAAATTGACTTTTTGTGCAATCCTTGAGTTATGGGATGAATATATCCCCCAAGTTTATCAAGTTTCAATGAAATTTTTGAATCTGGGGTGATTGTATTCGCCCGCATAACGAGGAATTGTAATAACCAGGATAAATGGCTTTCTCATGAAATGAGCTTAGTGTTGGATTGATTGACTTTCAAGTCTTGGAATTCAATTCTCTAGGAGATGATAATGATATCATATCATGTGATAAAGATAATTTCACATGAAATGACTTGCTAATCATGTGATAAAGATAACTTCACATGAAATGATGATTCATGAGCTATGCTAGTTACGAAGTAACTTGCTATCTTTGTGAAGAGGGCATGAAATGCACTTTGTTTTTCAATCAATCAATGTTGTATCATGTATAATTTCACATGAAATGAAATAAGCTTGATTTCCAATCAATTAACTCTCAATTCAATGTCATTTCATGTGTTAAAGATAATTTCACATGAAATGATAAGTAATGAACTTGATTTTGAGTTAAATGACTCCTAATACATTGTCATTCCATGTGATAAGGATAGTTTCACATAAAATGATAAGAAATAAGCTTGATTTTGAATCAATTGACTTGCACTTGGGTCTCATATCATGTGATAGATACAATTTCACATGAAATGACGATTCATGAGTTATGCAATAACTCCCTATCTTTGTTACTTCCACAGAAAGTGGCACAATTTCCCATGAAATGACGATCCATGAGTTATGCAATAACTCCCCGTCTTTGTTACTTCCACAGAAAGTGGCACAATTTCCCATGAAATGACGATCCATGAGTTATGCAATAACTCCCCGTCTTTGTTACTTCCACAGAAAGTGGCACAATTTCACATGAAATGACGATTCATGAGTTATGAAATAACTCCCTATCTTTGTTACTTCCACAGAAAGTGGCATGAAACGATTCATGAGTTATGCAATAACTCCCCGTCTTTGTTACTTCCACAGAAAGTGGCACAATTTCACATGAAATGACGATTCATGAGTTATGAAATAACTCCCTATCTTTGTTACTTCCACAGAAAGTGGCATGAAACGATTCATGAGTTATGCAATAACTCCCCGTCTGTGTTACTTCCACGGAAAGTGGCACAATTTCCCATGAAATGACGACCCATGAGTTATGCAATAACTCCCCGTCTCTGTTACTTCCACAGAAAGTGGCACAATCTCCCATGAAATGACGATTCATGAGTTATGAAATAACTCCCTATCTTTGTTACTTCCACAGAAAGTGGCATGAAACGATTCATGAGTTATGCAATAACTCCCCGTCTCTGTTACTTCCACAGAAAATGGCACAATCTCCCATGAAATGACGATCCATGAGTTATGCAATAACTCCCCGTCTCTGTTACTTCCACAGAAAGTGGCACAATTCCCCATGAAATAATGATCCATGAGTTATGCAATAACTCCCCGTCTCTGTTACTTCCACAGAAAGTGGCACAACTTCACATGAAATGATACATGAGTTATGCAATAACTCTATATCTTTGTTTTTCCACTGAAAGTGGCATGAAATCATAATTTGATGAGTCATGAGTTATGAAATAACTCACCACATTTGTTATCCCCAGTGAGACTGGCATGAAATGCCCTTGGTTTTGAATTGATGGACATTCGATTCACCAATAATTCACATAAAATGATGATTTATGAGTTATGAAATAACTCATTTTGAGAATGCCAATGAGATTGGTAGGGTACCTTGTGATGCACTAGTGCAACTAGCTTTGCATCATGAGAAGACCATGTGGATATCACTAATGCAATTAGTGCATGGTAAAGGCATTTGCATGAGCGCACCAACGAATGTTGGCATGCATAGAAATGCATTCAATTCTTTGCTTCGATGAAATCGTCGCATGCTTGGATATGACGAAGTCTATCCTTATGGTTCTATTTGTGTTTGTTGGTATTAATGAGATTAATCCATCAAGCAAGAATGTGTTGTTATATCACTAATGCAATTAGTGCATGGTAAAAGCATTTGCATGAGCACACCAACGAATGTTGGTATGCAATCAATTATTAGCTTCGATGAAATCGTCGCATGCTTGGATATAACGAAGTCCATCCTTTTGATTCCATTTGAGTTTGTTGGTATTAATGAGCTTAATCCATCAAACAAAAATGGGTTGTTATTTGATCATTGGCTCGCAAGTGAAACTTGTTCACCAATGAGGGGCTTCTGTCACACCCCATTTTTGTCACCTTAGCTAGGACATATCATTTCATGTAGGATTTTGAGTCCTTTTTGGGTCTAGTCTTTTGCATTGAGTTTCTATAGCATTGAATATCATGTGTATGAATTTTGAAGTGATTTGGAGTTCATTTCGATGGTCAATAAGAACTTTTGCGACTTGAAGGGCATAATCGTCTTTTAAGCCGTATATTTTCCATTTGACCTTGGAATGAATCCCGAGTCATCCCATCAAGTTCATATAGTTATATAGAGTCCATATATAGGTTCAATTTCATGAATTAATGGTTTAAGATCAATTCGGCTCGTAATGGTTCGGGTTGGCTAAAAGACCCTTTCTTGGTTTGCTCAAATTGACTTATAAGACCCAACCAATTTTCTCTCAAATAACTTCAATTGGGCTTTATTTATGTCCTAAACATGTTTAGAAAGATCAATTTTCGATTGGGAAAGCATTCGGTTCGACCTTGTGTACAAACCCAGCTTAGCGACGGTGAAGCACCATAGTTAACCACCTTTGTAAAACCTAACCATGCACCCATGGTTGAGGATTTTTGTCCTAAAATGCTTAAAAATGTGTTCCCCTTCGAAACACGGTCGTTTTGGCTTTTATTTCGTCAAAATCGGACTTAATTTGAAGATTTTAGGACTTCTGAAGCAAGTAGAAGTCAAAACCGGAGAAAAAATAGAGGACCCTCGGGTAACCGTCCGGGGCTGGACGGTCAGCCGTCTGGGCCCAGACGGCTAACCGTCCAGGCCTAGTTGGTCACCCGAGGAATCCTTCTTTAAGTCAAACTCTGACTCCTCTATCCCTCTTTTGACGGTTTCCTCCGCCAAAACAACTTGTCTGAGCTTAGGAGTGTGTAGGTTTGAGTTGTTTGAGCACCAAGAGAGTCTCTAATAGCCCTAGGATCATTATTTAGTGAATTAATCCTAGCCATTGGTTTAGGAGGTTAGTTCTCTATATAAAGGACATGATATTCAGCACATAGAAGGAGGATAATTGCACTTTACACTTAGAGAGAGAGGGAGCTACGAGTTTGGAGGGCTAGAAGGACTTCAAGAGGAGGCTCTTCAACCCCAAGCAAGCAAGGAAACAAGAGGATTGAAGACAAGGAAGAGTCTACAAGAGGTAAGCCTATCCCTTTTATGCTGAACATGAATTCCTGCTTCTCCTTCTTCTCTTTCTTCTTCTCTTTCTAGGATAGTTGTGGTGCATGCAATTGCTCTTCTTATGGATTGAATTCAATGTTTACATGATGTTATATGAATGATTTTAGGATAGTTCATGGCTTTATATGCTTGATAATCCCTGGTTTACCAAAGATTTGATAGCCTTCTTCTTTCTATCCTCTTAAATCATGCATAGTTCACATGTTTAGGTTCCTGTGATTATTATCATGAATTGATGCTCCTGTTAGTTAATATATATGATATGAATGATATTCATGATAATTTGAGCATGTCTTAGAGTCATTTAGTAGGTTTTTATGCATATTTGTGAGATTAGGGTTTCGATAACCCTGAAATCGCATAGGTCTTATACAGCATGCTTAGCTTAGCTTTTTGAGCTGTTGCTCATCATAGTCATTCTATATATGCTGCATATAGTTGAATCATGCTAGGTTTGCATTCATATAGTCTATTTTATAGGGTTTTTGGAGACATTATCCTTTTCTAAGGATAATTATCCTTTTCGTTGAGTGAGGTTTTGCATGAGAGTCTTCTGTGATGTGTTTAAGCATGAAATCTTTTCTGTTGTGTTCTAGGGTATATATTTTACGTAGGATATGCTAATTGCACCTCCCCATAATGACTTCCTTACGTGAAATTATCCTAGGATAGTTTCGCTTAAGAAAGCTCGCCGTAGGGAGGTTTATTTTCATATTTTACATGAAATATCATCTTTTTTATTAGAAGATGCTTTGTTATCATGTTTATTGATATTATTGGAGTCTCTTATGCTTGTTAGTGTGTCTTTCATAGGTTTTTATGCATGTTAGTCGAGTCATTGCATGTAGGATTGAGTTAGAGTCCCTAGTTATTCATTATTCTTGTTAATTGCATGATAAATGGATGATTTTAGGCCTTGTCAAGGTTCTGTCCAGATTTGCATATTGCTTTCTTTGCATGATTATGTGCACTTGTAAGGGTGCAAACAGGTACAATGCTTGTCCTATTGCAAATAGGGCTGCAATGGTCTGAAATGGCTAATGCTAGGAGCTTGTGCGCTCAGGTAAGTAGGGTTTGAAGGTGCCCCAATTCACCTTTCTTTTTCTTTCTTTTCTCTTCCCCCTCCTAGGGTTACTTCTTAATACAAGCTTATGGTAATTACCAAAGGTTTCCTTCAATAATAAATTCTGGTTTTTATCAATGTTTTCCTCTTGTGGAAGTTTTCAGTTTTGGATTAAATCAATGTATTTTCAAATGAGGAAACCTAGGGTATTTACCATAGGTTTGTATTAGGTTGTAACCCTATTCTATTCGAACTACGTGGACTTTGATCCATGTATTTCGCTGCATGGTACGTAGGCACTCTGCGTGAGGCTCAAGTCCGTCCTAGGATCCAAGTATCCTAGGTTTTTTTCTTTTCTTTTCTTCTTTTTTCTATTTTGTTTTGTTTGTTTGATTATGCATGAGATGATTGGATGAAATATATGATATGCATGCTGCCTTGTGATGATATATGATGATATTTGAGTGGAAAAGATATTAAGTTAGCCCAATTAAATTAAGAGACCAACTCGGGCGATGTGGGTGCCTATGGGCTTTTGCCCAGAACCTTCCCACGTCGTAACTTAGCCCCCGGATCCAATTTTCTGGTTTCAAAGACTTTGCTTTTCCTTTAATGGAGTCATGTGGTTTTGAAAATAAAACATTTTTGTGGTTTTCCTCTTTTCCCTAAAAAATGAGGTGGCGACTCCTTTTTGTTTGTTGTCTTTAAACCCCTTATATATATTCTTGCCAAACCCTTATGGGCTCCGCGCTGCTTTTTCGCGGGTTCACAGTTTGGCGACTCCACTGGGGATGTCGAGGGCTAGACTCATTTAATTTGATTGGGCTAAATTAATTTCTTATTGATAATTAAAATCAATCACATTGCATTCGCTTGATTGTGTGCTTTCATTTATTGCATTGTGTGCGCTACTGTTGCATGATCACTCGATTGTCCCTCGATGTATCCTTGCCAACTGATAGCCTAGTTCGACCTTGGTTTTCCTGATTCCATGTGTTGGGCGAAGCTATCAAACCTCTCTTGCCAAGTACCCTTGGGCTTGCCCTTGGGTATATCAAATGGATCAATCACGTACTGCTGGACCCACGCGACATTCCTGATGTCACATGTGGTTAGGTATAAAGATTGGTACAAGCAAAGTTGAGGACCCTAGCCTACCCTTTTAAAAGAAAGAATTGCATGTAATGGGCCTTCTAGGACACCGTTGGATCACCTATATGCACACACATTGTTGTGATGATATGCTGCCATGTTTGTGATGTGTTGCCATGCTTTGTTGATTGAGTGGGTAATTAGAGGAAACTTTACACCCTACATCCTTAATACGTACCCTTCCCCATGACCCCTGCAAGGGTAATTGGTTAAGAGAACTAATTAAGGGTGTACGTTGTAAAGATTTTGAGATAATTATGGAAGCTTAGGATGGACCCTTAGGCTGAAAAATTGAGTATTTACCCTATGTTAGAGGGAGAGACGTGCTGGCTTGGATCCGCGATCAACAAGAGCGCCTAGTCAGTGCTGATTCCATCACTAAGTCGGATATGGCTGAAGAAAGAACTAGCAACCGGGGTTTCAACCTTGAGGCCGCTTTGAAAGCTATCATGGAAAAGCTTGATCACACTACCCAGGTATCCGAGACTGCACTCAAGTTAGCTCAAGACCTTCAACAGAAGAACTCTGAACCTGAATCTAGGACCCGTGCCACTGATAACAATCAAGGATCCAATGAGTCTGAATCCGCTGAGGAACCATTAGGAGAAGGGGGAGAACTACCCAAGACCAAGGAAGGGGAAACCAAAGCCACATCAAGGGAGAGCTCAACCATCCTGGCAAACAAGGTCGAGGCCTTAGAACGAACTCTGAAGGGAATCCGCAGGTCTGATGATATGGTGGACATCCGCACCTTGTCCTTGTTCCCAAAGGCTCGCATCCCGTTACAATTCAAGATGCCGGAATTAGAAAAATTCGATGGGATAGGCTGTCCTAAAACCCACCTCAAGATGTATGTGCGAGCTATGCACCCCCGAGGGGCGAACGATGAGTTATTGGCTCAAATGTTTCATGAGTCATTAGCGAGTTCCGCCTTGAAATGGTTTTTGTCATTAGAGGAGAACAGAACCAAGACCTGGGAAGATGTGTGCAATGCATTCATGGACCATTACAAGTATAACACTGAAGTGGATGTCACACGAAGGGACTTGGAAACCACTAAGCAAGGGGTTAATGAGACTTTCTCCGCTTTCATCACTAGGTGGAGGCAAAAGGCTTCTAAAATGACAGACAGACCGAATGAGGAAGAACAGATTCAGTTGGTGGTGAAGAACTTGCTGCCCGTATATCACAAGCATCTCTTTGCTCATTACTTTCCGAACTTCAAGGCTCTTGTTGGGGCTGGCACACAAGTTGAAGATGCAATCGCCGATGGAACAATCAAAACAGAGGAGGTCCTAAGGAGTCGAAGGACAAACTTTGGAGGAAAGCCCAATGCTGAGGTCAATACCATTACCCAACCCACTCGCCCTTTCTCCCTAAATAACTCCACCTCACCTCGCCAATTCACCGAGCTATATATGCCACTCGAAAGAATCTTTGAAAAGCTGAGAAGTCGTGACCTCCTGAAACCCCTCGACCCAAGGCCTCCACCAAACCCATTGCCCAAGAACTACAATGAAAATGAATATTGCAAGTTCCACCAAGCCAAAGGCCATCTAACCAACCGTTGTTACCGCCTCCGCCATGAAATCCAAGATTTGCTCGACAAGCAGATCATTTCACCACCCACCGCACCAAATCGCCCAAATGTCACTCGAAATCCCCTCCCCACTCACAATATGCCTCCTCCTAACAACATAAATGCCATCGAGCTAGGCTCGTCCCAATCCCGTCAACCCATAAGGCGGTACACGCCGCTTCCCATGACCTTGACCCAGGTTTTCCACCAATGTTGTGATAAAGGGCTTATATTGCCATGCCATTCAAAGCCGAGGCCTTCGACTCCTCACCAATTCTGTTTATACCATCAAGCTGTTGGGAATCGAAGAAGAGGGAAAAATTGAAGTGCGGAATATAAAAATTTTTCCTACGATTCCCAATCCCATGAATCTAACTATGCATAACACAAAATCAAACCCTAACTACAAAGAGGGTTAGAACACTTACAGAATTTTTGTCTTCTCCTTTTTGCTCCAAGCTTTGATTCCGGACAGCGGTGAATGAGCAGCCCAAGTGTGCTGCCTCCAACGGTATCCACACCTAGCTAGAGCTTCAAGTCCTTTCTTTCTTCTTCCTTGTTGTTGCTAGAGGTGGAGAAGAGAGAGAGAGAGAAGAGAGCCTCCAAGGGGCTGGACGGCTAGGGTTTATTGTGCAAGCCTATTATGCCATGTCACACATAAGTGTGACTTATATAGGCAGCCCACTAAAGGGGGGTTGGCCATGGGGAAGAAACCCTAATAGGGTTATGTGTAATTACTCTTAATTGCACATTAACCCCTATTATTTGTATCAAATACAAATAGGCCCATAAAGAACTATTCTTTATTCACTAAAACCCTTTCTCTCATAGACTTTAAAGCCCTTCTTGCATGATCAGTGTGTGACCCATTGGGTTCACATCATTAAGTAGTAGGAATAGCACGAGGTGTGCACAATGGAACTCTTTCCATTTAGGGTCTAATTGGAACTCCTTCCAATTCCCTAATTGATTATAACTCACTTATATCAATTAGGGCTTCTACTAACCATGAGTAACACCTAGCATATGGCTCATGGTGTGGTCCTTAATGAGGTGAATAGTCATTTACAAAGAACCCTTCTGTTTATAGTTTATAGGTTACAATTGCATCCTTCCTTCAACACAATGTCTCCAATTGAACTAATAGGACATGGAAGTCTGTCAAGTCCCTAGTTCAATTACTTTATACTCATTCATAGATATCAACTCATTGATGAACTCATGAAACTCTTTTCATATTCATCCTACCATGGCCATGGATTTAATGAGTTATATTATGAATGCTATATGAGACATTCTCTCTCTTTTTCCTGAGAATGATGGATCCCTTGTTGATCACTCACATGCCTTCATACACATAGCAGTAGGGCCAATGAACACCTTTGCAGACCCCTGAATAGGATCTGCACTTAGTGTTATCAAACTTCTAAAGCTACATGCATAAGGCAACTATGGTGTCTCAGGTCTAAGGATTACTTGTACCACTATAACAATGAGAAACTGATTGACAGGCAGGATAAAACTCCATTCAGTTTATCTCATATCTTTGGTCACATTCAGTGTACCTATTCTTATAATAGGCACCCACTTGTTGGTTGTAGTGTCTCCACACAAATAGCTTGAGACTAGCTATCCTCCTATAGAGTCAACCTAACAAGTGCTAGTCCTATGGTTCATTACTGTCCATCATAGTGAACCTTCAACTAGGAATGCTTAAGGAGTTTAGTACAGAGATATATCTATAGTCTCAAAATTACAACTCTTTGTAATTCCATATTCTCAACTCTAACTCCATGGACATATTATGTAAATATAAATGATGCATATAAACATAATAGAATAAGCCCTTTTATTAAATCAATAATAAATGTGACATAGATAAATGAAATCAAATGATTGTTCCTAATCCCTAAACAATCATCTCTATGATTGGCTCTAGGGCATAATCCTAACAATCTCCCACTTGCACTAAAGCCAATCGACCATGTATCGCATACCTATCTTCTCAAGATGTTGGTCTTAGACATAACCAATTATGTTTTAAAGCTATAGTCAGTAGGTCTACAAAAACTTATGTAGATAATATCTTCTGTAATGTATCTATTACCTCTTCCAATGATTCCTCTAATCACTTGGAATTGTCACTCTATGTGTTTGGACTTTTGATGAGACCGTGATTCCTACACTTGAGCTATAGACCCATTGTTGTCACAAAACAAGGTGTGGGCAACTCAATGGAAGGAACAACTCCAAGTTCTAAATGAACTTATAGATCCAAACAGTCTCCTAGACAATGCGACAATTAATTCACCCTTAATAATGGAATCCACTGTATCTTTCATACAGTTCTTCCATTAAGTATTTCACCAACTAAAGTGAATATAAAATATACCCCATATGGATTATATCCAAATCCATATACCCATCTACTATGAGTTTACAATTTCCATATACAATCCAATATTCCAAATTTGAATTGATTAATAACTATTTGTAACAATTACAACATAATAGATATCAGGTTCAATACATAGTGTAGAATAAGGCTTCTTAACACTTTAAGAACCTTACTTGTGTTATCCTAGGGCACATGCCCTTGAACAATGAATTCTTATCTGAAGTAAATCAGACCTCCCTTAGAATTCTCCATGTTGAACTCCTTCAACATTTCAACTATGTTTGATGATTTGGAGATACTTAGCAATCTATATGATCTATCTCTATAGATCTTATTGGATGCTTTTGCCAAATCTTTCATGAATTAGTTTTTCTCCAAAAACTAAAACTTTACATTAGATAACATTCATATATCATTCATAATGATTATGATATCATCCATACTTAGGATAAAGAAAAACAATCGCACTCCCACTAACCTTTTATACACTCATGGTCCATCTATACAATGAGAGAAATCAAACAATTTGATTACTTCAACTTTATAGATGTTCTAATTATGAGAACCTTGTAGTCTATTAATAGACTTCTATAACTTACACATTTTTATGGTTTTTCACCATTTGATATAACATCTTTATATCCTTTTTGACATATCTTATATTCAAAATGTGTGTTTATAGATAACAAGATCCAAATGGATTTCAGCATAACTATTATCAAACAAGTTTCTTTATAGACAACTTTTTGCCTATGTTGAAAACATTCTTAAATAGCCAAGCCTTTTAGGTCTCTACCTGTCCATATTGGTTTTAATGACTCTTAGTCATTTCTCAAGTTGATGTCAAACATCGCCTAATCATAATCAATAGGATTATCTTGGTGATCTTTATCACCAAAGAACAATTCTTTCACATTCTAATGGAGATACAATATCTCTCTTATGTTAAAGAAATATCCAATTTGATCTATGAAAAGAATGTGGTGTAATTAAAGGTTTTGCCTCAATAGGGGCAAGGGTTGGATCTTTGTTGGTTTGTGGCTTTACAAACAATTCTGTAAATTCTATCTACTTTTGCATCTTTCTTGAATGAACTCTTTCTCAAGAAAATCCAGCAATCATCCTAATGGACAACTTTTGTTCATTAGAGTAATAGAAATACTATCCCAACCACTTTTAGGATATACCACAATTCAACACTTGCTTGACCTTATTTCCAGATTGTCTACATTATGTTTCCAGACAAACGTAGCACAAGCCCAAGCCTTAACTTCTTTAAGTTGGGTTTCTTCCCATATCATATCTGATATAATTGGGACAAAACTGGAGTGAACCCTAAATTATCAATATGTAGCAATTTTAAGGTATATCCTAGATGGATACATTAGTAAAACTCATCATGGATCAAACCATATCTTAATAGGGTTCAATTCGTTCTCTTAGATTCACCATTGAGCTATGGTATTCTAAGATGAGTCTACTGTAATTGAATGCGTGCTCTACATGACTATATACATCACAATGTATTAGTCAAATTATAAATGTAACTCTTTCACTTCACCAAGTAAAAGATGGGTTTGGTCATCTCATAACCAAATCATAATCGTTACATTTAAATGAGAGTCTCTACATCTCTTGTATTCTCGAAATACGTTGCATTCGCTCTAATTAGTCATTTAAATTCAGAAATCAAATTTCTAGAATGTCTTAAATGACCTAGTTAAGAAATAAGTTCCCAAAATTAATCTAGCAACTCTTGCTCTATTAAAATTTTTAAAGGTAACTTATTATCTACTTAACTTTCTGCTTCGATTTAGATTACACTAGAATCCAAAAACCAAGAAGCAGAACTAACCAACAATTTAGTTTAGAGCATGAACCAAAACTTCAAAAGTTTGGTTCTTCTAGGAAGACTGATACTTTATCAAGTTCCCTTTACAATACCTTATGTTTACTACAAAATAATTATATTTCTTTGTCTTTGACTTTTCAAGACTTGCTTTCCTCTATGCTTCCATTTTAAATCACATCTAGCTTCTCAAGCTATTCTATGTGATTAATCATTTTTCAAAAGAATGATTATTAATAAACAACTTTTATTACATCCTAGTCCAGAAGAAGTCCTTTACAAGTACTATACTTTATAGTATTATTTTACTCACAATACAACCTTTGTAGGTGATGTAGGACATCAAAGGCACTTGCATTAACTAATTTTGCTTCTGAAGCTCATTAGTCATAAATACTATCATATAGTATGGCAACAAGATGCCAATTGCGCATAGTGTCTTTTTCTTCTTAGGATGTTTTATGGAGGGCCTTTAATAAAAGGCCTAATAGCATATAAACAATCTTTTGGAATTGAGAACAATTCTCAATTTCCTAAGTCAATCAAAGAAATCGGGTTTAGTCAAACTATCAATATCCTATATTAGGAAATAGGGGTTTTGAGGTGAGTAATTAGGTAATCTACATAAACAAAGAATTAGATTTCATTTTTATCCATAATGATTGGGTCTTTAATCATATGGTACCTCCCACTATTTTATCAAATTCCATACACCCTCTAATGGAATTCGGGAATCTCATTCCTAATGGGGATTGGGGTCCCACTGTGACCTAGAAGCCTCACATGTTAGTTTCTTGACTTCTAACCCACAATAAGAAGACAACTCTTTGTCTATTGCTTCATAAGCAAGTTCCAATCGTTTTGCCTCTAGGGAATATACACCTCACATGTTAGTTTCTTGGAATACTTCCCTAGTTAAGTTAAACCCATCATTCACACAGGTATGTTTCGCCAAATATATACCTCACATGTTAGTTTCTTGGTATATACCAGTTTAGGCACCCCATGATATCTCATATGTGATAGTTTCAAGTAATGTCTTTAACATGGGTAGCTCCTACATGTCTGCAGCCAGGTACCCACATTAAGGGACGTTAGATGATCCTATAATGATGGAAGGCAATGAAGAATTCATTCCCTAATGACTTCTCCATTTTCAACTTAATATTAAATAAGAGGGGTTTTAAAGGGTCTCATCAAATTAACATGCATCCTATGTATCAAAATTTAAACATATAAATTATGCTATTTATAATCATACATCTCATGCTATTATAAATCATACATCGCATGCTATTATATATCAACATATATAAAGTACCATATTTTGATATTAGTCCCTAAGTGAATAGGTAACATATACCAAACTATAGTATTGGAGCTAATACAATTATCTCATAAATTAAAGCTCCCACTATGATGATTATGGACTTTGAGAGGATTCAATCCAAGCCAATAGATTGAATCCAAGGTCTAAGGTGGGTGTAGGTGATCGTAAAATAAACCATTCGTAACATGCATGCTTTCTTGAAAAACTTCTCTAAGCTTTCAAGTCCTTCAATCTGCTCCCTTGGCTTGATGGTCTCCACCATTGGCTTGTTGGGCTCTATCATGCTCCTTTGGGTCCACCATGCTCCTTAGTGCGCTCTCGATTACATAACATTTACATAATTTAAAGAAAGGGATACATAAGGGGAATGTGGGGTACATAAGAGAATGATAGAGAGAGAGGGAGAGGGAAGGTGGCATGCAAGCCCCAAATAAATTACATCACCTTAATAAAATTACAACTCTTGTAAATAATAACATCCCATTCATAAGACGGCCAATCACAATTGGTTTAAGGGGTATAGTCCATAATCATCATCCAAACACATACATACAATCTCATTGCATAATGTAAAGAAAAACTGTAAGCATTAAGACATATGGGCATTATGGTAATTCTCTTGAATGATTTACATTAATCTCATTAATGCATCCTAATCTTATTAGGTTTAAACAAAAATATCCAGAATTAAATAAAGTCTTAACATTTAAGACATTTAGTTTCAATTAATCAAATTAATAGAAACATATAAAGTTTCCTAAAATAACTCTAATATCCAATATTAGGGTTTCCTTAATTAAACAAAACAATTTCATTTAATTAAGAATTTCCAGATTTTAATTTAATCCCTAATTGTGTTTTAAACCATTTAAAACATTATAAAATTAATCAATATTAATTAAATAATTAATATAGGAATTAAATAAAATCATTAAAATGATGAATTAGTGTATTAGGGTTTCCTAAAACCCTAAACCCTAAATGCATAACCCTAAACCCTAAATGCAAGCCCTAATCATTAAATGCCTTATGATTGGTCATTTAATGTCCAATCATTAAAACCCTAGGTTCATATGGTATTTAATAAAAGGGATTAGGGTTTAATTAATGCCAAATAGGGTATTTATTACCCTTAATAAATTACACTAATTAGGGTTATCAAAACCCTAACCCTAGACATTATTAATGGTATTAATTATTCCCTAACAATTAATAACCATGATTGGTCATTTAATGACCAATCATTAACTCTTAATTAAGGTAATTAATATTCCAATTAGGGTTTTAATTAATGCCATAATGAAATTAGGGTTTCATCATTAACTCAAAATTAGGGTTTCATCCTTAACTCTATGCAGCCGTAACTACCAGGGGGCTGCCTGAGCTTGGCTAGGCTGCCATGGCCACCAACGACTGTGGGAGGCCATGGCCAGTCATGGGAGAACATCCTAGGGGTGTGGGACAAGCCTCTGGACACGTGAGAAGTGGTGGAAGTGGCTGCCATCATCAAGAACAATCAGGGTTTCCAAAACCCATTGCTGGAGCCATTGTTGCAGACCTTGAAGGTCACAATAGCTTCTAAAACCTTATCAATTCGACTCCTCCATTGAAACCAGCTTTTGTATCATGTCCCTACATGAAATACTAAGCTCATAGAAGAGGTTTGGATGATCAAATCATCACCAATTGTTCTAAACAATTAAAACAACAGTAGGCTGCCCAGAATTTGACAGCATACTGTCCATGGTCAGAAATTGATTTAAAACCCAGCAAGATGAATGAATTAGGCTACCAAACGAATTTTCCCAGTATCCTACATGTCTTAGGAAACTAATGCAATTGGTTTCATGCAATTTGGAGTTCCCTAACTCAAGTTCTAATCAAAACTCCATTGATGACGTTTCTGCAGAGAAAATCTGCTATGCTGTTCATGAAAAATTTTCAAACTTTTTGAATCTTTTTCCATCAAAACCTTTTTGAAACTTAAATAAAATCATATACACATGATATATAATGATCCTACAATGATCTTCCATCATAAATACAGCAGCTTTAATTAGAATTAATTGCAAGAACCTTAGGGTTCTAAAACCCAGATTCAGCCTCCATGGTGTTCTTCTCCTTCTTCCTTCTATTCTAGCATCTTAATCCAATTATGATGCATCTAAATGCTTGGGAACCATTCCCTACAATGTCTAGAACATAACCCAAGTGGTGGCAACCATTGCCATGCCTTCGATCTCCATCAATAACTCAAAGTTGTGGCCATTGCATCATTCCCGAGCAAAACTGTCTTTCCAGACAGCCTGTAGTAAAAAATTCATAACTTTCACTACAGAACTCGGATTGACGCACCGTTTGTTGGGTTGGAAAGCTTATTCAAAGAGCTTTCTAACCATATATGGCTCAAAAATTTTGGAGAAGAACTCTGAATTCGGCAGGCAAAACAAGATGACGGTTTTTCATGGCAACCATGAAAACTGTTCATAACAGTTTTATAAAACCTTAGTTTCCTTATTCTTCTTCTCCAAACTCAAACCCTATGCAACCTATTGCATCCATGGATACACTTAACCATAAATTAGAAGAGGAGTAGAAGAGAATTGACCTAGGGTTCCAAACCCTAGGTTTAGCCATGGAGGAAAACCAATTATGCAGAAAACTTTTCCAGATTTTTGAATCATTCAACTACACCATAATTACCAGCCCATATGTATTTTGTATTATGCATAATCATGGCTCTGATACCACTGTTGGGAATCGAAGAAGAGGGAAAAATTGAAGTGCGGAATATAAAAATTTTTCCTACGATTCCCAATCCCATGAATCTAACTATGCATAACACAAAATCAAACCCTAACTACAAAGAGGGTTAGAACACTTACAGAATTTTTGTCTTCTCCTTTTTGCTCCAAGCTTTGATTCCGGACAGCGGTGAATGAGCAGCCCAAGTGTGCTGCCTCCAACGGTATCCACACCTAGCTAGAGCTTCAAGTCCTTTCTTTCTTCTTCCTTGTTGTTGCTAGAGGTGGAGAAGAGAGAGAGAGAGAAGAGAGCCTCCAAGGGGCTGGACGGCTAGGGTTTATTGTGCAAGCCTATTATGCCATGTCACACATAAGTGTGACTTATATAGGCAGCCCACTAAAGGGGGGTTGGCCATGGGGAAGAAACCCTAATAGGGTTATGTGTAATTACTCTTAATTGCACATTAACCCCTATTATTTGTATCAAATACAAATAGGCCCATAAAGAACTATTCTTTATTCACTAAAACCCTTTCTCTCATAGACTTTAAAGCCCTTCTTGCATGATCAGTGTGTGACCCATTGGGTTCACATCATTAAGTAGTAGGAATAGCACGAGGTGTGCACAATGGAACTCTTTCCATTTAGGGTCTAATTGGAACTCCTTCCAATTCCCTAATTGATTATAACTCACTTATATCAATTAGGGCTTCTACTAACCATGAGTAACACCTAGCATATGGCTCATGGTGTGGTCCTTAATGAGGTGAATAGTCATTTACAAAGAACCCTTCTGTTTATAGTTTATAGGTTACAATTGCATCCTTCCTTCAACACAATGTCTCCAATTGAACTAATAGGACATGGAAGTCTGTCAAGTCCCTAGTTCAATTACTTTATACTCATTCATAGATATCAACTCATTGATGAACTCATGAAACTCTTTTCATATTCATCCTACCATGGCCATGGATTTAATGAGTTATATTATGAATGCTATATGAGACATTCTCTCTCTTTTTCCTGAGAGTGATGGATCCCTTGTTGATCACTCACATGCCTTCATACACATAGCAGTAGGGCCAATGAACACCTTTGCAGACCCCTGAATAGGATCTGCACTTAGTGTTATCAAACTTCTAAAGCTACATGCATAAGGCAACTATGGTGTCTCAGGTCTAAGGATTACTTGTACCACTATAACAATGAGAAACTGATTGACAGGCAGGATAAAACTCCATTCAGTTTATCTCATATCTTTGGTCACATTCAGTTTACCTATTCCTATAATAGGCACCCACTTGTTGGTTGTAGTGTCTCCACACAAATAGCTTGAGACTAGCTATCCTCCTATAGAGTCAACCTAACAAGTGCTAGTCCTATGGTTCATTACTGTCCATCATAGTGAACCTTCAACTAGGAATGCTTAAGGAGTTTAGTACAGAGATATATCTATAGTCTCAAAATTACAACTCTTTGTAATTCCATATTCTCAACTCTAACTCCATGGACATATTATGTAAATATAAATGATGCATATAAACATAATAGAATAAGCCCTTTTATTAAATCAATAATAAATGTGACATACATAAATGAAATCAAATGATTGTTCCTAATCCCTAAACAATCATCTCTATGATTGGCTCTAGGGCATAATCCTAACACAAGCGCCCGGACATGATACGGAGGACTGTGTTATACTGAAAAAGGTAGTTCAAGACCTTATTGATCAAAAGGTTTTGGTATTGCCAAAGAAGTCCATGCAGCGACAATTGAAAGAAAGGTTCGAGGCAGGAGATCCTAAAGTGGGTTTGTTGGGAGAGTCGTCCGGAAAGTTTGATTACTATGTACTCTATCCCGACCCCATCCCTGATGAGCCTATAATCCCCACAGGTTGGGATGAGTTGCCAGAGGAAGTCCAAATGGAAGAGATCGACACAATCACATGGGATGACCTCATAGGTGATGTAGGAGAGATTGATGATATGTGGATGAGCGATGACGAAGTGGAGCACATAACTAGAGGGGGTCGCCATTTCAAGCCTCCGCACTTAGAATCTGACAACCCATTAGGGGACCTGGAAGGTAATCGCCACCTCGACCTGCAAGAAGAGGAAGATGAAGTGCTTAGGCAATTGAGAAAGACTAATGCCAACATCACCATATGGGGTTTGCTCATGGCCTCTTACAAGCACCGTCAGACTATCTTGAAGTTGCTGAACCAGATACAGGTTCCTGTTGACACATCTCCGGAAAATTTGGTGAACTTGGTGAATCCAACCTCGAAGAACTCAACCATTGTGTTCTCAGAAGCAGACCTACCTAAAAGTGGACCTAGCCATTCACAAGCCATGTACATCACTGTTGACACCAGGGGAAAGAGGGTTCCGACAGTCCTGATTGATAATGGTTCCGCTCTTAATGTGTGCCCTCTCAGAACTGCCACCGTTTTGGGGTTGGATCCTACCAACTTCATGCCATCCGGGCAAACAGTGAGAGCCTATGATAACACCCGTAGAGAGGTGATTGGAGTGGTCACTTTGCCGCTGATTATGGGGCCTACAGAATTCAGAGTGGAGTTCCAAGTGCTGGACGTCCCGTCATGCTTCAACCTCATGTTGGGAAGACCTTGGATTCATCCTGCAGGGGCTGTCCCTTCTTCATTACACCAAAAAGTCAAGTTCCCTTATGAAGGGGCCATCGTCACACTTCAAGGTGATTATGACTTAAAGTCGTCGGGGGTACCCATTTACGAGATCAAGCCCGAGCCCGTGGGGGCACCATTGTCTGGGTTCGAGTATGTTCAATGTATAGAAAAAGAGCCGGAACAGAGAGAGTTGATACCTCTCGACTTTTGCCCTCATGGCAATTTGCATGTGGGGAACATCATGAAGAAAATGAGTTTCTTCCCAGGCATGGGACTAGGACGCCGTCAGCAAGGCATACCGGCATCCGTTCAGAGCCGCATTGTCACCTATACCTTCGGATTGGGGTATGAGCCTTCCAAAAAGGACCATATGGAGATGTTGCAGAGAAGCAGAGAAAGGGTCAAAGCAAAAGCAGAAGGAAGGGCGCCAGATATCCGAATCTCGCCATACCGACCTACCTTGAATGGTTACTTTGTTAAGGAAGGGGAGGACTTCCTATTCTGTGGATTCCCCGAACCATCCATTGACAAAGCAACTAAGGCGAGAGTTCCAGGGTTTGAGATATTCTTTACTGAGTGGTATCCCATCACTGCTACAATGGTTGACGATGAAGCGATCAAGGATGACTATTGGGAAAAGAAGAGCGAGGACTGGGCAGAACGGATGGATTCGGAAGCCATGGTTACAATGTTTCAAGATATGGTTCTTGTTGTAGAGGAATCGGATCTCGAGTGTTCTTCAATTCACCATGCAGCCATGCCGCTCCTTAATTGGTATCTTGAAGAGGGTATCATTGCAGAAGTTCTTGAGGGCGAGGATCTCGACTTACCTGATAGTAGTTTGTAGGTTCCTTAGTAGCTTGTCTTAGCTTTCCCTTTCAAATAAAGTGTGTCCGCCTAGCCCACCTTGTGGAGTTAGGAGTCGTTCCCTAGTTGTGGCACATGTGTTTTCTTTTCTTTGTTTTGTTTTGTTAGTTCAGTCAATAAAGTGTGTTTCTTTTCATTATTTGCAGTGTTTCCTTTATCTCTTCTATGGATATCTATGGCATGGATATAGATCCTAGGAATGACGTCCCCCCGGAGCTCGTCGAGCAAAGGAAAAGGGGCGTTACCGAACCTAACATGGATGAATTGGAATCAATCAATCTAGGGACAGATGAATTGCCAAGGATAATTAAAATCGGGATAACTCTCTCACCTGCTGAAAAAGAAAAGTTGATAATGCTTCTAAAAGCCAATGTAGAGGCCTTCGCATGGTCTTATGAGGATATGCCTGGTATTGATCCAAATATTGTGCAACATTACATCCCCACTAATCCCACTAAAAAGCCTATAAAGCAAAAATTAAGAAGATTAAAACCAGAATGGGCTTTGAAAGTAAAAGAAGAGGTAACTAAACAATTAGATGCCGGGTTTCTCCAAGTTGTGGAGTACCCTGAGTGGCTGTCTAACATAGTGCCTGTGCCTAAAAAAGATGGGAAAGTGCGAATGTGTGTTGACTTTCGCGACCTTAATGCTGCGAGCCCAAAGGATGATTTCCCTCTACCACATATCGATGTGTTGGTGGACAGCACGGCAGGCCATGCTCTTCTTTCCTTCATGGATGGGTTCTCTGGTTACAACCAGATAAAGATGGCGCCTCGAGACATGGAAAAGACGGCTTTTATCACGCAGTGGGGCACGTATTGCTACAAGGTAATGCCTTTTGGCTTGAGAAATGCCGGGGCTACTTACCAAAGAGCTGCTACAACCCTATTGCATGATATGATCCATAAAGAAGTAGAGGTGTATGTAGACGACATGATAGTCAAATCTGTAGACCGGGAAGGACATTTCGCGGCATTGGAGAAGTTCCTAGAAAGGGCAAAAAAGTACAACCTCCGACTGAATCCTCAGAAGTGTGCCTTCGGAGTCACCGCAGGGAAGCTGTTGGGTTTCATGATCACTCAAAGGGGAATCGAAGTTGATCCAGGAAAGATAAAAGCTATCACGGAGATGGAGCCACCAAGAACGGAAAAGCAGATCCGGGGTTTTCTGGGGAGAGTTCAATACATAAGTCGTTTTATCGCTAATCTGACCATGGTATGCGAGCCAATTTTCAAGCTACTTAAAAAGGGCGTTTCCAAGGAATGGAATGAGGACTGTCAAGAAGCCTTTGAGACCATTAAAAGGTATCTGAGTAACCCCCCAATCTTGGTTCCCCCGCGGCAAGGTGAACCATTACTGTTATACTTAACGGTTACTGAAACCGCGACGGGAGCCATGTTAGCTCAATACCTTGAAGGGTTGAAAAAGGAAAATGCCATCTACTACTTGAGCAAGAAAATGACAGATTATGAAGTAAAGTACAATGCGCTAGAAAAGGCTTGCGTAGCATTGGTATGGGCTACCCAGAAACTCCGTCATTACATGATGTCTTTTGAAGTCCTGTTGATAAGTCGATTGGATCCTTTGAAGTATTTGCTAGAAAAACCAGTCCTATCGTACAGGACCGCTCGTTGGTCGCTTCTCCTCAATGAGTTCGACATAAAGTACCTGACGCAGAAGTCCGTTAAAGGAAGTGTCATTGCAAACCATTTAGCAAGCTGCCCTGTGTCGTCATCAACCCAATTTAACGATGAGTTCCCCGACGAAGATATTCTGGAAATCAAGAAGAAGGTTTGGAAAGTCTACTTTGACGAAGCTGCCAACAGAAGAGGTTATGGCATAGGAGTGCTATTGGTCTCGCCCGAGGAAGCCTTCACGCCTTTAGCAGTTAAATTGGGGTTCGAAGCCACCAACAATATAGCAGAGTATGAGGCCTGCATCCTAGCATTGGAAGCTGCGTTAGAATTGGGGATAAAAGAACTAGAGGTGTTCGGAGATTCAGCATTGATCATCTGTCAGATAAAAGGGGAGTGGAAGACTCACAATGAGAAGCTGTTGCCCTATCATGCCTATTTGGAAGCACTGACCAAAGAGTTCACGGAGATCGAGTTCAATTACTTGTCGAGAAACAAGAATCAGTTCGCTGATGCCTTAGCGACTCTAGCTTCAATGGTGGAAATACCAGAAGGAGGAAGCGTGAAACCGCTCGTGATCGAATGCAGAGAGAAACCTGTTTATTGCTGTTCCATTCGAGAAGGAGAGGTAACAGATAACCACCCTTGGTTTTATGACATAAGAAGGTTCATTGAGGAAAGAGAATATCCGGAGGAAGCACCTCGTGTGGATAGGCGAACACTGAGAAGATTGGCAAGCCATTATGTGGTATGTGGAGGAAAACTGTATCGGAGGTCTTACAACGGAATCCACTTGCTGTGTGTCACGGAGGAAGAGGCTAGAAAACTCATCGAAGAAATCCATGAAGGAGTGGGGGCTCCGCATATGAATGGATACATGTTGGCTAAAAAGATCATGAGACTAGGGTATTACTGGTCTACAATGGAAAGGGATTGCTATGCCCACGTCAAGAAGTGCCACAAGTGTCAGCTCTTCGCCAACGGACAACACTTGCCCTCCATGCCCTTAACAAGCATGTCAACTCCATGGCCGTTCGCAGTGTGGGGAATAGATATCATCGGACAGATTAAGCCGAAGGCATCCAATGGTCATGAATACATTTTAATAGACATCGATTACTTTACCAAATGGGTGGAAGCAGCTTCCTTCAAAGTTTTGAATGCTAAAAAGGTGGCGCAGTTTATACAGCTCAACATCATCTACCGATATGGGGTACCGCAGGAGGTCATTTCAGATAACGGTCAGCATTTCCAGAAGGAGACCAAAGAACTCTTGCAGAAGTACAAGATCGTTCATCACTTGTCATCCCCGTATCGTCCACAGACAAACGGCGCAATGGAAGCCGCCAATAAGAACATCAAGAAGATATTACAGAAAACGGCTGACACGTACACTGATTGGCATGAGAAACTACCATTGGCATTATGGGGGTATAGAACGTCAGTCAGATCGTCAACAGGGGCTACGCCGTACGCGCTAGTGTATGGGATGGAGGCTGTTTTGCCAGTGGAGTTGGAAGTTCCTTCGTTAAGGGTTGCCGTGGAAAGTCAGCTGGCAGAGGTGGACTGGATCAAAAGTCGTTATGATGAGTTGGCATTGCTAGATGAGAGGCGATTGAGGGCTCTCTACCATGTGCAAGGGTACCAGAGAAGAGTCGCAAGGGCGTTCAACAAACATGTCAAAGATAGAGGCTTGAAGAAAGGGGATTTAGTGTTGAAAGAGATCCGAGCTCCAATTTTCGATCCACGAGGAAAGTTCAAACCAAGTTGGGGTGGACCGTACGTCATCAAGGAGATATTGCCAGCAGGAGCTGTTCGACTTATGGATGTGGATGGGATTGAGTTCACTCGTCCCACCAATTTGGATCAATTAAAGAAGTATTATGTATAAGGCCTGCTAGGTTGAAAACCTGTAAAGGCGGCCTAGGCAAAAGTTAAGGCATGAGAACTACGTAGGACCTGATTCCCCAAAAGAAAAAAAAAGAGAAGAAAAAAAGAGAAAAAAAAGAAGAAAAAAAGAGAAAAAAGAAAAAAAGAGAAAACGGGGATACGTAGGCAGCCCATAAAGTTACATTGAGTGCGGTCCAATCAACACAATCAAAAAATCTCGAAAGTAGATTATTATTGGCAATTCATTTGAAATTAATTGTTTGACATAACAATTTATTGATGTTAAGTAAAAGAACTATCGACATGCCATAGAAATTCTATTCTTTGAGTCTTTAAGTCCTCTTGAGTTTCTTCAGAGTCATTTTGTTTGTCTTCTGTCTCTCTCTATCAAGTCTTCTTTTCTTTCGCAAGTCATAGCCGTGGGATGCCTCCATTGCTTCAAGAATGTCTTCTCTGCAAAGTCCAAATCTCGTGTCCTTGATAAGGTCATAAATTCTTTCTCGGCGAGAAGTCTCCCTGTCGCCCAAATCATCCTTCAACCATTGCTTGTATTCTTTATTCATCTCGAAAGGTCCTTCAGTGTTGGTAATCCGAGTCAATTTCAGGTCTGTAGGCCAGCGAGTCCTCGCCCACTTGATTATGGTAGGACCGACAGGTTCCACAAAGCAACAAGGTCCTGTTAAGGACGGTATGGTTTGCATGGCACCCATCTGGCGAAGAATTCTCGAAGTCCAATAGAAGGAAGTCAACCTCAGTCCTATGAGTTTGACAAAAGCACACCCCGAGGTTCGAAAAAGTACCTGCTCTTTACACCCCTATGTGAAGACGTACCATTTGATGTTCCGCCATGACAGCGTGTGGAAATAACCCAACCAATCTCTTAAAGAGAACGGCCCAGGGAGTTCAACTCGGCGCAGACAGAAGTGCTGGGGCTTGTATGGAGTGATAGTGGTGGGAGATAGAAAATTCAAGTGCTCGAGTAGCCACATTTGCAGCAAAAAGGGGCTACCTTCTAAAGGCACTTTGGGGTTGCCGTGAATTTTATCTAAACCATTCAAGGTTTCAGCTAATACCAAGGGAATAATGTTATGTCGCTTGACAAGAGGGGTAATCAACTCACATATTTGAATAGGGGCTTGAAGAGTGCCGGTTGATATGAGAAAGCGACCAATTAAGCAAAAAGCGAGTGCACGCTGAATTTGAAGGGTGAAAGTCAGAGTACCTTCGCTATCATGAGCCAAGAATGAGGTTGCTAACTTCATTAAGTCCACCATATGATCCTTGACGAAGATCGTTGCGTCCCTTTGAGGAATGCCAAGAAAATCCGAGAAGGAAGCAAGGTAATCCGAGCGGGGTGTAGGAAGAATGAATGGCCCTAAGGGCGAAACTCCAAATAAAGCACAGAATTCCTCCATGGTTGGGCATAATTCTTCATAATTAAATCAAAAGACATGGATTTGAGGATCCCAGAAGTATGTAGCAGCAGTGAGAAGGGTCGTCTCGAGCTTCATGTGCCTTATGGAGAGCAATGGTTCCAAGCCGAAGCGCTTAAACTCAGTTTTGTATTTGGCAGCCATGACTGCCAAAAACCCTCTTAAGAACCCATCCAAGGCTTCCATAATTATTGTCAATGAAAATAGGTGAGTTAGAAGACTCCCCTCATGTGTTTTTATAGGAAAAGGGTCACAAATTCGAGTCCTAAAGGAAGTAGAACCGTCAAAATCGCAAAATTCCTGAAAAATCGCGAAAAAGTGCGTCGACCTCGGGTGACCGTCCGGGGCTGGACGGTCAGCCGTCTAAGCCCAGACGGCTAACCGTCCGGGGCCAGATGGTCACCCGAGGCCTCCGCCTTGTTTTGCCTTGTTTCGCCCGGTTTTGCCTATTTTCGCGTTCGGATGGCCTTTTTAGGCCATTTTCACTCCTATGAACTCACATTGGCTCAAATTTACATGAGAAAGGCACCATAACATCATCATGATAGATTCAAACAAGCACAACAAGTATCCATACTAAGGGATAAGAGAGTTGGTTTTAGGTGGCAATTACAAAACACAAGCATGAAATGCAAAAAGATAGCCATTGTCTCATTGTTTTTACAAGCCCAACAAGAAAGTAAATGAACTCAGCGGTTCCCAGAGCTTCTTTTGCGGCTCGGCCCAGCTCCGTCACGACCCCCACGAGGTGCTCTAGGAGGGCGCATTGCCGGTGGTGGCTGCATATACAAAATCCATTGCAAAGAGGCTAAGTATGAATAGAGTTGGTTGAAAACCACATATGAGAACTTTGAATAGGTGGAACACTTACCATGACATCCAAACGAGCTTCCGCCATGGATTTGGCTAAGCTCATCCTCACAAGGTCACGCCTCAAACCTTCACTAAGGTCGATGAACTCTTAGGCATATGCCGCAGGCACCTAGGATAATCAATAAGGGTAAAATTGAAGGTAATACTCAAAGAAAGAAAGAAATACCCATAAAGAGAACTCACCTGTTCTCGATTTGGGTCGATCCTGGGGGATTCGTCAAATGCAAGATGAGTGATGGCGGTCTTGACAAAGTCTGACCCACTGCACAAATCAATGAACCAATTCGGCTGAGGCAAGGGGAGTGACCTATCCCCCTCCATCTCATCTTCCTCAGAGCCAGGAACCACTCCTGAGCCCACTGTCGAGCTATGCCCTCGTGCTCGCCGACCCTGCAAGTGTTCGCCTATTAAATAGAGCCTCTATCAAAGAGCAAAGGCTAGGAGAATGTTAAAGACTTACCCCCTGAGGAGGGAAGCCTGTCACCCTGGGCCTCATCAGATATTGGAGACAGAAAGTGTCATATGCAATGTCAGGAGAAGTGAACTCCTCCGCATCCCAGCCTCTCAAGGCATCCCACAACTCCTCCCCTTCCATTAAGTTAGCATGCCTCATGTTAAGTGGTGGAGGCATTGGAGCCATGGCGGCATTCACATCACCCATGACTTGGCGTAGGACACGCTCTCCTAGGTACCAATACCTACCCACGGGGCCTTCCAAGAGCACCCTCTTGCCCGTCAGCATCAAGCTAGGAATGCATCGCTTGGGTAGCATTGGTACCCATATCTTCCAGGGATTCCACTCAATCTGTTCAAAAATCCAAAATGAGAAATTGGGAGTAAAAAAGAAAAGGAAAAGAATGGGGAAATAATTTCACCATATCAGCAGTAAGGTTTGCTAGGTGAGCTCTAGCAAAGGCGTAATCATGACGATTCGCCGCTCGGATGGACACATAACTAGGAGAGTAATTCTTGAGGGTAGGCCATTCAATGGTTTCCTCAGCAAGGGATGGGCGACATAGGTTGAGATACTCATAGCACCAAACCTGTCAAAAATTGAGAAAAGAGTCAAAGGAAAGATAATATAAGGACAAAATAAAAGGAATGAAAGGGAAGTAGCATTACCTCCCAAACAAAGGGCATCCCGCCGAAGTCCTTAGTCACACCACGTGACATGTCACACATTGTGCGATACATGGTGGCTAGAGCAGCCCCTCCCCAGTTGAATTTCCTAATCTTGTCAACATCTTCCATGCTTGCAAGAAGACCCAAAGGGGCTAGGTCGCCCGTGCCGGCAAAGAATGTGCATGAGATCATGTACAGAAGGAATGCCCTTGTAATGCAATCGGGGCTTGCACCCTCGCTCTCCCTTTGCTTAGCAAACTTGTTGAAAAGCCAAGTGCGTCGCACCGCTTTCTTGATTACCTCGATCTCCATCCCAAGGTAAGCTAGGAGATAATCCTCATCCGTGTGAGCCTCCTCATAGAACTCCAAGCTTTTGCCTTTAATGCTCAAGCCCGTGATCATGGTGAAGTCCTTGGGGGTTAATGTCATCTCCCCGAAGCTAAAATGGAATGTATTGGTGGTGTCCCACCATAGCTCAGACAAGGCTAGCAAAGCTTGCCTATCACATTGGTCATTCCATAGAGAATCTAGGAATGGGCCAAAACCGGCCTTTTCGACATAGCCCTTGGCAATGGGTTGGAAGTTTTCCATGTTTTGCCACCATTCAATGAGTCCTTTGACAGAGGACCTAGTGCGCATCTCCTGAAAGTTGGGCTATAGCCATTGAAAATACCTTGAGGGTTAGTTGAAAGAACATAGAAACAATAAACCTACACTAGCAATTGGTTCCAAATTGTTTTCCAAAAGATGTCAAAAGTTTGTTTTCATTCATGAAATGAATTGCTAATGGATGTTTATGAGTTTACCTGTTCATGTGCCTTAATTTGGCAAAGATTGAACACTTTTTTATCACTTGGGCATTTTACCGAACACTTGGTGGGTGACACCCCCCAAGCCTTGAAACAAAAGAATTTTGTATGATCAATCCTTGCTAAATCATAGCATATTACTCACTTGAGGGTTTACTTGTTGATGTACATTGATTTGGTAAAGATTGAAGATCTTTATTTCACTTGGGAATTTTATCGAACACTTGGCGGGTGCCATTTTTCAAGCTTTCAAATGAAAAGAATTTATGTGTTCAATCCTTGCCAAATCAAGGGATATCACTCAACAACCCAAGGGGTATTCAAAAGAAGTAGAAGGGAATGCAATTTCATCAAAAGAATCGAAAGATTCAAAAGAAAAGTGTTAAGTTGGGTAAACTTACTTCTTGTTGGGAATGGATGAATGAGAGATGCTTCTCGGGTTCAAGCAACACCCTAGCTTGTGGGGCATCATAGAGTGGTGCCTTGTATGTGCTTTTGACCCCATAGAATGGATACTTGGTGCTTGAGTCCTTGCTTGATGACATCCTTGATGATGGAGTTGGGTTTGGGAAAAATGGGTTTGATTTGGTTTGATTTCACAAGATGATGTGAATTGGTTGTTTTAATTGCTAAATGTGCTTGATTTGTTGTTGTTTGATGTGCATTTGATGTTTGGATTGAATGGTTTTGAAGTAGGAATGAGAGAATGAGAGTTGGAGAAGATGGGATGAGAGTTTGGAGAGAGAAACTCTCTAATTTTCGGGTTGGGTGAATGTGAGAATGAGTGGGCAAACATGGGTTTAAAAACCCAGAAATTTCTCAATGGTGGCCTCGGGTAACCGTCCACCCTTGGACGGTCAGCCGTCTTGCCCTGGACGGTTGACCATTTGAGGGCAGATGGTCACCCTAGCCCGCTTTGCCCGTTTGCCCCGTTTCGCGCGCTTGCGACCTCTAAACTTCTCCAAATTGACTTTTTGTGCAATCCTTGAGTTATGGGATGAATATATCCCCCAAGTTTATCAAGTTTCAATGAAATTTTTGAATCTGGGGTGATTGTATTCGCCCGCATAACGAGGAATTGTAATAACCAGGATAAATGGCTTTCTCATGAAATGAGCTTAGTGTTGGATTGATTGACTTTCAAGTCTTGGAATTCAATTCTCTAGGAGATGATAATGATATCATATCATGTGATAAAGATAATTTCACATGAAATGACTTGCTAATCATGTGATAAAGATAACTTCACATGAAATGATGATTCATGAGCTATGCTAGTTACGAAGTAACTTGCTATCTTTGTGAAGAGGGCATGAAATGCACTTTGTTTTTCAATCAATCAATGTTGTATCATGTATAATTTCACATGAAATGAAATAAGCTTGATTTCCAATCAATTAACTCTCAATTCAATGTCATTTCATGTGTTAAAGATAATTTCACATGAAATGATAAGTAATGAACTTGATTTTGAGTTGAATGACTCCTAATACATTGTCATTCCATGTGATAAGGATAGTTTCACATAAAATGATAAGAAATAAGCTTGATTTTGAATCAATTGACTTGCAATTGGGTCTCATATCATGTGATAGATACAATTTCACAAGAAATGACGATTCATGAGTTATGCAATAACTCCCTATCTTTGTTACTTCCACAGAAAGTGGCACAATTTCCCATGAAATGACGATCCATGAGTTATGCAATAACTCCCCGTCTTTGTTACTTCCACAGAAAGTGGCACAATTTCCCATGAAATGACGATCCATGAGTTATGCAATAACTCCCCGTCTTTGTTACTTCCACAGAAAGTGGCACAATTTCACATGAAATGACGATTCATGAGTTATGAAATAACTCCCTATCTTTGTTACTTCCACAGAAAGTGGCATGAAACGATTCATGAGTTATGCAATAACTCCCCGTCTTTGTTACTTCCACAGAAAGTGGCACAATTTCATATGAAATGACGATTCATGAGTTATGAAATAACTCCCTATCTTTGTTACTTCCACAGAATGTGGCATGAAACGATTCATGAGTTATGCAATAACTCCCCGTCTGTGTTACTTCCACAGAAAGTGGCACAATTTCCCATGAAATAACGACCCATGAGTTATGCAATAACTCCCCGTCTCTGTTACTTCCACAGAAAGTGGCACAATCTCCCATGAAATGACGATTCATGAGTTATGAAATAACTCCCTATCTTTGTTACTTCCACAGAAAGTGGCATGAAACGATTCATGAGTTATGCAATAACTCCCCGTCTCTGTTACTTCCACAGAAAATGGCACAATCTCCCATGAAATGACGATCCATGAGTTATGCAATAACTCCCCGTCTCTGTTACTTCCACAGAAAGTGGCACAATCTCCCATGAAATGACGATCCATAAGTTATGCAATAACTCCCCGTCTCTGTTACTTCCACAGAAAGTGGCACAATTCCCCATAAAATAATGATCCATGAGTTATGCAATAACTCCCCGTCTCTGTTACTTCCACAGAAAGTGGCACAACTTCACATGAAATGATACATGAGTTATGCAATAACTCTATATCTTTGTTTTTCCACTGAAAGTGGCATGAAATCATAATTTGATGAGTCATGAGTTATGAAATAACTCACCACATTTGTTATCCCCAGTGAGACTGGCATGAAATGCCCTTGGTTTTGAATTGATGGACATTCGATTCACCAATAATTCACATAAAATGATGATTTATGAGTTATGAAATAACTCATTTTGAGAATGCCAATGAGATTGGTAGGGTACTTTATGATGCACTAGTGCAACTAGCTTTGCATCATGAGAAGACCATGTGGATATCACTAATGCAATTAGTGCATGGTAAAGGCATTTGCATGAGCGCACCAACGAATGTTGGCATGCATAGAAATGCATTCAATTCTTTGCTTCGATGAAATCGTCGCATGCTTGGATATGACGAAGTCTATCCTTATGGTTCTATTTGAGTTTGTTGGTATTAATGAGATTAATCCATCAAGCAAGAATGTGTTGTTATATCACTAATGCAATTAGTGCATGGTAAAAGCATTTGCATGAGCGCACCAACGAATGTTGGTATGCAATCAATTATTAGCTTCAATGAAATCGTCGCATGCTTGGATATAACGAAGTCCATCCTTTTGATTCCATTTGAGTTTGTTGGTATTAATGAGCTTAATCCATCAAACAAAAATGGGTTGTTCTTTGATCATTGGCTCGCAAGTGAAACTTGTTCACCAATGAGGGGCTTCTGTCACACCCCATTTTTGTCACCTTAGCTAGGACATATCATTTCATGTAGGATTTTGAGTCCTTTTTGGGTCTAGTCTTTTGCATTGAGTTTCTATAGCATTGAATATCATGTGTATGAATTTTGAAGTGATTTGGAGTTCATTTCGATGGTCAATAAGAACTTTTGCGACTTGAAGGGCATAATCGTCTTTTAAGCCGTATATTTTCCATTTGACCTTGGAATGAATCCCGAGTCATCCCATCAAGTTCATATGGTTATATAGAGTCCATATATAGGTTCAATTTCATGAATTAATGGTTTAAGATCAATTCGGCTCGTAATGGTTCGGGTTGGCTAAAAGACCCTTTCTTGGTTTGCTCAAATTGACTCATAAGACCCAACCAATTTTCTCTCAAATAACTTCAATTGGGCTTTATTTATGTCCTAAACATGTTTAGAAAGATCAATTTTCGATTGGGAAAGCATTCGGTTCGACCTTGTGTACAAACCCAGCTTAGCGACGGTGAAGCACCATGGTTAACCACCTTTGTAAAACCTAACCATGCACCCATGGTTGAGGATTTTTGTCCTAAAATGCTTAAAAATGTGTTCCCCTTCGAAACACGGTCGTTTTGGCTTTTATTTCGTCAAAATCGGACTTAATTTGAAGATTTTAGGACTTCTGAAGCAAGTAGAAGTCAAAACCGGAGAAAAAATAGAGGACCCTCGGGTAACCGTCCGGGGCTGGACGGTCAGCCGTCTGGGCCCAGACGGCTAACCGTCCAGGCCTAGTTGGTCACCCAAGGAATCCTTCTTTAAGTCAAACTCTGACTCCTCTATCCCTCTTTTGACGGTTTCCTCCGCCAAAACAACTTGTCTGAGCTTAGGAGTGTGTAGGTTTGAGTTGTTTGAGCACCAAGAGAGTCTCTAATAGCCCTAGGATCATTATTTAGTGAATTAATCCTAGCCATTGGTTTAGGGGGTCAGTTCTCTATATAAAGGACATGATATTCAGCACATAGAGGGAGGATAATTGCACTTTACACTTAGAGAGAGAGGGAGCTACGAGTTTGGAGAGCTAGAAGGACTTCAAGAGGAGGCTCTTCAACCCCAAGCAAGCAAGGAAACAAGAGGATTGAAGACAAGGAAGAGTCTACAAGAGGTAAGCCTATCCCTTTTATGCTGAACATGAATTCCTGCTTCTCCTTCTTCTCTTTCTTCTTCTCTTTCTAGGATAGTTGTGGTGCATGCAATTGCTCTTCTTATAGATTGAATTCAATGTTTACATGATGTTATATGAATGATTTTAGGATAGTTCATGGCTTTATATGCTTGATAATCCCTGGTTTACCAAAGATTTGATAGCCTTCTTCTTTCTATCCTCTTAAATCATGCATAGTTCACATGTTTAGGTTGCTGTGATTATTATCATGAATTGATGCTCCTGTTAGTTAATATATATGATATGAATGATATTCATGATAATTTGAGCATGTCTTAGAGTCATTTAGTAGGTTTTTATGCATATTTGTGAGATTAGGGTTTCGATAACCCTGAAATCGCATAGGTCTTATACAGCATGCTTAGCTTAGCTTTTTGAGCTGTTGCTCATCATAGTCATTCTATATATGCTGCATATAGTTGAATCATGCTAGGTTTGCATTCATATAGTCTATTTTATAGGGTTTTTAGAGACATTATCCTTTTCTAAGGATAATTATCCTTTTCGTTGAGTGAGGTTTTGCATGAGAGTCTTCTGTGATGTGTTTAAGCATGAAATCTTTTCTGTTGTGTTCTAGGGTATATATTTTATGTAGGATATGCTGATTGCACCTCCCCATAATGACTTCCTTACGTGAAATTATCCTAGGATAGTTTCGCTTAAGAAAGCTCGCCGTAGGGAGGTTTATTTTCATATTTTACATGAAATATCATCTTTTTTATTAGAAGATGCTTTGTTATCATGTTTATTGATATTATTGGAGTCTCTTATGCTTGTTAGTGTGTCTTTCATAGGTTTTTATGCATGTTAGTCGAGTCATTGCATGTAGGATTGAGTTAGAGTCCCTAGTTATTCATTATTCTTGTTAATTGCATGATAAATGGATGATTTTAGGCCTTGTCAAGGTTCTGTCCAGATTTGCATATTGCTTTCTTTGCATGATTATGTGCACTTGTAAGGGTGCAAACAGGTACAATGCTTGTCCTATTGCAAATAGGGCTGCAATGGTCTGAAATGGCTAATGCTAGGAGCTTGTGCGCTCAGGTAAGTAGGGTTTGAAGGTGCCCCAATTCACCTTTCTTTTTCTTTCTTTTCTCTTCCCCCTCCTAGGGTTACTTCTTAATACAAGCTTATGGTAATTACCAAAGGTTTCCTTCAATAATAAATTCTGGTTTTTATCAATGTTTTCCTCTTGTGGAAGTTTTCAGTTTTGGATTAAATCAATGTATTTTCAAATGAGGAAACCTAGGGTATTTACCATAGGTTTGTATTAGGTTGTAACCCTATTCTATTCGAACTACGTGGACTTTGATCCATGTATTTCGCTGCATGGTACGTAGGCGCTCTTCGTGAGGCTCAAGTCCGTCCTAGGATCCAAGTATCCTAGGTTTTTTTCTTTTCTTTTCTTCTTTTTTCTGTTTTGTTTTGTTTGTTTGATTATGCATGAGATGATTGGATGAAATATATGATATGCATGCTGCCTTGTGATGATATATGATGATATTTGAGTGGAAAAGATATTAAGTTAGCCCAATTAAATTAAGAGACCAACTCGGGCGATGTGGGTGCCTATGGGCTTTTGCCCAGAACCTTCCCACGTCGTAACTTAGCCCCCGGATCCAATTTTCTGGTTTCAAAGACTTTGCTTTTCCTTTAATGGAGTCATGTGGTTTTGAAAATAAAACATTTTTGTGGTTTTCCTCTTTTCCCTAAAAAATGAGGTGGCGACTCCTTTTTGTTTGTTGTCTTTAAACCCCTTATATATATTCTTGCCAAACCCTTGTGGGCTCCGCGCTGCTTTTTCGCGGGTTCACAGTATTCATGTTATAAGCATGTTATAATGAATTACTACGTACATGTAATTGAAAGAAGAAAGTGATGACTCACGCTATGCATTGTGCAGAATTCCCACATACACGGAGATTGCGTACGACAAAGCTTTTATATTAGTAGCTAAATTTAATTCCATACATGGCAATTAAGTTATCCTTTTTGTCATTAACAAGTATACAAATAAATTTCTTTTTTGGGTAAATATTTCCATCATCTTTTCCTAAAGCTGCTACATCTGACTCCATCCTAAATGTCATTGATCAAATTAGTTTATCGTCACGCATACTCCTTTCTTTCTTGAGCCATTCAACTCACATCCCTTACTTTCTTTTCTCACGAATATGCAAAAGATCTTTGTTTCAAATTATAAATACATCCATCAATTTATCAAGGTAATAAAATAGCTTCCAAGTCAATTTTCAAAATAGTAAACAAACTAAATTCTCCATACTTTCCTTTGATGTCTTTGTTCTTGCTGAAGCACTCTCTCCTAAAGTTCTATAATATTCAAATTTCTCATAACTGAAGCTACTTTATATGTCTCTTTTCTACTTGGTTCTCATATCAACACCACCCTGATTCCTACATTACCCAATGCTATTGTTGAACAATGAATACAACTAACCAATCTGGGTTATCATCACGCATACACTTCAGAAACTCAATTGAGATATCATCTACCTTGTAAACCTTACCAGCTAAACTTTCCCAAAGCTTCTTTCAATTCAAATAAACTAATCCAATAAAATTTCAATGGAACCCAATTAATTAAAATGGTTGATCCCTTCTAAATCTAAGTATTCTATGATGTATGTTATATAATTCTTCCACTTTTCATCAATATCTATTTAAACTGCCTCCTCTTAAGAATCTAAGTTTTTAAGCCTCTCTTCTCAATCCCATAAGTCTGACTTGCAATACTAGTCAAAATTCTCCTCAAAGTGAACATTGCCTACTGATTGAGATTGGCAAAGCCTCTCTCTATATATATCTCTTTAAACTAATCCTTATCTAACTCATAATAAAGGTTACAAAGTACAAACACCTTGGACTAATCTTCACTTACTATTCTAAGTTCCCTTTCCAACATACGTATATATTTGAACTCAAATTCTAGTCCCTCAGACATCTGAAAAGCTTTGTAACATGATCTCCACACGCCTATTGACAAATGAACTTTATTGGTTTATCAAAACACACACACACACACACACACACAAGAACTTAAAAACTTTATATACATGCTCTCAGTGATACTCCACATGATTATTAAATAAAAAATTAAGTCTTCAAATAAAACAGAATTTGCTCGAGAGAGAGCCTGGGTTCAAACTCCACAAAGGATAAACTTAATTGACTACTACATAATTAAATTTAGCTACTTCTACAAAAGCTTTGTCCTACACAATCTCCATGTATGTGGGGATTCTCCACAGACCCACACACAAAGACACCTATCTTCAAATTCCACGTCAAACATGAAAAAGCTTGCAGAGAAACCCACATAAAACATCCCAGCAACCAAAAAAATACAAGAAAGCAAGATAAACACAGAAAAAAATCATACGAAGCCCCTGCACCCAACCTGATCAATGTTATATATAAGAAAAATCAAGACGACAGTGAAAAATAATTTTACAAAATAAAAATAAGACCGTGAAGGAGCAAACATCAAATATAAAATTTACCTTCTATCTTCGAATCCAACTCAATCGGTAATCTACGATGTTGAAGCTTCAAATTTTGCACAATAAGCACGTATTTAAGGTTAGGGTTATTCTGACAGAAAGGGATGGAGGGAGAGCGAACGAATGTGTAGTGGCTTTCGGTGAGGCTATTCGTCAAGCCAGACACCCTTCTACGCAAATGACAGTCTTGAGCGGGAAGTTGAGGCATGTTTCCTTGAGCCGCTTCAAGGGAGGGGAAGAGAGAGAGAGAAAGAGAGAGAGAAAGAGAGAAGATGGAGGATGGGACATGGCGCCGTTTTGTGCAGGAGAAGCCTGAGGGAGATGAGAGAGATGAGAGACTGAGAGACAGAGCAATTGGACGGGTGAAGAGGGGAAGAGATGGAGAGAGTATGGGCGTTGTACTGAGTACAAGGGTAAAATAGGAAACCAAACTTAACCACACACTCCCTTTGGTTAAGACCATCCTTTTTGGTCATTACTCAGTTTACAATTCTATGGCCGTCCTTCAGAGCAAGACCCCCAAATGATAGACTCAATCGGTAATTCCCCCATTATTTTTTGTAGGGTATTTTCTTTTGGTACAAAAAAGTACTGTTTGAATTCTTGCTTACGGGGATTCGGCATTCAATCGTAGGACCCACAGCTTACAAGAAAAATGAGTATTAACGGCGTCATATTAACGGCGAGCGCAAATGGCATGCTGTTAATAAGGTTATTTACGGCATGTCAAAATTAAATGCCTTGAATGTTGGGAGATGAGACTATATTAACGGCGTACATCTATAACACGCCGTGGATAAGCTATTTTACGGCATTTCTTTGCACGCCGTTAATGTTGTCAATTTTCACGGCTTCCTTAATTCATTTTCACGGCTTCTCCACACAAGCACTTGTGACTGGGAAAATTAAGCGCTCGTGAGTGGGAAAGTTACGCGGGGGATTTTTTTTTTGCCACATTTTTCGCCCTTTTGTTTCCTAGGTACTTGCCCCTTTTCACTTTATTGTCTCAACTCCATAGCCACTGTAGAAAGAAGGAGAGAACTAGGGCTCGCCACCAGAGAAGGGAAAGAACTAGGGCTCGTTATTGTAGAAAGAAAGGAAAGAGTTAGGGCTCTTGCTCGGCTGAAGATTTGGGGCGATTCGGTGCTGAGGCTTTGGGGCAGTTTGGGACGATTTGGAGCAGAAGCTTTGGGGCGATTCGGTGTGATTCAGTGCTGAAGCTTTGGGGCAGTTTGGGACGATTTGGAGCGGAAGCTTTGGGGCGATTTCTCACGATACTCTCTTTCTCTTTCTCTCTCTGTCTGGTTTATGTTTTCTTGTTTATAGAAATGGCTAGGCTGTGTAAATCGATGAGAGGGCGTGAATGGTTGGGCTATCATCTCTCTTCTCAAAGTCGGGGTTGCTGTTAGTGTCTTTCTTCCTCTTTTTCTATGGGCTATTGGTTCCCTTTGGGTGGATTTGTGGGTTTTTCTTTGTATATAATCTGCTTTACTATCCCAATTGCTCATTAAGTTTATGACTTAGATGATGATATATGCAAGGTAGTTTGGTGGTCCAATTTAGCTGACATATTGGTTCCCCAACATTACCTGAGATCTTAAGTGGCGTAGGAAATTTTCTGATTGGGGCAGACAGAACAGTGAAAGAACTATTGTAGGACTTGACAGTTTTAGATGGAGTTGAAGCCCGGATGGATGGAATCATGTTTCAGAGACTGGAAGAAGCTTCTTATGCCAATCCCATCTTCACTTTGATAAAAGACTACCTCAGTTCCCTGTGACCTCTGCTGGCCATCCCTACCCCTCCCTCACCTCTCTTTGAGGGGGATTACTTTAATGTGATCTTTAAATCTAGAATGATAGAGAGAATTAATTGGTCATTCTAGCTACCTCATTCAAGAAACATAGAGGTGATATGTTAATGTTCATCATGAGCCAAAGGAGGTAAACTGCATTGCGCACTGGATGGCAAAAGAGGAGGGGGGTTGTCAGTAGGCTCACTCCATTTTTGGCTTGGCTGTTAGTAGTTCGCGGTGCTCTCTTTGGGTGTGGTCTTCCTCTGTTTTCCCCTGTTTCTCATCTTTTCTGCTGCCTTTTTGTGTTTTGCTACAGTATTGTGTTCTGTTATGGTTTGGGGTGTTTTATTCTTAGGTTCTGGTCCTGTTATGGTTTGGGCAATTTTGTTTTGCTAGGGTGTGTCTCTCTTCTCCTTCTTCATTTTACTGGGTGGTTCTTTGTGGGGTTGTTTGTGGGGTTGAATATCTCTGGTATGAGGTGTCTCCTGTTATCATGTTCTTTTTCAATAAACATTTTCTGTTGATCAAAAAAAAAAAAAAGAAAGAAACATAGAGGTGATTCGTCATAATTTTATCTTCCCTTATACTCAATATGCTTTTGTACATGCACACATAAGAGTCACAAACCATTGAGCGTTGTGTTACACATTCAGGCCAAAGAAACAATAATTCAGTTTCTTTTGGAATTTATATCTATGTTGTATATAAGATTTTCGTTCCCTTATTATCTCTCACGACATGCTACAACTAATTGTTGTCATTTTCTTGTTCTGTTGGGTTTAGACTGAATCATTGGTTCTGCTATCCTATTGATGCCAGGGGGAAAATTCATGTGGTGGCACACAATTGAAAATTCCAAACCGTAATAATCTTATTTTAAAACTTCCAGAAAATATTGTTTTTTTTCATGTCTTACTGTAGAAAGCAACTTCCAGGCTGAGTGAAACCAATGTTCCTTTGGAATATTGGACTGAAGAAGGGTTGAGTTATGTTACTAGTGGTGTTAGGAAACCTCTTTATTTTGATGAAGCCACTATTCAGAAGGAGAGGATAAACTTTGCCCATGCTTGTGTAGAGATATCTATAGAAGATGACATCCGTGATAATTTTTTGATATTGTGATGAGTAATGGAGATATTATTTGCATTTCAGTTGAAGCCCCTTGGAGACCTCAACGATGCAACAAATGCAAATGTTTTAGGCATAATTTAAAATCGTGTTCTAAAGTTAGTAAACAGATTGGGTTCCTAAGAGCCTTTCTTTTGTGGCTACCAAACCCCCTATAGTGCAAGTTCTAGAAAACATTTCTACTGTGTCTACCAAGACCCATGTAGTGCTAGTTGAAGAGAGTACTACTCCATATTCCAATCAATGGACTAATGTGTTCAAAAGGAACAAATCTACCAAGGACAAGGAGACCACTTCAAGCTCTCCTTTAGTGCTGAATAAGATTGAGGTGCCAAATTCTCATCTTGGTAGTAAAGTGGATCACAATATGACTCAATTTGCCTATCCCACCATTGTCAATACAGGTTTGGTAAAGCCTAGTGAGAATAGGCCTCCAAAATCAAGTTTCTTGAATGCTGCTTTAGCTAGTTTAAAGCTCAAACCCAGCAAATCTTGCATTAAAACTCCAAGCTTGCGTTTAACTCCTAATTGCCATCAGCACTTGCCTTTTAAATCTCCAAATGGGAAAGGTTACAATGTCAACTTTTTTTAGAGCCAGGCTAGTCTGGTAGCTTTGTTTCCCCACCTCGGGATGTGAGGGTTGTCTCTTTTGTTGTTTTTGTTGTCCTTTGAGGGCTTGTTTTGTACTTCATGTATATCTTTTATTTTTTGGAAAATAAACACTCACTTATCCACAAAAAAAAAAAAAAAAAAAAAAAAAAAAAGGGAAAAGAAAAGGGAGGAGGGAAAAATGGAAGGAAAGGAAAAATGGAGGGAAGGATTTTCCACCATAGCCCACCAAAATCTTTTCTCCCAAAAGTAGTAGGAAAGGTGATTGTTACATCTTGTGACAAAATTACCTTTTTCTTTATTTTCTTTCTTTTTATTTGTAAGGGTAATATGGTAAAATAATATTTTTATTTCTTTTTCTTCCTTTCCATCTTCCTTGCTTACCAAGATGAAGATGCTGACTCCATTATTTATAAAAATGATTTTTTGTTGTGATTTTAGTTGTTGCTTTGGGCTTGCATTTGGGTCTTGTTTTCATGTGTTGAAGCTTTGAAGGAAACATAGTGCACTTTTGGGTTTTGTTCACTTCAATTTCTGCTCAAATCTCGGTGAGTTTTGACTTTGATTATGTGTTTATTTTTTAATAACACACTGATTTTTCTTATTAATCTCAATTTATGAGCTATTTGGGTGTGAATGATATGTGATTACTAGCTGAGCTAATGCCATTTTCATCTTTATATAGTTGTTATATGCATGAAACATACAATATTCTTCATATTATAACAGAACTTGAAGTTCAAGAAACTTAATATCTATTATTTATTTAAGCTAAATTCAATTATTTATTTAGCTTGACCAACTTATTCATATTAATTTGACATGGACTTAATTTGTGAGGACTCTAGCTTAGGTTTTGTTTTTCCTTTTCAAAAGAGATCTCTACTTTTAGAGGGTTGTTTTAGAAGTTATTATTACTTATGGGAAAATCTATATATTACACATTCAAGAAATTAGGAAATTAGAAGACCATTTTCAAGAAATCTATATATTACACATTCAATGTTGTCATTTGTATCATTGTTTTGTCTTTAAAGATGATAACTCTAGTTGAGTTGTATATAGTAAAGGTATCTGGGCTATCATTCCTGTTTTGTTATCATGTCTTTATCATGCAAATGTATTTTAATCCAAAAATCTAACATCTCAGTAAGTGTAGGTACTTATTGGTGCTAGCAATCAGGCCAATCCTGATGGATAAAGAATGGATTAAATTTCCAAGGTCTCTCTTTTTTCTTTTTTTTTTCTTTTTTTCCCCCTTTTTAATGTGCGTCATAAATAGAAGTTTAGATATTACATACTTACATAATCGACATAATGAATTTATGAGTTATAATTTGTAAAAATTCAGAGGAGTACAAAGATGGAGCTGGGAAATTTGCCAAAATGGCTCATGAAAGGGCAGGCAGCCGAGAGAAGATCATATGCCCTTGTTTAGTTTGTCGAAACTTACGTCACCAACATTATAAGAAAGTGCATCAGCACTTAGTAACAAAAGGAATGGATCCTACATACACTACTTGGGTCTTTTATGGGGAATCTCCTATTGTGTCTACACGGCATGAAGATGTTGAAATGCCAGACACTTATAGAATGTACAGAGATGTGTTTATGCAAGAGGATGATGTTACACAACCTACAAATGAAAGAAGAGAGCCAGAGTTCACACCTTTGTTGGATGATGCTGAAACTCCTTTGTATCCGGGTTGTTCAAAGTACACAAAGTTGTCAGCAATTGTAGTTTTATACAAGCATAAAGCTATGAATGGTCTATCTGACAAGAGTTTCAATGAACTTCTTGAGATCCTTCGTGACATGCTACCTCAAGATAACACGCTTCCTGATTCTATTTATTCAACAAAAAAGTTACTAAAGGCATTTGATCTAGGTTATGAGAAGATCCATGCCTGTGTAAACGATTGTTGTTTATTTAGAAATGAGAGAGAGCTTATGGAGACATGTCCGAAATGTAATTCTTTAAGATGGAAAGTAGACCCACGAACTAATAAGATGCAAAAAGGAGTTCCTGCAAAGGTCTTGCATTATTTTCCCATCATACCAGGACTTAGGAGGATGTTTATGTCACCTGAAAAGGCAGAACAATTAACATGGCATTCAAACTCACAAAAGTCAAGATGGCAAGATGCGACATCCAGTTGATTCATTGGCATGGGATATAGTTAGTAAAAAGTGGCCTTCTTTCGCTTCAGATTCGCGAAATCTTAGACTTGGTCTTGCAACTGATGGGTTTAATCCCTTTGCAGATCTTAGTTCTAGATATAGTTGTTGGCCAGTGATAATGGTTACTTATAACCTCCCTCTGTGGATATGCATGGGGAAAGAAAACTTGATGTTGACATTACTTATCCCAGGGCCAAAGCAACCAGGGAATGACATAGATGTATATTTGGAGCCACTTGTAGATGATTTGAAAGAATTGTGGAATAATGGCGTGGAGGTCTATGATGCTTTTAGTAAATCTATGTTCAATTTAAAGGCGATTTTGATGTGGACAATAAATGATTTTCCAGCTTATGGAAACTTAGCTGGATGTCCCACAAAAGGAAAATTAGCTTGTCCCATATGCAGTGTTGACACATGTTCAGAATGGTTGAAATGGAGTCATAAGTTTGCATACATGTGCCATAGGTGGTATTTAGCACCCAATCATCCATTTCGAAAGAACAAAAGTTGGTTTGATGGAAAGCATGAAAATTGGGGAAAGCCTAAAGTATTGACTGGTTTAGAAGTTTTAAATGTAGTCAAAGATATTGACAATGATTGGGGAAAGAAAAGAAAACAGGTGGCTCCAAATGATTTGGGAAAGAACAAAAAGAAGAGAACTAGGAGAAGGGTGGTGAAGATAAAACCGACTACTGGGCAAAAGCCATGGAAAAAGAAATCTATATTTTTTAACTTGCCATATTGGGATGTAAGTTAATTCATTCAAAGTAAATCTATTTTTTCTTCATCAATTTCTAATATATATAGTTCATTATTTTTATATTTAAATGTAATATATCTTATGTTGCTGATTTTTTAGGCATTACTTTTGCGTCATAACTTGGACGTAATGCACATTGAGAAGAATGTTTGTGATAGCATTATTGGCACACTTCTGCATCTCAAGAACAAGTCAAAGGATGGGCTTAATTCTTGTAGAGATTTGAAAGAAATGTCCATTAGGCATGAATTGCATGCCGAGGATAAAGGAAATGATAGGCATCTCTTGCCGGCAGCACCACACACTATCAAAGAAAGAGAAATATGTTTTTTGTAAAAGGTTGCGGGACTTAAAGTTACCAGATGGTTATAGTTCCAATATTGGTAATTATATTTCATTTGAAGAATACAAGATATTAGGTCTCAAGTCTCATGATTGTCACGTCTTAATGCAACAATTGTTGCCAGTAGCATTAAGAGAACTTTTGCCAAAGGGACCAAGGATTGCAATATTTCGACTATGTGCATTTTTCAATGAAATATGTCAAAGGGTTATTGATAGAAATAGATTGGAAACCCTCGAAGATGATGTTGCTGAGACTTTATGCATGTTGGAAAGGTTTTTCCCTCCATCTTTCTTCGACATTATGGTTCACTTAACAGTTCACATAGGACGAGAAGCTCGTTTATGTGGACCGATTCAATTTCGTTGGATGTATCCATTTGAGAGGTAATATAATACACTAATATATTACATTATTTGTGCTAGTGTATTATTCAACAGTTGTTAATGCAATTAACATTGAAAATTATCATTTGTTTTGTATTATTATTTAGATTTATGAAGGTACTCAAAGGATATGTTTGAAATCATGCACGGCCTGAAGGATGCATAGCAGAATGCTATTTAGCTGAAGAGTGCATGCGATTTTGTAGTGGGTACATGAAACAAGCAGTTGAAATAGGCACCCGTCATCATCGTAATGAAGATTTTGAACATGAAACAATAGTAGAAGGGCATCCAATTTCGAAAGGGCATGAACTGACCATGACTGATGATGTGCTACGAAGTGCTCATCTTTATGTGTTAAGAAATAGCGCGGAAGTCGAACCATATATAGAGTATGCATGATGATAATAATATTTTTGTAATTTACTTACCCCAAAAATATATATTTTAGTAGTTTTTAATTACTAACATCATACACTTGGTTAACTGTTTTACTTTCTTATTAGAATGCATGTGGAGGAGCTTAAGCGTTCGAATTGGCGTCTTGCAAAGGATGAAACTCTTGCACAAAAGAGACATACCGAGACTTTCTGTGAATGGTTAGCAGAAAAGGTCCAAATGAGTGCTAATAATGTGTCAAGCACATTACCGTGGCTTGCATGTGGGCCTAGAAAGCATGCGATGTCATATTCAGGTTATGTCATCAATAGACATCAATTTCACACATTGGATGTCCAGAGGTCCACACAAAATAGTGGTGTTTCTATTGAAGCAGAAACTATTTGTCGATCAAGTGCAAGAGACACTACACAAGTTGTTGAAAAGATTGCGTACTATGGGCGTATAAGAGATATTATTTTGTTAGATTACAATAAGTTTCAAGTCCCTCTATTTAAATGTGATTGGGCTAATATTGGAAATGATGTCAAAGTTGAAGATGGATTTCCATTGGTTAACTTCTGCCAAGGGCATAACCAATTTGAAAAGGATCCATTCATTCTAGCATCACAAGCAAAACAAGTGTTTTATTCTAAAGATAGTGATACATCAACTTGGTATGTTGTACTAAGAGCACCGCCTAGAGGTTTTAATGAGTTGGAGATGTATGACGAGACAGCTTATATACCATCCATACCACTTGATGTATCTAGACTTGACTTGAACATTGTTAATGAAGATGAACCTTATGTAAGGCAGGATTGTGAGAGCATAGAGGTGTTTGATGTGTAATAATTAAGTTGTTTTTGAACATTACTCAAGGGATAAGTTTTTTATGATATTAGTATGATATAAATATTGTCTTTTTATGGTTTTGTTTAAAGGATTAACATGTTGTTAGAATGAAATTGCATTATATATATATTTTGTAACAGGCCACTAATTGTATTATCTATGTCCTTCTCTCTTCTCTTTCTCTCTCTCTCTATCTATATATATATATATATGCTTATTTGTGTATTATTTTCAACTCTAATTCGATTTTTTGTGCATCACAGTTGTTACAAATACTTTAAACTACATCTGAAGAAGCAATATGGCTAAGAAACGAAAGGTTTTTGAATCTGGCGAAGTATGGTTCAAACTTCTTCTTATTATTATTATTACTTCATTTAGGTTTTTACTATTTTGATGTTCATGGCATTCTTTTCATCAACATATTCAATTAGTGGGCTACAAAGTATATAGGTAATGGGGGAAAATGTTTTGGACCTAATAGACACTCACTAGAAACCATTATGAGGAAGCTGACAGTAAAGAGACAACTAAGAATATATGTATAAAATATATTCTGGGCATATTTGATTGGTTGGGATTTCTTCATCGTTTATATATATATATATATATATATATATATATATATATATACATGCAATCATTGAACTATACTTGTAGTTTGAGTTGGACTATTGAACTTGCAATAATGCATATAGCACATTTTTTTAGAGATAATGAACTATAAAACTTTTTGTATGAATAGATTAATTTCAAATGTTATAACGTACATTCTCTAATATTTTAATTTATTTCTTCTGCGTACCTCACTGATCTTTTTAGCCAAGTTTCATTATTGACAACTTATTATTATTGATTGATTGTTAAGCTTCTAATTGTATTTAATTACATAGAGCTCTAAAAAGGGAGAGCAAAGATCAAAGAAGCAGCAAGAAGCTACTATTGCAGCCACTGTTAATGAGGGAAGGAGTGGTAGCATTAGGATATCAGCTGAGAGTTTGATTCTCCTTCAAATGATGCTCCTAGTGCAAGTACTCCATCAAATGCAGCTCCTAATATAGAAGGAGAATCCAATGACTCCCAAAAGCCAAAGAAGAAAGGTAGAGGCCCAAACAAATTGAGACAAAAAGACAAAGGAAAAGCGATTGAAGTTGAGTTTAATCAACGGTCTCAACCAATAGGTGAAGGATCTATAAAAATGTCTACTTTTCTTGGGGCATTGGTAAGGGAGAATGTTAAAGTTACACTAAAACGTTGGTCAAGCCTCCCAGATGCCATTGAGCAAGCTTTATGGGCTTGTCTTCAGGTATGTGGGTTTCTTCCTTACTAGACTTGTGTGTTCCACATCTAGCTCTTCTTGATATGTTTAATAGTTTTTATGGAGATGGAATTATTGTTTTGTTTATGCATGCAATCATAGTTTTTGTGGACTTGTGTGTATATTATTTTTTTTACTTTATGTTTTCATTTTCACAGTTTAACTTTCAATGTTATGCAACTTATGTGTATGCAGCAAAAATTTTGTGTAGAGGAATGACGTAGGAAAACACTCGTTCAAAAGATGGGCAAACACTTAAGGGACTACAAATCCCTATTAACAAAAATGATTAGAAATCTTGCCCAATGTGAGGATGGGGCAAGTCAACTTGCACTTACCAAACCCGATAACTTAACATCGGATGAGTGGGCATCTTTCATAAAGCAAAGATTATCAAAAGACTTTGAGGTAAGTAAAATATGATATCAAGTACATTCAACTGAAAATTTTTGTTTCATATAATTAACATTATGAAGCTTATTTGTTTTATTGGCAAAGAGTAAAAATTTCAAAGAAATGAGGAAGAAGCAAGACCTTCCTCATACCATGAGTCGACATGGATATGCTCGCTTAGAAGATGACATGGTAATACATTAAACATTCATAGGATGAACTTTCTAGAATTGGAAGTACGAATATGGGGAAAAAAAAGAAGTAGTTTGAAATCTTTATTGTTTATGTTTTTGTAGAAAAGAGAAGCTGAAAATCCTGAAGAGGTGTCACGAATGGATGTTTGGATACGTGGCCATTCAAAGGATGGTGGAAAAGGGAAGCCTATAAATGACATAGTTGCTGAAATTGTGGTAAAAAATTGCATCCCTTTTGTTTTTTTAACTAAAAAAATAGTTTGAACACTTAATGCATGTATATATGATTTCAGCAAAAAATGAAAGTCCCTCAGTGAGCCCTACAAACAATATAAAGAATGATGCACTTGCTAAGGTAATCGGCCCCGAACGTCGAGGTTGGGTTCGAGGGATGGGGTTTGGGGCCACACCATCTAAGGTGAATGCAGAAATTGAAAAATGTGGAACTATGAAACAACTTCAAAATAGGGTAATTCAACTTGAACAATTGGTGGAGAAGTTGATAGCTAGACCAAGTGGCAGCAGCCCAATTGAGGTAAAAGATGTTTATTTGTATATATCTCATATGAATAAATATTGCATTCTTTTTAATGTAAAAGTTATCAAGTGTTAGTGTGTCTGTGCATGTGTGTATATATGTTTGCCTTGAACTTATTAAAAGTCTCAGTTGCATCTTTTATAGAGTGAGCGATCCAATGCTGAGAACATAGGCAATGTTGATAACACAGGCAATGCTAATGTATCAGCTACGAAGGTAAATTTGTATAATTATTTAAATAGAAATTTTGTACTTATGGAGATGGAGTTGGTTTTCTTACTTATCATATTTTTTAACACAAGCAATGCTAATGTATCAGCTACAAAGGTAAATTTGTATAATTATTTAAATAGAAATTTTGTACTTATGGAGATGGAGTTGGTTTTCTTACTTATCATATTTTTTATTCATTTTTGTGATAGCTACATAGTGTTAGTGTGGGATTAGAAGGATGCTCACGAGAAGCCCTACCCCAAATTGATGCGAAATGCAAGTTATTGCATTGGGTGGGTTCAGGACAAGAAGTGGCAGAAGCTTCAATTGCATCGACAGACCCTCAATCAAATGTCCATCATGTGCCATTGGAACCTGATTGTTGGAAAGTCTGGGTTAATCACTGTCTAGTAGATGTGCCCCTATTTCGATCCACCAAAGAGTTGTATACAACTAAAGAAGCAGAAGGTAGTACAACAGCTTGGCCAATAAAATACATTGTCATGGAAGGTTGACATATATTAGAGGTAATGGTTCTATCTTTCATTAAGTATTGATTGAATTACTCAAGTAGGTAATTGGATGGAATTTTGGAAATGCATATACATTGTTTAGTTTAATGTATCTTGTAAAAGGATTATTTAGTTTAATGTGTCATATCCATAGTCGTAGAATGGCCTGTGTCATATCCATAGTTTAATGTGTCATATCTATATCCATAGTATGATTGTATAAGGATGCTTGTATAGTAAAAACTTATTAAGAATACATCCATTGGATTGAGGCATGAACTTGTGGAATTTAGTTTGTCTCTGATTATTTGGACATTCTTTTGTGATGAATACTGAGATTTTTAATCTCTCCATGTTTACAGGGCCGCAGACTTGCTTGGTAGCTTTGTTATCATGGTACGTGCATGCTTCCTTTGTTTATATATGCATGCTCTCCCTCCCCCTGGCATGTGGATTGTACTGTTCTATTGTTTAGGCCAACTATCTTTTTAAAAAGGGAAAGGAAAACTGGAGTTGAATAAGGACTAATTCATGGAATGGTATAGATTTAGTCACATAATTGAAGTATGATTCAGCAACTAAATGGAGCGTAGATGTTCTTTCTCTTTATAAACATTCACCTTCATGTCTTTTATGGGATGATGGAGTGGTTACTTTAATGTTTAGAGGAAGTTCTTGCCTTTGGACAAAAGTCATCATATCTTCAGCTTGAATTTGATGGGATTTCATTAATTCTTAACTACTTTGATCCCTCTTAATCATATTGCTTATTCTATGAATGTCATCTTTTCCTGATTTTTGTCGAGTGAAAGATAAAGAATGATCTCATAAAGTTTCTTTTATTTTCTCTGACATGTAGATTATTTTAGGTTTACCGAGTCACTTTATTAGTATCGCTCATATTTCATTTTCTTTGTCATTGTTTATAGTGTGATTTTTCTCTTTGGTATGTATATGATAATTTTTAAAGCTTCAATGAAATTCTTTATTCAACTTCGTACTATCATTTGTAGGGATTACTTCATTTTAGGGGATAGATCCTTGACTTCAGTTACTATGGATAACTAGAAATAATTTATGTTCTGATAAGACTTCATTTAACAAGAATAGTAACTGCTCGATTGATGGAACAAACATTTTCAAAATGACAACCTAAGAGAAATAAACATCTTTGAAATGGGCTTTTCACTGTTATTGTTTCATGGTTGTTGATTCTTTACTGGAAAAAGATGGGAGTGACTCACCCCATCATGTCAATTAGAGAAGTTACTTTTGGTAGAATGCTATTAGTTACAATCGGTACATGGTAGTGGTGATTCCCTATTGGGCAGAAATAGGTATGTGCGTGTTCTAGTTCCTATTCAAATCATTTTCCACCATTGAACCAAAAAATTAATGTGCGACCTAGTTATCATAATTGTTTAATTTAGAGGGACTGATTGACTATTGAAAGTGTGGGATTAATGTTTAATTTCAATTGTTTAATTTTCCAGCACAAGCGTGGGATTTGAGGTTAATTTGGACCTACAAGTAGATGTAAATAACATTGCTCTATCCGTCTCAAACCAGACCCCATTTTTGGCCATTTCTATTCTTTACCAACGACACAGTTTTTCAGCTGAAGATGCATGAAATGTTGCTCGTCTCTGTTGAAGGCAAATTCCTTGATTCCTTCAAAGTCCCTTCTAGTTTATTAGTTTTGTCTTGGTTTTCCGAAAAGGTGACCACAATTTCACAATATGACGTTCTAATTTCTCAAGAATGGCATGAGATTTGATTACATCTTCTTCTCTCTTTCAATACCACAAGCTACATGGACCATGCAAGACCAAGGCTCATGTGAATCATGGAAACCTTGTTTGGGTGGCCCCAAAAGGATAGCAAGAGTCGAAGGGAGGGGGGGAATTCTTTATATGGACATGTTTTTTGGCACTTGTTTGTGGGCCTATGGACTATAATCTGTGTCACTTCTTGTTTGTGATCCCATCATTGTAGTCATCATAAATAAAAGTAGTAAAATGTTTTAAGTGAAGTATAATTTTATCCATCTTGTGTACTCTTGGTGTGTCTTCCTATCTTGATTGACAAATAGTTTCTATATAGTTAGTGTAACATTTTGGGGAAATTGCTGACATTTAATCAATAAAAATAGCATTTAATCACATTTCCCAGTAAGTATTGGTAAGATATGAATGTCGATTCTTTTTTTTTTTTTTTTTTACTTGTAATAAAGGTGGCTTAAGGTTGCTTAGAATAATGATTTCCATTGTTAGATATACTTGCAAGAATCACTAAATTCTTCAGGTTCAAGCTGGGATTACATTGTGCTAGATTGTCTAATCTATTTTACATATTTATTATTTATCTGAGTTTTTTGCTGTTGAGTGATTAGTTTGTGATAAAACTTTTAAAAATATGTAACTGACAACTAGAAATATATAGTTTCAGATGGTTTGAACATGCTGGACACTCATTTGTCAAAGTACCCTTCTTTGGAGCTGTTTCATATCTTACATTGGCTGTTTCTCCATTCTACATAGCATTTGGAGTTGTTTGGGCAGCTTTTTGCAGCAAATCCTTTGCGTGGATAGGTCAAGACATCCTTGTAAGAATTTTTAATGTATTTTTTTGGGGTATTGTTCTTTTTTTCATAGTTTACAGGAATACTAGAAATTCCCAACCTATTTCCTTTGTGTGTTTTGATGGAATCATTGGTTTTAGTGGGACCTATCTAAGTACATGTGAAGGTTGTCAAGAAAGAAAGGTACCTCATCCTAATTTTTGGATGCGTTGGAATGAAAGAAATAGTAGAATTCTTGATGATTTGAACTATCTATTACAGAGTTAAAAGTAAGGATGGTTAGAAAACTTTTTTGCTTGTAAAGTTTCTAATTATTTAGGAAATGGAGTATCATTTGTAAATTTTCTGAATCTACCCTTATTGTACGTAGGTCTTGTATGGTGCTCTTTCATGAATATGGAGATCTAGGAATTTATAAGCATTGTGTTCTCTTTACTAGTGACAAATTCATTAGTTTTAGTGGGACCTATCTAAGTACATGTGAAGATTGTCAAGAAAGAAAATAATAAAGCTCTAATATCTTATATTTCACTAATAGAAACTTTTTTTTTTTTTCCCAATGAGGTTGTCAAGACAGATTTTTATTTATTATTATTAATAAGGTCAAGAAAGCATTTGTTTGATGCTATCACTTAATTAACATATATTGTCATCAAGGGTTTGAAGGAAAAAATGAAAAATCCCCAATGCGGCTCCCAAATTCTGGGATGCCTCTTTTTATATATTCATCTGTTTTATTAAACAAGGTTTGCATCCCTTAGTCCTTTATAGCTTCTATGATATTGCAAAATGGTAAATTACTTGTAATCAACTACTGTGTGGGTGCAGACCTCAATGTTATTAGGTATAGGTGTACTGAATGCCAGTTATTTAAGAAATAAACAATAATAAAATTAACGGCGTGTAAACCATCTGCCATGAAAAGTCAATTACGGCCTGTAAAATGCCGTGGATAGCATTATTCACGTTTTTGTTGCATGTCATTAAACGGCATTTACGGCGTGCCCAAAAATGCCGTTAAAACGTATTTACGGCGTGCTCAAATTTGCTGTTAAAGTATATTCACGGCATTTCTTTGTATGTTGTTAAAAGGTATTTACGGCGTGCATACACATGTCGTTAAAAGGTATTTACGGCGTGCATACACATGTCGTTAAAAGGTATTTACGGCGTGCATAAAAATGCCATTACACGGTATTTACAGCTTGCATAAAAATGCCATTTAAATATATTCACGGCATTCCTCCGTATGTCGTTCAAAGGTATTTACGGCGTGTCTCCAAATGCCGTAGATAATCATTTACGGCGCGCGAAAAAATGCTGTGAATAAGCTTATTTACGGCGTAAAATGCACGCCGTGGATAATGTGGACTTTCCACGGCATTGCACCTAACGGCATACCAAGGTATGCTATGGAAAGTCATTAACGGCGTTTTTTGCACGCCGTAAATGCCTCTTTTTGTTGTAGTGGGCATGGCCCGTACTCAAGGCAGTCAACCTTGCATCCTCTCTCAATGTACAATAGTTGCACATGAGTTACTAACTGGAAATACCATTAGCATGCCCAACAATACTATGTGGATAACTCCAGGTTTCAAGTTTATGGGAATATTAAATCAAAGCTCTTCTCAATGTTGCTCCCATGTGTGGTTCCTAAGAATCATAATAATTGTTGGCTAAGTGTGAACATTCTTTCCAAATTGTGTTAAAAATTAGTTAAGGAAGTTGCCGGGAAAAGAAGACCACCTTTGACTTGAGCTGCTCTTTGCTCATCTTCATCTGGAACAACCTTTGAATTTCATCTTAATCTGCAACAAAACCATAGTAATCCACCTCAACAAACAGCCTTTGAATTTCAAGAGACAACTGCCCACATAATTGCACTTGTTTAAACTAATTAAACATTCCAAAGAGCAATCCACCTCAAATAGAGAGCTAGTAACCTCAAGACTATAGATTAAGTTAGGAGTTCTGTGAAAAGAGTCAAATCCATATTTTTTCATACTATCCCTACATTTATATATATATAGTAACCACACTAACATGCCCAGCGTATAAATTTATTTTGGTAAGCCCATTCAAATGAGGTAAGTTTGGCCAAAAAAAAAAAAAAAAAGCTTTTATCTCCTTCATTATTGACAAACTCAGCAAGGGATTCTGCAGTACGTGGACCTTCAAACCTATACAATCAAAAAATTGAATTTCAAGTATTCAAAGTGTTATGGATGGAAATTTCAAGAGGAAGCATAAGTGAATTAAAAACGAAACTCAATATTGGTGCATTTCCTATATTTTTCTGAACTGTGTTATCCTCACTTTTTGGGTTCCAAGGATCCTTTAGGAAACTATTGAATAGTCCAACATGCTCCCATGAGACCTCCAATTCAAACAAAGAAAAAAAATGGAATAAAGAGTGCAGAATTTGTGGAAAAGCCACCCCAAAGAACATGAGGGGCTGTAAAAGTATAAGTTCAAAAAAAAAAAAAAAAAAAAAAAAAGATATGGCCTAGAGATCCATGATGAGATAAAGAGAAAAGGCATATGATATGAATTTTGGTGTCTGATCTCAGACATTTCAATGCATACAGCTTTGGGTTGGTTCCATCCCCATTAATTTTCTGCACTATGGCCACAGTGACTAATAAAATCATCATATGCAAACTATAAGATATAATAAAAGTCAGAATACAGTGATGTATTTAACCATTTTAAAATGATCATATTCTTTATATGACTTCTGAGAATATATTGGAAAATCAAAACAAGGGAAACATTAGCATATCCAATCAAGCTGATTCCCATCAATTTTTTTTATCTTTTATTTTATTTTTATTTTTTTAGATTTAGTCATGTGAAGATTTTGTCGATTTTGACCATACTTCAATCGCAGCAGCACTTGCCACCAGTTCTTTTTTTTCTTTTTCTTTTTTTGTTGTGGCAATTTAAGGTTTGATTACTTATTGTAAGTAAGCTCCTCATACACAGCAAAAAGGAAAATGAAAATCGCTTTCATCAAGGCTGGTCTTGATAGGAGTTCACCCACAAGCACGCAAGCAGTGTTAATTTTTTACTACATAAGAAACTATATTCAGATACTCATGGGCTTAGATAGGGAACTGATATAACAGATGCTAATTATGTAATCTATAGGATACGGTGGGTGTCTCTGTGTATTATATATATATATATATATATATGATGGAAAGTTCGCTGATCTCATTTGAAGATGAAAAGCTGCTGTCTCATATATACATATTTACATGCAATACGAGAAATATGATAAAAATAAGGGAGTCTAAAAACTCGTATGTTCTATGAATATGATTCAGCACATTGAGCTGAGTAATCACTTGAAAAAACAAGGTCCTGTAAATGGGTTATCATGTGCGGAGGTCATTCAGCAATTTTCTCATAGCCTATGGATATGAGATTGGATCAATATTAAATCTATCAATTTTCTCATGCAAGACATTTGCTTGATGCAGCTGTCATGTGCAACTATTATACGTTGAGACAGGATGGGTAAAGCGCCTGTAGAAGATGTTGGGATCTTCAGGTAAGGAAAATCTTGTGCAATTTATTTAGGGTAAAATACATTTACACCCCTTGTGTTTACTGACTATTACACTGACATCCCTTATACTTTCTGAAATTACACTGCCCTCCCCTACTTTGGAAAATAATCTACACTTAGACCCATCCGTCAACCCGCCGTTGAGAGCCGTTAGCATTGATTGCTGACGTCATGGAAATATGGGCTCAAAATACCCACTTTGACCTTAGTGAAGCCAAAACGCATCGTTTGGACTTGCCAAAACGATGCTGCTGCTGCTTCTTCTCCGTTCTTCGTTTTTTTTATTCTTTTTTTTTTTGGTTCCCTCCTTCACCACATCGTCAGATTTCGATGAAGAGTGTGTGGGGTTTGGCTCAAAAGCTGCTGCTTCTTCTTCGTTCTTCGTTCTCCGTTCTTCGTTTTTTTTTTTTTTTTTTTTGTTCCCTCCTTCACCACATCGTCGAACCATAGGTTTCCGGCATAGGCAAAAAAAAAAAAAGAAAAACAAGAAAAGAAGATGAAGAGCGTCGGCGGGAGAGCTCTACGGAGGGAGGGGTTTGGTGTTCGAGGGTGGGTGGGGATGGGGGTTTCCGGTGGGACGTCGTGGATGGGGTTTGGTGTTCGAGGGTGGGGTTTGGTGTTCGAACGTGGGTGGGGATGGGGGTTTCCGGTGGGACATTCGTGGATGGGGTTTGGTGTTCGTGGGTGGGGTTTGGTGTTCGAGCGTGGGTGGGGATGGGGGTTTCAGGTGCGACATCGTGGGTGGGGTTTGGTGTTCGAGGGTGGGTGGGGATGGGGGTTTCCGGTGGGACGTCGTGGGTGGGGTTTGGTGTTCGAGGGTGGGTGGAGAGGGGGGTTTCCGGTGGGACGTCGTGGGTGGGGTTTGGTGTTCGAGGGTGGGTGGGGATGGGGGTTTCCGGTGGGACATCGTGGGTGGGGTTTGGTGTTCGAGGGTGGGTACCATCCATGGGTTGCCAGCGGCAGCCATGAGTGCTGCTGCTGCTTCTTCTCTTCTTCTTCTTCTTCTTCTTCTTCTTCGTGCCTTTTTTTTTTTTTTTTGTTCAATCTGCTCCTTTGGGGTTTTTTTATTGGAAAAAAATGCTATGGCCAGAGCCCGTGACAGGCCGCCGGCGGTGGATGGGGTTTGGTGTTCGAGGATGGGTGGGGTTTGTCCACCGTATGAAAAATGGGGGTTTTCCGGCGGCAGCCATGAGTGCTGCTGCTGCTGCTTCTTCTTCTTCCTCGTGCATTTTTTTTTTTTTTTTTGGCTTTCAATCTGCTCTTTGGGGTTTCTTTATTGGAAAAAAAGGTAGGGTTTGTCTACCGTATGAAAAAAATGTGCAAAACGCTGTGTTTTACTAAAGGGTAAAATTGTCATTTCATGTTTCCGTTAACCCGTCAACTTTAGCCGTTCTGACAGGGGAGGACAGTGTAATTTCAGAAAGTATAGGGGGTGTCAGTGTAATAGTCAGTAAACACAAGGGGTGTAAATGTATTTTACCCATTTATTTATTTGTTGCCATTGGCGTTTTTCTTGAGAAATGTCAGACCTCTTTGAATGGGAGAGCTTGGAGGTAAAAATAGCCAAAAAAAAAAAAAAAAAAAAAAACCAAGAAGAAGATTAGGACCAGATTAGACACCTCAAAATGTGGTCACTTCTATTTCTTTAAAAAATGCACGCTAGAACTGTAATTTAATATTTTGATTGCCCAATATAGGCAATACATGCAAAGGTGCCAGTTGAAATGTGCTATTCCAATTCGTAGAAATCTATGTACATTCTTTTCCACCAAAGATTTTTGCAATTCTTTTGAGTTGAATATTCAAGTCAACTCTTAAAACCACCCAATCACACAAACACTTGAAAATTTTAAAATTAAATTACTGAACGTATCTCATAAACCCTATCTATGATTTGAGGAAAACTCATAAGAGAAAAATTTCTATAATTCAAAAAGTAATTTATCTTCTTTCATTTCCAAAACCATTTAACACAAGTCATCTCTTGATCAAGAACTAATTTCCCTTTCATAATCATGTATAACGTATAATCTTTAACTATAAAAACAATAACTTCATTGATGGTTTGATGCATGAAAGAAAACAAAACTCCACGTAAAACAAAATGACCCAATCTTTGAGAAGAAAATCCAAATAATGAACCTTTTTTGTTGAAACCCCCTATCTCACGAGAGAAAATCCAATTATAAGAAGAAAAATCTCCAAAATTGTCCACATCAAATCCTATGTAAGAATACATGAAACAGAGTACCTCATGATTATCAATCAAACTAACAACAATCTATATGCAATTTTTTACCATATGCATGGTGGATCTCTGCCATTTCCATTACAATTCCTTCCACCACCACCACTTAACCTGTAAATCCTCTTGCTAGCAAAATCAACACCAATCACAACATATAGATTGAACAAGAATGTAATGGCTTCTAGTATAGGTAGACTAACTGAGACTACTCTTTTGAAAAAGGTCAACTAAAGAAACAACAGGTCCAGGAACATGCATCAACTATACATGATATACAAGATTTAGGCAAAGGATGTATACTGCTTCATCTTCTGATCAGGTATGGGTTTCTGATCAGGCGCGAGAACCAAGGGAGGAGAGAGTCAAAGTTTTGGATGGAAGAGACGAAAAAAAACCGGAGAGGGACGAAAACAAACCAGACAACACCCGGTTCTTTTTCTGCATTATAGAATAACAAAATGGGCTAAGCTGTTGCCACCACTCAAAATACTCTAAGCTCCTAATATTTAAATAATTTATGAAATTCTTTATATCTAAATGTAAATTTACCAATAAGGACATGTTTACTTAAGGACTTTAAAAATTTCTTATCCCCACCCCACTCTATCCCCAATTCCAAAAACATTCCACCATCTATAAACTTTGTACTCTCACAAACCTTAACAACCTTGACATCAAATCCATATTTACATGAAAAATTAGTGTTTCTCATGTTATATTGAATAATGGACAAGAAAAACATTGATAGAGATGATATTAGCAATCAAAACGTAAGTATTTATACACTTTTTATTGAGTTTATCTTTAGTTTTTCGTATGCTGAATTTCTTCTTGTTCTGTTTTTTGACTCCGAACATGTTTACAATGTTCATTTCTGTAACACCAAACTCTTTTAACGCATTTTGACTTCTAAGTCTAAACAAAGTTATTTTGTTCCGTTTTCCAACTTTGAACAAATGGATTTTGTTCGGTTATGTAACTCCGAACAAATGGATATTGTTCACCCGTAGAAGTTCGAACAAACTTGTGTTGTTCCGTTTTAAAACACCGAACAACTTAACTATACAACAATTGAGAATTATTCGTATATGTAATTATAAATGGATTTTAAGTGTTCATGTTTATAAGTCGGAATAAATAATAAAGATTCGGTTTTAAAGGTCTGAATATTTTTATATTGTTCTTTTCTATAAAGCCAAACATATATATTTTGTTCTTACAAATAAGTCTGAACATATATAATATGTTCTAATTAATAAGTCCGAACATATATACTTTGTTTTATTAATAAGTCCGAATAAGTTGGGGGTGGGGTGGAAAAATGTTAGGAAATTTTTTTTAAAAGTATTTTAGAAAGATAAGGGGATACTTTCAATAAAATATAAGGGGATTTAATTAATAAGCACTTAAAAGTATTTTGAGTGGTGGCAGTAGCCTAAGCCTAACAAAAAGATAACAGTAGACAACCTATAACTTTAACCCAAAAAACCCTAGCCGCCCCAGGCTTTCAATCAGATCTCTCTCCCTCATTCAGTCATTCTCTCCCTCCCTCACGCAGTCACACTTCACCAGTTCACCCTTAGTCCCTCATCGTCCGCCGTCCGCCCTCTGCAGTCTGCCGAGAAGCAGGCCCAAGTGTCTCTCCCCTCAGTGTTAGGGCTCCCTGTGTTCTACGTCTCTTTCTCACGCCAACTTGCCTCTGTGCTTCATATTGCTTCTCACAAGTGGTACCTCAGATCAGGTAAACCACCTACGCATATATACACATATATGTATTGCATGTTCTAATTCCTCGATCTGATTGATGAATTGAATTGCTGTATCCAACATGTTTAGCGTCACAATTGGGCATTTCATGCTTTGCCTTTTTTTTATTTTATTTTTATTATAGTAATTGATCGAGAGATTATCTTATGTCCTTATACATGACTTTATCATTTCCTTATGTATGTTCGATTATTAAAAATTTCACCCTTTTTTTTTCGACACACCAATCATATTTGAAGTACCTAAATCAAACTGTTTTAATAAGAATTTTACAAGTTTAAAAACCTAGAATAGACGGGACTCGGATGGAAATGTTTCATTATGTAATTTGATATGGTAATTGAAAAGGGATTCAGCTGTTCTGAATATATATATTTTTAGACCCTCCTCAATTTGATTCATTGATTTCATTGGATACCGCCTATACTTCTCATGTTGACCGGAGATTTGTAAATTACTTGTCACATTCTTGGAGGCCGGTGCCAAGAGATTGTTGTAGGCAAGGACTTAAATATTGATATTGATGGATATATCAAGGGTCCAAGAATACGGGTATATTGGATATATCGATGGATATATCGAAAATTTCGATATTGATTCAGAGATATGACGGATATTGTTAGTTAAACACGTATAGTTCCATTGAAACTCTGGGAATAATGATTAGACTCTAATAAACAGTTTAAAATCAAAATATTGCAATTTAAATGTGTAATTGACAAGTTTGTATTATGTAGGGTATAAAAATTTTGCCACACTGAGCAAAAGAATGAATATTTTAACAAAGTAAATAAAAGTTGTTACTTCATAACACTAATTTAAGCCATTAGTTTAATTGAAGTATTTATATAAATCAATACTAAAAGAGTAAGAGGTGATAATTTTGACACAATAAGAAGAAAATGAATATCTCGATACCGTCGATATATATCCTCGATATAGTAGATATATTTAATATATCAACGATACCATGTGAAAGAAAGAAGATATTATGGATATATCGAGATATATCGAGATTTTATCAATAATATCGAAAATATTAACAATATCGTAAAGATATTTTGCGAAAAAGATATGTCAGTTAGATATCGTATCGAGGGGTATAAATACATAGTTTTATCGTGGATCTATCGTGGATATTTAAATCTATGGTTGCAGGTCATTAATAGATATTTGTTTTAGTATAAAGAGGGTACATTGGGTATCATAATAATTTTCTTAAGGGTATATTATTGAAGTTAAAGCTTATATGGTATTTATACGAGGCTTTAGAGCATAGATATAGAGGAATTATCTTCATTTTTTTTATAGCAGAAATAGGGTTTGCCGATCAGTTATGTAATTTCTTTTAGCCATTATTGCATGGTGTTTCTGCTTCTGATTTTTATTATAGTCACTGTTTTTTCTTCTATGTTTTGGTTTTATGATTTTGCATCATTTTCTGATTTCATGGTATTGTGGTAAATCTCTTCTTATAAGAAAAAGGTTTGTAAATCTCCAAAACATTGTTTGGGAACCAAAGCCAACTGTGAATATCTTTACCACTGACAAAGAGATGATCACATGTTAGATTGGCCTGAGAAGTGCTTATCCTAACACAAGAACTAGGTGATGGTCGTGTAACGAAGTAAAAAGCATATATTTTATTGCATTAAAATTGCGAGGAATGCTTGCATTTCATTTCCTATAATTGTAACCATTGAAAAAAAAAAAAAAAACTTGAATACAGAATATTACAAATGAAGAAAGTGAATTTAATTGCACGATTTGTTATATCCTTTCTCATTTGATGCCAAATTGCAAGTGAAAGCGAATAGTTTTTTTGTTTCAATTAAATCATATTTACATTGGATTTCGTAAGTGTTTCCCCCTTATTCTTCTTCTTCTTTTTTTTTTTTGGTGCGGGGGGGGGGGGGGGGGGGGGGTTTGTAGATCATAACTGTGTGTTGAGAATGATTTATGATTTTTCTGTGGCTGTACCTTGTATTGTATAGTACTCAAAACAAGGAGTGTATCGCAGTAAATTGTGGCTCTGTGAGTATAGCATGTCCGCATGGGTGATTTAGGATGGTAAGATGTTCTTAGGCCCTTTAGTTTATGCATTAGCCCATCCAAATTCTTTAAGTAATCTTCCGCAAAGTTTACAACTTATATGGTCTATAGTTATTTAACCAAGTGTCTATTTAGTTCTTGGTTCACATAATCTAGTTGGAATGGAGCCTTTGTGGGTTTGCACCAGTGAGCTACGTCTCTTAACAAAGCATCCAGGAAATTGCTTACGTGTCATAACTAATCCAGGCAATAGTCTATAGTTATTTAACCAAGGGACTTCTTTGGAATGGTATCAATAGTGATTTCAAATTCCATCTTGTTAATTGAAATTCAGTGTGCTTATCAAAATTTGAAGGCAGATTGGGGGTGAAGTCTCTCACATGTATGAATCAAGCCCTTCTTGGTAAATGGATTTGGAGGTTTGGGAAAGGCAATCATGGCTTTTAGAGGGATGTGGTAATTTGGTAATATAGGGTTACTAATACGGGTTGGTGGCCTAGAGAAGTTAGGAACTCTCATGATATGGGCCTTTGGAAAGCTATCATGCAAGATTTTGATGTTTTTGTGAAGGAGATTGGTTTTAGAGGGGGGGATGGGGGGAAAGTGAGGGTTGGAAGGATATTTGGGGTGGGGATTCACCCCTTATGATCAAATTTCCCATTTTGTTTGATATTACGGGTGATAAGGAAGCCTTGGTGAAAGACTTTATTGTTGGGAATAATGGCCCTATTTTTTGGAATGCCACTTTTATTAGGAACTTCAACGATTGGAATTGGAAGGTGTTTTGGATTATTTCCAACTTCTTTATGGTTGCAAGATTTCTTTGGGAGAGAATGATTCTTTGGTGTGGCGTAAGGACTCTAAAGGGTCATTCTCGGTGAAATCTTTCTATAATAGTTTGAATTCTTGTGGAGTTCCTTACTTCCTTTTATCCTGACTAAGCTCATTTGGATTGGCTGGGTTCCTCCCAAGGTTGCTTTCTTTACTTGGTTGGTGGCAAGGAACAAGTGTTTGACATTAGACCATCTCATTGATAGAAGGTTGGTGATGGCTACTAGATGCATCATGTGTAAGCAAGTGGCGGAGACGGTGGTTCATCTTTTCTTGCATTGCTATGTGGCTAGGAGCCGAGGAACTTATGGAGTCTCACTTTTAACCTTTTTGGAATTCATTGGGTCTTATGCCCTCATCTACTCATGATCTTCTTACCAGTTGGTGGATAAAAACGGCGAACAAAGATATTAAGAAGATTTGGAAAATGGCCCCCCATGCTCTCTTTTGGTGTCTTTGGAAAGAAAGGAATCTTATAACTTTCGAAGATATGGAAGCTTCGCTCATTTATATTAAATCTAATTTTGTGAAGATACTTTTTTGGTGGTTCTTTACTTACTCTAATGAGCGTAACCCCTGTTTTTTTTTCTTTTTGTTGATTCCTTGAAAATCTAGATGGAGTTTTTTTGTTGGCTAGTACTTGTATATATCTTGTGTACATGGGCTATGCCCTTTTACTTTTCTAATGCAATTTTACTGCCTCCAAAAAAAAAAAAAAAGAAGCAAAAAGCTAATCCCTAAATTCTTATCTTCCTTTTTGCTCTGATTGGAAGATGGGTTTAGGGCTGTGTGTGTGTGTATCTATAACCCTGCTTATGCCTTTTTATATATTTCCTTATGTTTTAAATGCTTTTTTTAATTATTTTTTTTATTTTTTAATAAATTCAATTTTTTGGTCAAATAATTTTAGATAAACTAATTACTAACTAGTTAAATGTATTTTTGGTTTACGTTAGAGGGGAGTTGAACCTCTAACCTACCCTAAACCCATGGACCAAGAAATCTCTGGTATATAGGCATATCGAGCACTACCGATACAATATATTACATTGATATCTTTTTGGCAACTTATCGACCAATATATCGCCAATATCTTCGAAATATTGAAGTTATTGAAAATATCATAAAGTTTCACCATTTTTCCTCTATATCGCATGCTGATATCGTTGATATTTTGACGATATATAGACGACATTTCGAAACTTAACACATATTTACGTTAGATCTATGTGTGTTGTAGGTTTTGGTAGCCACAAGCTACAAACTACAAGACCAAAACAAGTGATTCGAACAAGCAAAGAAATCATATCTCCTACCTCCATATTGCGAATCCAGAACCAGATCTCTCTAGTCTTTACTTTAGAAACGAAGAAATAGGGGAAACAAGGTTGCTGTTGATCTTTTTCATCGTTTACAACTGTCGTCATGATGGGGAATGGAGAAATAGGGAAAACACAGTTGCCATGGACGCCTCCCTATGGTCTTTTCTTCGTTGAGATCGTGAAGCGTAGAGAACGATGTTGCCAGCGACGTTAACGAAGGCGTTGTGCTCTTAACTAGAATGGACTCTAAACAATTTTGGTAGCCAGTTTAATAGCTTTTAAAATTTTGAACATTTGAGATGTAATTGATATGGATCTAATGGCCCATTTAAAATGTAGGGTCCACCTCCAAGTCATGGTCCTTGTGGATAAGCATTCATACACAGCCGCTCCCCCCCCCCCCCCCCCCAAAAAAAAAAAAAAAAAAAAAAGAAAAAAGAAAAAGAAAAGAAACGATGCGCCTTGCCTTCTTGTGAAGTCTCAGCAGCACTTACTGGTTGGCAACTTCAAGGATTGCAAGGGGAAAAAAAATCAATATTAACATGACTTAGGAGCTGTTATTTTGGGAAATTCATCTTTATCATTGGAATCGTCTTCTCCATATTCAAATTTGTGTGGGTTTTTGGTCTTTGTGAAATGAAGTGTATATATATATACGTATTTGTATTTTGTGATTTACTAGTTCTCTTGGAATCCATATATATATATATATATATATATATATATATATAGATATAGATATAGATAGATTGGGCTAGAATCAATCGACACAAGTTTTTGTACAAATTTTGACACATTTTGATAACTTCATCTATGATTTATATTTTACGAAACCCACCACTGGATTAGATTATCTTGTCATGTAGAGATTTATATTTTATTTAGGTACTTTATTGTACATCTTGGTTCTATTTCTTATTGTGAAATTCTCTGTGGATGGGTATATTTTGGTTAAGGATTGAATGAGTGGAAAGTTTGAGAGGTATTTTTACTTTATATTATTTTTATTTTACTGTGACATATATATATATTGGGTTTGGAAACTAGATAAGTAATGGTTTGGTTCCAATTTAACCCTAAACAAAACCAAACCGAACCAAGTTGCACCCCTAGCTGTTAGTGCACGCTTTTAATTCATGTATGCCATCTCCCTTATTTTTGGTTGAAGTTGAAAGCCTCATATGTCTGTATGTGCTCGTACATACGTCATTGCAGATCCTTATTAGGACCTTAAGATAACTTTTTGTTTTTAATTTCAGTATGCTATTGTGTGTGTGTGTTCCTTTTCTTTTTCCTTTTTTTTTTTGGGGGGGGGGGGGGGGGTTGAGGGTTAGGTTTGGATGACTTTAATTTGATGGACATAATTTTCTTAATTTTATTTTTACCAGATTATTTGCTGCAATGGGAAAGAAGAATAAAGAGGAGGCTGGTGCAGTTGTGAAGGTTAAGCTGAGCGGCAAAGATGCCTCCAAAGATGGAAAGAAAGAGAAACTCTCAGTCTCAACGATGCTTGCCAGCATGGACCAGAAACCCGATAAACCCAAGAAAGCATCTTCCTCGAGCACTACATCTGGTAAGCCCAAGACCAAAGCAGCTCAGAAACTTCCGTCTTACACTGAAGGCATCGATCTCCCTCCATCCGATGATGATGATGATGATTATGCCTCTGAAGAAGACCAGCAGAATGATGTCCAGAAACGACCCAATCAGCAGCACAGGTCTGACTTAAAACCACTTGATGTCTCCATAACTGGAAAGGAGTTGAAGAAAAGAGAAAAAAAGGACCTGCTTGCTGCTCATGTTGCTGAGCAGGTCAAGCGGGAGGCTCTTAAGGATGACCGTGATGCTTTTACTGTTGTTATTGGTAGCAGAACTTCAATCCTGGATGGTGAAGCTGAAGCTGATGCTAATGTCAAAGATATAACAATAGATAATTTCTCTGTTGCTGCTCGGGGAAAAGAACTCTTGAAGAATGCTTCAGTGAAGATATCTCATGGGAAGAGGTATGGTTTGATTGGACCGAATGGAATGGGCAAGTCTACGCTGTTGAAGCTCCTTGCTTGGAGAAAGATTCCGGTGCCTAAGAATATTGATGTGCTTTTGGTTGAACAAGAGGTGATCGGTGATGATAAAACTGCCCTTGAAGCAGTTGTTTCAGCTAATGAAGAACTTGTCAAACTTCGCCAAGAGGTTGCGTCTTTGCAGAATTCATCTTCTGCTGCAGGGGAAGAGGACAAAGACGAAAATTGTGATGGGGATGACGCAGGAGAGAAGCTTTCTGAATTGTATGATAAATTGCAGTTGATGGGGTCAGATGCTGCTGAGGCTCAGGCATCAAAGATTCTTGCTGGGCTGGGTTTCACTAAGGATATGCAGGGTCGTGCTACCCGATCTTTTAGTGGGGGCTGGAGAATGAGAATTTCATTGGCTAGGGCACTTTTTGTGCAGCCAACTCTTCTATTGTTGGATGAACCCACCAACCATCTCGACCTTAGGGCTGTTCTCTGGTTGGAGGAGTACTTGTGCCGGTGGAAGAAAACTCTTGTAGTTGTCTCACATGATAGGGATTTCCTGAACACAGTCTGCATTGAGATAATACATCTCCATGACCTGAAACTCCATTTCTACCGTGGGAATTTTGATGATTTTGAAAGTGGTTATGAACAGCGTCGCAAAGAGATGAACAAAAAGTTTGAAATCTATGACAAGCAGCTGAAAGCTGCCAAGAGGTCGGGGAATCGAGCTCAGCAGGAGAAGGTCAAGGATCGAGCAAAGTTTACTGCAGCCAAGGAAGTATCAAAAAGCAAGGCAAAGGGCAAGGTGGACGAGGATGAGGCCCCGGCAGAGGCCCCAAAGAAGTGGAGGGATTACAGTGTGGAGTTTCACTTCCCTGAACCTACTGAGCTTACACCACCACTCCTGCAGCTAATTGAAGTCAGCTTCAGTTATCCCAACCGGGAGGATTTCAGGCTGTCAAACGTTGATGTTGGTATTGATATGGGGACTCGTGTTGCTATTGTTGGTCCCAATGGAGCTGGGAAATCTACTCTGCTCAATCTTCTTGCTGGTGATTTGGTTCCAACGGAGGGCGAAGTACGGAGGAGTCAGAAGTTGAGGATTGGAAGGTATTCACAGCATTTTGTGGACCTCTTGACGATGGAGGAAACACCTGTTCATTATCTTTTACGTCTTCATCCGGACCAAGAAGGACTTAGCAAGCAGGAGGCTGTCCGTGCAAAGCTTGGGAAATTTGGACTTCCCAGTCATAACCACCTTACCCCAATTGCAAAATTGTCAGGAGGGCAGAAAGCTCGGGTTGTCTTCACTTCAATTTCCATGTCAAAGCCCCATATTTTGCTATTGGATGAACCCACAAATCATTTAGATATGCAGAGTATAGATGCACTGGCTGATGCACTAGATGAATTCACTGGTGGAGTCGTCCTGGTCAGTCATGATTCTAGGTTGATATCTCGTGTTTGTGATGACGAAGAGAAGAGTGAACTTTGGGTGGTTGAGAATGGAACTGTGGAAAATTTCAATGGGACGTTTGAGGAGTACAAGGAGGACCTACAAAGAGTGATCAAAGAAGAGGTTGATGAGTAAGATGGCATCAATGGCATAGGTATTCATTACTTTAGTTACAGTAATAATATCTTCCAAGGAATTTCCATATTTGTATTCAACTGATATAAGTGTTTTGCATTGTGCGGATACTTTTAATTTTATGAGTGTAACTATTATTGTTGCAAAGATGTAGGGAAATAAATCCTTTTGTTTTTTCCCTTTGCCTATATACATTTTCTTCTACTTGAGCAAGTGTGTTTACTCTGTTTTAGTTGCTGAACCTAGGTTTTTATCACACAATTCTAAATTTTGATATTGGGAAAATAGGAGAAAACAAGAGGGGAAAAAAAAACAGGTTTCAACCTGTTCCATCTGGTTGTATGAAACCTGGTAGCAACCCCTCTGCAGATATATATATATATATATAAAACATATGCACATATGTGCATAATATTATGTCCCTTAGGAAATTGAGTGAACCTTATTTCTTTTCTCTTTGAGAGTATCTGTCTCGAGGAATGGATGTTCGGAATCGACCAATGAAGTTAAACTACTAATAGAACCCTACTCCATTTATTTTAGTATCTCATCAAAGTTGGAACATTTTGTTTAAAAGTTCAATGAAGAAGTTCTATTTGCTCAATAATTTTCCCTCTCTTTTTTTGTTCATCTACTACTACTTATACATAATAAAGCTAAAACGAAAGTTATGGTAAATGTGGAAATAATCTAAACTAATAATAAGAATCTTTGGCAAATGGGATCAAGAATTATTATTATAATTTTGATACAAGAAAACGTTCTTTCTCATCTCCTTTTTGTGTCAATTGTCAACGACTAGGAGGATGAATAATCCTTCCTAGAATCATTTGTGTTGTGAGAAACTTATAATTGGTTTGATCATGTCTAGTATGTTGCAGGGAGGCTCTTTGTGGAACAGCCACAGTCGATGACCACTACAAATTTTATTGATCACATTTGAATTTCCTTGCATAGCATTGGAATGCTTTACTTAAATCCTCCCATTCCTTGGAATTTGTTTCTTTATTAATAGTATGTTTCATACAACCACACGACATTTACATACATATGTAAGATTATCACATAGTGATTAATTTGTGAACACTCATCAAGTTTCTTCCATTCCGTGTTCTTGAGTCTGGACATTGCAGACATTTAACAAACCCTGATGAGATGCGTAGCTGGACATGTTTTTAGTTACTGTACCCTACTCTTCTTTTCAATTCATAACTTACATTATCAATAAAAAAAATGTATTCAGTTAATGTACTCTACTTTCTTCATTTTTATTTTATTTATTTATTTATTTTATAGGAAACAAATTGTATTGATATAAAGAAAGAATATACAACATGGACGAGGAGTCCAAGAGAAAGAGAAGAAAAATCTAAACCACCATGCTTCCCACTAAATATCCCAGAATAGCCACCCAAAAAGACAGCCTCCCAACACAAAAACATTTATATCTCCCAAAAATATCTCCCAAAAAAGCTTCATAAAAAAAATCTCCCAAAAAAGACCTGAACACAAAACTCAGCTTTGGAGGAAAAGAGGACCTCATTCTCTTCTCTTAAATGCTCTTTGAAGAACAAATCTCTATCCAATTCCCAACAATAACGATAAAGAATTGAGGAACTCTATCTTGAACATTCATCGATCTTTTTTTCACAAATTTTAAGGATTTTGAACTTTGATAAACTGGTTGTGGTTTGTTCCAATGCTTTCCCTTAATTTTTGGTGACAAGAATATTACATGAGCCTTATTTATTTATTTATTTATTGTTTTGTTGGTTTTTTTTTTTTTTTTTTTTTTTTTTGGGGGGGGGGGGGGGAGGTGTTGAATAATGTTACATGAGCATATTTCCCTTTCGTCTACTTACTTATCCCTAACTGCTGCTGCTTCTTACTTTCTAAGGGTCATAGGACTCTCTCTCTCTCTCAAAACTGGAGCACCACTACCTTATACTATCAACCAAAAGGATTGAAATAGTGCGAAACTGTCCCTGGTGCAATGCAGGGCTTCTTGATCTGGTTTCTGACTGGAACAAAGCATTGCCAGCTAAAACACATGGGAATGATTTCCGCCCCACTCCAAATGACGGTCATTTTTTTGTTGACATAGAAGAAACTTTTCATAGAAATCTAGGTAAACTATCGGCTTTTTTTTCTCCTTATTTCTCACGTGAATAGGATCTCGTCTCTGAAGCTAGCATTTTAGAAGTGTGCATGCATTAAGCACCTGGAATTTAAATTTAGAAAGCAGAAGTTTACGGTGTGTATATATATATATATAGAGAGAGAGAGAGAGAGAGAGAGAGAGAGAGAGAGAGAGAGTCCCTTAATTTTAAAGTATTTCTAAGGAGCTGAATTATTTTTCAACAAAATAAGCCTGTGGTATTAAGGATCTGTGTATTGTGCCAGACTTGTTGACATGTTAACTTATGAAATTTGTTTTTATTTAAGTGTATTTATTGATACTTTTAGGACAATGATGAAATTATCCTTGTTATGTGCGGATATAATATTGCAAAATATTGATTTTTGAATTATAGAATAATGACATCATGACTTGTGGAAAGATATTCAGTATTTTCATTAGCTTATCCAACAGCTAAAATTGTGGCATTATGATATTTTCATACCATGTAACTTTCATCAATTGCCCTTTCGTTGTTTTGGTGAAGTTTTTACTAATATTTAATTTGGGACAGCCAAAAATTTATGTTGAAGTTGATACACTTGCATCCATTTTGTGTTATTTAAGGTGGGAAACATGAACATGCAGGTTGGTGCGGTCAACTCAATTTTGTCTGGACATGATATTATATTATGCGGATTGATCTTTATTAAGAAGTGTTCTGACTGAAAAAGACTTGGGGGTAAGACATTTTGAATGGTTGTTTAATTGTTACCTTTGTTAGGTATCAACTCTTTAGTGTGAAGTTGGCATGTAGGTGATAGATGTGGAAGTGTGAAATTGCTTGTGTTTTGTTCTTCTTCCTACCCTCCCATTTTCAGGAAAAAATTTAAGTAATATCAGTGAGTAATGTGATTTCTATATTATAATACCTCCACATTTTTATGGGGAATTTTAAAATTATCTGTCGGGATCTCAGCTATTAATTGTTCTCTATTAATTCCAAATAATGTTGAGGGGGCTGGAAACCATATCTGCAACCCGTGGGATCTCTTAATTGCTTAAATCCATGCTCTTCTGGCCAGAACGGCTTATTGCTGCTCTTTAGGTTTCAGGATAACAGCATGCTTGGTTTCGAGTCAGGTTGAATGAGAATGACTTCCAATGGCATATCACTGATACATTCTTTGAGGGTAAAATATTGCTGGTGTGTGCTTAGGAATGGAATTTTATCAGTTCCAATCTTTCAATCTATCAGTAGGGCTGCCTGTTAGGATCCTGGTTAAGACCTATGCATTTTACAGCACTGAAAACGCAACAATGGATATGTTAGGTTTATTGTTTTGAAAAATGCTAGCAGTGGAGAAGGTGCACCAGTTGTGACTGATGCCACTTCTCTTTTTTGAGGAAGAGGGAGGCTATTGCCACCATATAAAGTACTCTAAGCTCCTTTAGTTACACTTTTTAAGGTTTTATGAAAAATATAAAAGGTTTCTATGAAAACTAGCCACATTATTAATTAGAAAGCATCATTCTGAACAACTCTGTAGAAGAAAGTTTTTCCAAAATCTATCATTTAAGCAGATTTTTTGGCCATTTACAATATCTATTTCATTTTCCATGAAAAATGACCAAAAAGTTCACTTAAATGACATATTTTGGAAAATTTTCCTCTACAAAGTTGTCTAAAATGACGTTTTCTAGTAGACTGCGTAACTAGTTTTTGTATTAAAAAAAAAAAAAAATTATATTTTTCATAAAACCTTTAAAAATGTAAACTAAGTGGGGGGGGGGGGGACTTAGAGTATTTATGTGGTGGCAATAGCTTGGCCCTTTGAGTAAATAACTTGTGTATGATAGTGACACCTCAAATAGAAATATGACAAAGTGGATGTGTCAGCACCGACACATTCATTAAAATGCGACACGTGGATATGTTGGGTTTGACATATTCACTTTGTTGCCTTTTTATTGCTTTGTGGTACAAAGTTGGCCATATTGGTTATACATAAATCATCTGATTTTTCGTTCACAGATTTCTTTAATTAACGTCTTATTGCTGTTTGAGCTTGTACAAATAGATATCTTGAACTCCAAAGATATGTACTCAGGGCCTGTTTGGTCATCCAAATTAAAAATTAATTGATTTTAGTGTGTTTTTACATAGAGAGGCGTTATTGCCAGAGCCAATAACTATGCTTCCATGGCTTTTTGTTCTAAAGGGACAAAATAGCCCTTTGTCAAAGAGTGATCAGAGATGTAAGAGAGAAAATCACAAAAAAGAAGGGGGGGGGGGGGGGGGAGAGAAAACGTTGAGAGGTAGGAGAGAAAACTGGGAGAGAGAAGAAGTAAGATGGTCGGCCATGGCTGCCAACAAACTACCCGAACAGTCCCTCTAGTCTCTCTACCTATGTTGCAACTTGCAACCCACCTGTTCCACTGGCAGCATCCATTACATCCGATCGAGCACTGCTACAACCCAATTCAACCCTTTTTCTAACTATAAAACAGAGCAAAAATAGGAAATCGTAGGGAATATAGAGTAAAAGCAAGAAAAAATGGGTGAAGAACAAGAAAGTAGAGGAAGGAAAGGAGATAACTGGGGTAGTAAATCCAGAGGGAGGAAAATGAAAAACAAACAATAAGAAAGAAATAGAGCAAAAAGCTGAGGAAAAAAGGAGAAAAAACAGAAATTAGAGAATGGAGTACAAAGATTTGGAGATGAAAAAAAAACAAACACAAATCAAATGTTGTAGTAGAAATTTGGAGACAAGAGAAGAGATTGAGTGCAAGAAGAACTAGAGAAAAAATAAAGGAAGAAAGCAAATTGTCTCTGGCAATGTTAACCCATCCAACACTAGGAATTTATCTCTTAGCTCAGCTTCTCTCCTCCCTCTTCCTTCTTCTTCTCTCTCCTCCTCAACATTTTTCTCTTTCCTCCCGTTTCATTGTCATCCGGCGAGCTGCCAGCGGCGTCATTGCCAAGGTATTAATGCCTTTTGTTATATTCTCTCTCTTACGTCTCTTTTCACAAGGGGCAATTTCGTCCCTTAAGAACAAAAGACGTGGAAGCAAAGTTATTGGCTCTGGCAATAACGCCTCCCTTTCTATATCCCTTTTTTCTTCCCCCCACTCATCTAGCTTATGAAATTTTCAGCGTTTCCACTGCTACAATTATCTTCCAATATTTTGTATAGATAAAAAGAAATTAGTAATTCCTATTTTTTAAATTTGATTTTGTTTAACTGGCAGTGGTTTGAAGTTCTTGATGGTGTGTCTTGCTGTGCTACTTAAATTTGAAGGTTATTAAAGATGACATGAACTTTGGCATGACGTGGAAAAAAAGAAAAGAGAAAGGCTCATTGAATATATTTTGTGTGTGTGTTTTGTTCACTTTATTATAGATGGGTTAATTGGTCATAGACAAAGAGTATGATTAGAGATGTTGAAAAGTAGATATTCGTTGGATTATTTGTAAAGAAGATAATTACACATTTAAAAATCTGAGGAAGATTTGTCTGTCAATGTATCTTCTTGTGCTGCTTTGATAAATTTGAAAATTATTGAAGCTAATATAAACTTTGTCAGGCTGTAGGGAAAAAGAAAAATAAAAAGAAAAAGAAAAAGCCACTGGTTATATTTTGAGGACAGAATGAGAAAGGAGAGAGAAAAAGGTTGATTCTAGGAACCATGTAATTCAGGTAATTTCTATATCCACTCCCCCCCCCGGGCGCGGGCGGGGGGTCATTTCTTAGTTTAATAACTCTTTGGTTAACCTTTAGTGTTTCCTGTCATTTAGGTACAAGGAAATCTTTAGTGTTTTCTTCTTACATGACTTGTTTTGTGCAGCAACTCTGATTTTTGAGGAATGAACGTGATCATATTGAAGACAAAATACATCATATAAAATGGTCTCTCAAGTAAGTAGTTATCCTGATTGCTCCATTTATGTAGCCAGCAGTTTGTAGTGGTTAGATTTAAAAGCATTCATGTTATAATTTGGATGTCATCTTCCCCTTGCTTTTTTTAAGAATAACTGACAACTCAGCTTTAACCTTTTAACAAGTTTTTTTGATCCATTCAGTTGACATTCTAGCAGTAGGATTTTTCATTAGTTCTCCTAAATGTGGTATATTGTTTGTTAGACCATCAAATCATGACCATTATGTCTTGAACTTACATTGTCAACTTTGGATGTTGTGTCTCTTGTGGTTATTACATGTAAATTCAATTCCTAATGTATGCTATTTCTAGAAGGGAACAACGTGGATGATGCTTCTTGCACTGGGACATAGCTAATGGATTTAGATTTCCTTGCATTTTGATTTCAAGAGGTATTATTACTATTATTATTATTTAATTACATGCGTTATTGGGTTTCCGAATATGTTGTTTTAATCTCTTTGGTTTACACAGTAGAGTAGATGGTATTATGTTTTGGAATAATAAAATTATGATTTGTATCCCATTTCTGCAATCTGAATAATGTAAGTCATGCTTAGATTGAACGTCTCTGTCTCTATCTCTCTCTCTCTCATAGATTTTTTGAATGATGAATTTGATCCCTGGTAAAGAATCAAGAACGAACCTAGAAAAGCCCATCACCTACCATTCTCGACTAAAGAGGAGATGAATTTGATACCTGGCTAAGAATCCAATTAACAAATGTTGCAAGATCACAAGAATGGTTCTGGATTTGTTACCTATGCTGAAGATGGTTATGAGACCAAAGGATCAGTTCATAGAAATATTAGAATGCCTTTCGCTAAGGATCCAACCGTATTAGAATTGAAATGCATGAAAATGTTTAATAATTCCAGCTCTACCCAGTTTCGAGTATGCTGGCTACTTATCTCTCAAGCAATTGATAATGTTGGGTGAAAAATTCTATATCAAGTTGATACAGAGTTTGACAAACTATTTGCTGGTTATCTGCGTATTTCCGGCTATCCCCACAAAAGCTAAGTGAGTCAGCAACACTTTCCAGATTAAGGAAAAAAATGTATTTTTGTTTGTTTTATATGTTTGGATTACAATTTGAAGGAATATGTTTAGGTTCTGTTTGGTTGTAGAGAAAACTGAGGAAAAGGAAATGATAGAATTTAAATTTCCCCTTTTCACGTTGTATGCTTCTTAAAACCAAAGGAAAAAAAAAAAGGTAGGGGGGCGGGGAGAGGATGACAAATGAGAACCTGAAGAGTGAGAAAACTTAGTGAAATCATTGAAAAAAATTTCACAGCATCGATTTTTTTTTTCCTTTAGTTATTTAAGATTGTTTTTTGTCTGGTTTGTCACTGCAATTGATATTAGTATACAGTTTTATATGATAAGTTTCTGACCCAAGAACCGTTTCTTCAAGGCCTGGATGTTCATCCATTGCATATGGGGAGGCAGAGGAAGTTGGCCCTTTCCATATTATGGCGGATGGGAAGACCCTTTAATTCTAAGGACTTACTAGAATTTTTATTGAAGTGGTTTGAGCGTTTTCCCCAATATAAAGGAAGGGACTTCTAAATCATTGGAGAGAGCTATGCAAGTAGACAATGATGAATTTATATTTTGATCCCACGTGGCACTGAAACTTTGCTTCAACACCAGTACATGTTTACATGCAGTGGGTGAAATAAATGGACTCAAAAGGGATTTTCTATCTTGATCATATCTGTTCATTATAGTATTCTGGTCATATTATTAATGGTCTTTTGAAAGGATCATTTGTTATTATTTTTTAATTAGGTACAGTGGATTCTCATGCTGTGTCACATACTCTAATGTTACTTGATCTGAATATTTCATTAATGGATTCACACATAAACTAGATATAATTGTCACAATAGAAGGCAAAAAAAAGAAGAAAAGATAACACATACAACTATTTACAATGATTGCATATGCCAATTTGGTTTTTGAAATGATCAGAATCAGTAAACGATGCGTACAAGGTACGAGACCTTTGCAATTGAGTTCGATTGTAAGTTGAAAGTATAAGAGTTGGGTTGTAAGTTGAAAGCTTAACTATTATGCTTTGCATTTTTTAGTAATTTGCTCGTTACCACCCACCCAGTCAACTACAAACAAACCAAAAAAAGACATCTATTGAAAGCACCCAAAAGGAGCCTATAAAATAAAGGCATCCAATCATCGGGCACGTGCTTTGTGCGTGCTTTGTGCGGTTCTATGGTTCGGTTCGGTTCGGTTCTATGGGTCGGGGCTAGTAAATACCATAATCGAACCGCACTCGATGAAAAATTCAAAACTTAACCCATACCCAAACCGAGAACCGGAAAAATTCAAAAAAACTTGCCCTTATGAGGGTGATGTGGGGCGGGGCAAAATTGCCATCCATACGGAGAAGCAAGGGTTTGGTTTAGGGATGGCAATGGGTTACCTTAACCAGGTACCCTGACTCGGCCCGCCCCACCCCACCCCTATTGGGACGAGTTTGGGATTGTTTTAAATAGGATAGGGGCGAGACTGGCTAGACAATGCTAAATGAGAAATCTCTGTCTACTTCTTGTAATTTTGCAAGAGGGACAATTAAAATATTTTTTTCGAAAAAATAAATAGCAGGAAATTTTCTCTGTATGCACTATTGTTTTAGGGAGACGAAAAACAAAAACGATGGTTCCCTTTCCAAAACTCAGCAAATGCAAAACACAGAAAAATAATTTCAGACATAGGGGGTAAAGGGCTCATATCAAGTGTAAATTTTGGGAACAAGTTTGTTATTGTGAGAAAAAACCCAAATTGAAAGAAAGAGAAGATAAGATAAAAGAGTAAGAAATGAGCCATGGAATGATATCAAGAAGCTCATTGAGCTTCAATCTTTACACCAAACCCAACTTTTCAACTAAGAGCTTGATCTTTCAACCTTGTACTCACCTTGGCTTCGATACCCACCTCCCCAAACCGAGCCTTTTCATTAAAACTCCATCTGGGTCTGTCAAAACCAGATTGAATGCCAGCATTAACGACGTATGGCATCGACTAGGTATGTTGCTTAATTTCTTCTTTTCTCTACCCTTTGAATCAATTCATCCCCACTCGATCTAGCCTTCTCTCTTTGAAATCATTGCCTTTACCCATTTCTACCAAAGAAGAGAACACAAACCCTATGTTGGACAGTCAGAGAGCGAGAGAGAGAGAGAGAGAGAAAGAGAGAGTACCGTGAGAAAGAGTAGGCAACGATTAAGCCTTGAATCTTCATAATGAGAAAGAGACGCACACAAGTCCTAGGTTCTTATTTAATGGCTTTAAGAGTGAGAGAAGAAAAATGGAAAGGGGAAAGTATTGAATCTTCACCCTGAGAAAGAGACGAATACAAGCCCTAGGTTCTTCTTTAATGGCTTTGAAAGTGAAAAAAAAAAATGGAAAGGGGAACATGTTGAATCTTTACCCTGAGAAAGAGACGCACACAAGCCAGCTGGCCTTATGTTCTTCTTCAATGGCTTTGAGAGTGAGAGAAGAAAAATGGAAAGGGGAAAGTGCAATCAGGAAATGAAAGGGCAAAAATGTGGAATAAAAATCCTGCTAAAGTTTTCCAAGTTATTTTTTATCACGAACGCCTATAATAAAAGTCGTAAAAAGGAATTTTGTATGCCGTGAAAATGGACCATTTTAATGGCTTGCGAAAACATGTTGTAAAAACGATTATTAACGTCATGCCAAATGTGCACGCTGTTAATATGGTCTCCTTTCCATTTATTTACGGCAATCATTTTGTGTCCGCCATAAATGTGCACATTAATGGCATGCCTTATATGCACGCCGTTAATGAGACGCCGTGAAGACTATATTTTGTTGTAGTGGTGGATCATTCGAACCCTATAGTGGTTGGCTGGTTGCAATGTGTCTCTACTCATCGTACCGTTTGAATGCACCATACTGGTCGTTCAAACGATGAACCTGGAGTAGTTTTGAGAATGCTCTTCTTGCCCGTTTTGGAAACCCTACACGCATCTTAACCTTGGGTATAAATATTCTTTATGTCTTTTTCTTGCATGAGGAGCATAGAAGAATGCTTGGAGTGTGGTTATTGTGCTTCCATTGTGCTTATGCTTCCATTGTTGAGTGCTTCTTCTTCAAGAGAAATCTCCATTGAAATACTTTCATATTACATCTCTACATTGTTACTATGTACCTTCTCACCTAGGATAAGATGTTGGTTTTCCTTCCATCCACACACTTCTCAAGATTGTTGTCCAAATAGGGTATCTTAGAAGCTACATAGGAGTCATGGACTAGGCTTAGGGGATGGAATTTAGTTTGTGTGAGCGCCACGCCCCTCCTTCTGGATTTACTACCCCAGTTATCTCCTTTCTTTCCTCTACTTTCTTGTTCTTCACCCATTTTTTCTTGTTTTTACTTTATATTCCTTATGATTTCCTGTTTTTGCTCTGTTTTATATTTAGAAAAAGGGTTGAATTGGGTTGTAGCAGTGCTCGATCAGATGTAATGGATGTTGCCGGTGGAATAGGTGGGTTGCAAGTTGCAACATAGGTAGAGAGAATAGAGGGACAGTTCGAGTGGTTTGTTAGCAGCCAGGGCCGACCATATTACTTCTTCTCACTCGTAGTTTTCTCTCCTACCTTTTGATGTTTTCTCTCTCCCCCCCTTTAGTGATTTTCTTTCTCTTACGTCTCTTATCACTCTTTAACAAAGGGCAATTTTGTCCCTTTAGAATAAAAAGCCATGGAAGCATAGTTATTGTCTCTGGCAATAACGCTTCCCTTTATGAAAAACTTAAAAGGTTTTTATGAAAACTAGTCACTTAGTCCACTAGAGAGCATCATTCTGAACAATTTTGTAAAAGAAAGTTTTTCCAAAATCTATCATATAAGCAAACTTTTTGATAATTTACAATCTCTATTTCATTTCCATGAAAAATGGCCAAAAAGTCCATTTAAATGATAGATTTTGAAAAAAATCTCTTCTATGAAGTTGTCTGGAGTGATGTTTCCAAGTAGACTGCATGACTAGTTTTCATAAATTTTTTTTATATTTTTCATAAAACTTTTTAAAATGTAAATTAAATGGGGGTTTAAAGTATTTTATGTGGTGGCAATAGCTTGGCCCCTTTTTAAAATGACATTTGCGAAAAGCAAAAGAGCATAAAAGATAAAACTAAAAAATATTAATGTTTATCCATTTTTTTTTACACAAAATGACTTTTAAAATATATGTTCACCAAACATTCAATTTCTTCCGAATGCCATTTTAAAAATGGTGTTTTGAAAATGCCTTTTTTGGAAAAACCTTTTTATTTTGAAACGATACCCCAAACGCACACAAATTTGATATCACTTACTTAACAAGTGGGACAAATATCACTCATTTTTTATTAAAAAAAGTTAAAATTAGAATTTTAAAATCAAATTAAGATCCCTATCACACAAATTGCTTTATCCATGTCTTCCCCTCCCCCTCAAACTCAATACCTATAATGGATTCACATCTCCATTCACTTCAAACTCATAGAAAATTGTTGCCATCTCTCTACCTCCATCTCTTTCCTGGCCAAAGAACTAGCAATTCAATATTGAAAATGTTACTTCACCCATTTTTTATCATCTATCTTTGCCACCCATCTTTTGGGTCAAAAGTGTATAGGTGAAAGCAATCATGTGGGGGCTAGCATGAAATAAGGAGAAGTTGCTATATATAGATGGGTGGGAACTAGGATGTGGGTGAAATAGCATTACCGGCCCTTCAATATTAGTTTCTTTTTCTCTACCACGCTGATGCCTACCTGTATGGAAGTACACAATCACTAGAGGTAAGTCTCCTCTTTCTCTCTCTATCTTCCCCACTTCGTTTTCTTAATGGTGTACGATTTTCCAAGAACATGATAGAAGCATTAATTGGTTAAAACTCACTAGGTGTTCAACAAAATTACTCATTGAGTCATATCTCTTATTTGTGTCACAGGAGTGGCTCAACTACTAAGCAACTTAGGTAGCAGCCTATGTTCCTAAAGAAAAAAAAGGATCCTTAGGATAGTGGAAAGTATAGGAGATAAGAAAGTATAGGGCCCATTTTTTTCTCTTTCTTCCATGTATAGGAGGTAAGAAATCTTGTAAGACCGGAAAAGAGCAATATTAAGGTGGTTCCCACTTTGCCTCTAGGCATGCACACTTTTGCCAACAGTTTGCAAGTAAAACTAAGGCTTTTTCTAATGCTGTGTGCATATAGGATATAAGTTGAATTCATTATCTCCAGGAATGGAATTCACTTCCTCATCCTATAAAACCAAACATAAACGCCTTACATAATCCTAAATGACAGCCCTAGAAAATGTATGTACACTTAAAAGTACTAATGCACACTCGCTAATATAGTTGCTCCCCTGGAAAATGGGGCAAAGACATCATATGTAACAATCTCCGAAGATCATATATAATAGGTGTTGTCCCAAATATATAACCCTAGAGGGGGTGAATAGGGTTATTGGCCGAATTAAAACTTAATTTGCAAACTCAAAATTAAATTATTGCAAGTGAAAATTAATACAACAACAAGCAATAATGAGGAGATTAAGAAGAAGAGAATGCAAACGATGTTAATGAGATTTGGCCTCCCGCCAACATCCTCGCCTCAAAAGCTCGCTTGAGGATTCACCAATCCACTATCACTCTCTTTCAAGGTGGAGCAGCAAACCTTTGCAACTCCAAGTGTTCTACACCAACACTTACACCAACACTTGTTCAAGAAACACTCTTCAAGTGCTTACAAATGGGGGTTTTCTCAACCCTTGAATACAAGATGATTTGAGTGTGTTTTTGTGTTCAAGAAAACTTTCTCAAAAGAGTAGGTACACAGAAATTGAAAGCTCACTCAGCTATTAATTGAATCTCAATAAATGCCCACAAGTGAAATTAGGGCTTGTAAATGAATGATCTTGTTTGTAGCTCAATAAATGCCCATTAATGAGTTTAACACTTGTATATATAGCCCAAGGGATCCAAATAACCGTTTTGTAGCAATAAATGCCAAGAAAGATGGTTTGATAGGCATTTAATGTTTAAAAGACCGTTTGAAAAACTAGTCGTTATGAGTCAGTCTCGAGAGATTCAGACGTCTGAAATTGATTTAAGACGTCTGATTAAGGCATCTTAAAAAACCAGAGGACTGTTATCTATAGAGGTTTTTCATGGTCACTGTTCACGAGGATTCAGATGTCTTAAACTTATTTCAGACGTCTTAAATCTCTTTAAGACGTCTTATTCTCACGTTTTAAAAGATCAGAGAAGATGCAATTTGAGGAATTTTTCATTTTAGATGTTTAAACAACTTTCAGACGTCTTAAAGTCTGATTTAAACGTCTGATTTAGACGTTTTAAAAAACCAAAGAAGGTGAATTTTTGGTCTTTATCCATCAGACGTCTTAAGCCTATTTCAGATGTCTTAATCATGATTCAGACATCTTAAACAATGTTTCAAACGTCTTAATCAGATTTCAGACGTCTTAAATAACTTTAAGACGTCTTAAAGCTCTACAGTAAAAATTGAATTATAAGAGCTTAAGACTTGATTTTTAAGGGATCACTTCCTTGAGTCAAGAGACTCTAAACATGATCAAATTGGTTCATTTTAAGTGTTACCAAGTTAATGCATGAACCTAAAAGGCTTTTATTCACAAATGATCATTCAAGTGAGATCAATCTTACATAAAATCCTATGTGTCTTCACTTAATCTTCTTTTTGGCTTTGATGTTGATTCTTTTTTATGTTTATTCATATGTCATGCCTTTGTTTGAGTCAAATGATTTGCTGTAGCTTGAATTTTACCTGTCTTAAGCTTAATTTCAAACCATTAGACCTTAAGACTGTCTTATGCATTGTTATCATCAAAATCAATAGTATTAAAACCATTTGAGCCAATAATCTTCCCCTTTTTGATGATGACAATCCATAGATGTTTTTGGGAGAAAATAAAAACAATTTTACAGACATACATGGCATTTTTCTCCCCCTATTAATGTGCATAAGATAAGAAATGACATATAGTTTTCATATGCATATATTTGACATAAACTAAAATTTCATTTCATAAATAAGAATGTGAACAATTTAGAGTTCAACATAAAAAAGAAATAAACAACTCCCACATCCTATGTACACCCAAAAGCAAATCCTAAAACATCACATCATCCCAAAAACTTCTCCTCCTTTGTTAACATAAAAAAATGTCAAAAGGGAGGAAACAGGTGCTGCAGCTGCTGTGTCAGATTGGTTTGCGAAGTCTTCACATCTTTGAGGTCTCCAACCATTTCATCAAGGCGATCATGTATGCCTTCCAGTTTTCGATGGACATATTGTTTTAAATCTGTCATCTGGTGGGAAAGAGAAATAAAAAGATCGCGGATAGAGGGAGAAGATGAGGAAGAAGGAATATGAGAGGGAGAGGGAGGAGTTGGAGAGATAGAAGGAGGAGAGGCAGCTTCATCTGTAGGGTGAAATAGAAGGGGATCGAGGTCTTCAAGGCTAGGTTCAGAAGAAGGAGATGGAGGAATGGAAGAAGAGGAAGGTGTGTGTGAGGGAGGAATAGGACCAATGGGCTTGAGAACCCAAGGATCATCTTTCAGCTCATAGCCCATCAAACCTAGCATATAATTACCTATCTCATCTTTGTGAGTAGGCACTTTAGTGGTAATACTATATTGTAGGGGCACTTGGAAGTGAGTGAAAATAGTGGTGAGTGCAACACCATAGGGAAGAGGGCTCTTGGCATATTTGTGAGAGGATAACATGTGGTAGATCATGAAATGGCCAAGGTCAAGAGGTGTGCTAGTGAGAATACACTAAAAAAGACACATGTCAGTGTAAGAGACGTGGTCTCGACTACCACTATGAGGCAGAATGGTGTTAGAGATAATTTTGTGAATAAGATTGCACTCGAGGGTTAATTTCGTGATGGGTATTTTGGCATCTAAAGTGATGGTGTTGTCACCACTGATAAGTTGAAGGGCTTCAATTTTGTTAAAACCATCGACCCAAAGCCATTGGTTTTTATCTTGGATGGCAACACCACTAGATGGGACATTAAAAATTTGATTAGGGATGGAAGAGCTGAGGGATATGTGTGTGCTATATACATAGGAAGTGCCTGTTCCTAGCTTTTTCATTTCGAAATTGGCAAAGAAAAATTGCACAAGGTTGGAATACTCGGGGAGAGAGATAGATAAACTCATAAAGACCAATAGTCTGGAAGAGGTGAACAATGTTTAGAAAGCATTTGGAGAGAAAATCAGACTTAATCACCTTAGGGAAGACGATTTTCTGATCCATGAATCAGGTGAGAAAAAGAGTGCAAGCCTCATCGGACCGATAAAGTGTGGCGTTGGTGATGGGTTGAGCAAGTGCATCGGCGAGGGCTGGTGGCTTAAGCTCATCAGGCTCATTCTCGGAGTCATAATCGGGGTGCCCTGGCAGAACACGAGGAGGCGGCGGCGGTGGCGGTGGAGGAGGGGGCTGTGGTGATGCCAGCGGTGGAGGGTGAGTAGAGCGCTGTGATTTGGGAGCCTGAGGGGTTCGTGTCCCCTTTTCTTTGCCTTTGGAGGTGCCGGCGGTGGAGTGTTTGGTTCGTGAGGATCCAGTGCCAGTAGTGGTGGATGGCGGTGGCACAGGCGGTGGTGGAGGGATGGGATCTCCATCTTTGTCTCGCTTGGTTCCCTTCGGGGGAACTACCTTCTTCATTTGTACCATGAAGAAGATGAGTGGGTTAGGGTTTTAGAATCATGGGTGGAGAGGAGAGAGAGAGAGAGAGAGAGAGAGATGTAGGGTTAGGATATGGTAGAGAGAAGAGAAAGAGAGAGAGGGAGTAAGGGTTTAATGGTCAGAAAAGATGAAGAAGGAGAAGACAAAGAGCCCACAAAAAAAAATTAGGGCTGAAAACAGTGTATAATCTGTACTAGATTCAAACGTTTGAATCTGTTTCAGACGTCTGAAATCCACAGGATTGAAAAGTTAGCCCAATGATTTCAGACGTGACAACCTGTTTTAGACGTCTGAAACAAACGTCTGAAATTTCGAGAGAGCCATAAAATGGGTCAAAATCCATGAGATTTTAATACGTTTGAGCAGGGTTTTTAAGACGTCTGAAAAACTTTAAGACGTCTGAAATGAAAATAAGACGTCTTAAACAGCTTGAAGAGAAATTTTTGAAAAATTTTCAAACATCAACATACATCATCACTCAAGCACATACCCAGTTCACGCTTTATAAAATTAAACCTATCTTCTTGAAGAAGTTTTGTGAAGATATCCGCTAATTAGTGTTCCGTACCAACAAACTCAATCTCAACATCACCTCTTTGAATATGATCTCTTATAAAATAATGTTTAATTTCAATGTGTTTGGTGCGTGAATGCTGTATGGGGTTCTTATTTAGATTGATTGCACTTGCAATTATCACATTTTATAGGAATATAATTATAATGAAGTCCAAAGTTCTCAAGTTATTGTTTCATGTACAACACTTGTGCATAACAACTACTGACCGCTAAGTATTCGGCCTCGGCTGTAGAAAGAGTAACCGAAGTTTCCTTCTTGCTAAACCAAGAAACTAAGGAATGTCCAAGAAAGTGACAAGTCTCACTTGTGCTTTTGCGACCATCTTTGCATTCGGCAAAGTCCATATCGGAATAGTTTAGCATGTCAAATGATGTGAATTTAGGATACCATACGCCAAGATTAATAGTGCAACTTAAATATTTAAAAATGCGTTTAATGGTAAGCATGTGAGATTCTTTAGGACGTGATTGATATCTAGCACATAAACATACGCTATAAATGATATCTGGTCTACTAGCAATGAGATAGAGTAAACTTCTAATCATACCTCGGTATTTCTTTTGATCCACGGATTTACCCTTCTCATCATTTTCAAGTTTGATGGAAGTGCTCATAGGAGTGGCGAAAATCCTTCCATCTTCCAATCCATACTTGTTGAGTAAATCTTTGACATATTTGGATTGATTTAGGAAAGTTCCTTCCTTTATTTGCTTGATTTGTAGTCCAAGGAAGAAATTGAGTTCGCCCATCATGCTCATTTCAAATTCTTCTTACATAACTTTAGCAAAATTCTCACATAAACTTTCATTAGTAGAACCAAAGATAATATCATCAACATATATTTAAATAATAAGTATGTCCTTATCAATGGTTTTGATAAAAAGTGTGGTGTCAAGTTTTTCTCTTTTAAAATCATTTTTTATTAGAAAACCACTAAGTCTTTCATACCAAGCTCTAGGAGTTTGTTTTAAACCATATAAAGCTTTTGATAATTTGAACATGTGGTTAGGAAATTCATGACTTTCAAAACTGGGAGGTTGTTCAACATAAACTTCCTCCTCAATAAAACCATTTAAAAAAGCACTCTTGACATCCATTTGAAATAATTTGAAATTTTTATGGCATGCAAATGCAAGTAACATCCTAATGGTTTCAAGTTTAGCAACCAGTGCATAAGTCTCATCATAATCAATGCCTTCTTGTTGATTGAAACCTTGGGCAACTAATCGTGCCTTGTTTCTTACAATGGTACCTGATTCATCTTTTTTGTTTCTATAGACCCACTTAGTACCTATCACACTATGGTCATGTGGTCTAGGAACTAAGGTCCAAACCTTGTTCCTTTCAAATTGGTTAAGTTCTTACATAGTTAGTATCCAAGATTCATCACTTTCGACCTCATTTATATTTTTAGGTTCAATTTGAGATAGAAAAGCAAGATAATCACAAATATTTCTTATAGAAGAACGAGTTCTTACCCCACGTGAGGGTTCACTTAAGATTTGATCTTTAAGATGATTCCTCACAAATTTCCAAGTCTTGGTGACATTCGAATGAAGTGGAGTATCTTTAACTTCTACTTCTTCTTCTGGTTTCTCGACTTCAATGACTTCATCTTCTTCTTTTTCTTTGCCTTTGTCTTGTGGGTCTTGCTTGTCACTTAGATTCAAGTTTTCAACTTATTCTTGTAAGCTTGTACCTACCTCATCATCATCATCCACATTTCTCTTGGTGGCAAGAGGGTTAGTTTCATCAAATACAACATGCATAGATTCTTGAACGGTTAAAGTTCTCTTGTTGAAGACTCTATATGCATTACTCTTCATAGAATAGCCAAGAAATATACTTTCATCGGATTTAGAATCAAATTTAGAAAGCTTATCTCTATCATTCTATATAAAGCATTTACAACCAAACACTTTAAAGTAACCTATGTTAGGTTTCTTATCATTTCATAATTCATAAGGAGTTTTACCAAGTTTAGATCTTAATAGCACACGGTTCATTACATAGCATGAAGTATTAATGGCCTCGCACTAAAAATATTGAGGTAAAGAATGTTCATTAAGCATGGTTTTAGACATTTCTTCAAGTGTTCTATTCTTTCTTTCAACCATACCATTTTGTTGGGGAGTTCTAGGAACGGAGAAATTGTGACTAAAGCCATTCTCATCACAATATTGTTCAATATCCTTATTGACAAATTCGCTCCCCCTATCACTCCTTACATAAGTAATGGTATAAGTTTTCTCATTTTGGACTCTTCTACAATATGTAACAAATGTAGCATAGGTCTCATCTTTACGTGCAAGGAAGAACACCCATGTATATCTAGAGTAGTCATCAACAATCACAAATGCATAATGCTTTTCTCCAAGGCTTGCAATAGCAATTGGTCCAAATAAGTACCATATGTATAAGTTGCAAAGGTCTAGTTGTTGAAATATGAAGTTTTGTTTTGAAAGAAGACTTGGTTTGTTTTCCAAATTGACATGCACTACAAACTCCATCTTTTGAAAATTTTGCTTTTGGTGAACTTCTTACTAGTTCATGCCTAGAAAGTTTTGAAATCAAATCCATGCTTGTATGTCCAAGTCTTCTATGCCATAACCAATGATTTTCATTTAAAGTGGAGAAGCAATGTAGATTTTGTAATGCGATTTTTTCGAACTCTATAGCATAGATGTTACCAATCCTATATGCAACAAATAGAGTCTTATCATCATCTTCAATTATGCACTTATTAGATTTAAAAGTAACTCTATATAACCTTTATCACATAATTGACTAATGCTAAAGAGATTATGCTTTAAACCATTAACTAATAAAACATTTTTAACACAAAATGAAAAATTCTTACCAACCTTGCCAATGCCAATTATCTTACCTTTGGCATTATCTCCAAATGTCACGAAGCCGTCGTCCTTGGACTTCAAAGAGACGAACTTTGATCTATCCCCCATCATGTGCCTTGAGCAACCGCTATCAAGGAACCATTTCTCATTGCTTGAAGACTTCAAGCATACCTATATAACAATTTCAAGTAACTTTCTTTGATACCCATACTTTCTTGGATCCATAAGAGTTAGCCATAGGAGGTGAGGTTCCATTAACTACCCACAACTTCTTGATGAAACCTTTAGGTTTTTTTCTCATGTTACAAGTACAAATATTATGTCCTTCCTTATTACAATAAGTACATGAGATTTTAGGTGTGCTAGAGACTTTAGGCATAGGAAAAAAATTAATGTAGGATTTTTGTTTAACATGTTCTTAATAACCAATTCTGGCTTTGTCAAAGCACTATCTTTAACCAGTTAATATCTTATCCAAGTTATCTCTTCCATTGGTTAACTTGGCCAAGGTATTAGTCAAGTCTTCAATCTTTTCTTTCAATGAAATGTTTTCACTTTCAAGACTAAATTGAGAGATGATAAAGGGTGAGTCTATCTTACTTTTTAATTTTTAATTTTTATTTTTCAAAGCATCTAATTCTTTTTAGAGAGTAGAAATATTCTTTTTCAAATCATTGGTTTTGTGAGAAAATCTTTTTAATTCAAGAAAAGCGTCTTCAAGAGCATCTTGCAATTCTTCATAAGTATGAGGTTCTTCTATGGAATAATCAATAGAGTTAGGTTCGAATATCTCATCTTCTTTTGCCATGAGACAAAAGTTTGCAACTTCTTGATCACAAGAAATCTCTTCTTCTTCTTCATCACTATTTGCTTCATCATTCCAAGTGATAGTGAAAGCCTTCTTCTTGAATTTTCTATTGTCTTTGAAGTTGTTGTTGTGACTTATTTTGTTGTGGTTGTTGTTGAGTCGAGGACAATACATCTTAATGTGTCTGGGCTTTTTGCATTCAAAGCACATTTGAGGTTCTCTATTAGAAGTCTCTCCTCTATTTGGAGCTCTTTAGAAGAGTTACCTTTGTTGAATCTCCTTCCTTGATTTATTATAGAAAAGAACCTTTTTAGCTTTTGAGATATGAAAGCTATATCTTCTTCTTCTTCATTCTCACATTCTTCATTAGGTAGTTCTTCTTCATCATGTGAGGCTTTGAGAGCAATGCTTTTGGAAGTCTTGCCTTCATCAATTTCACGAACTTTGAATGCGAGTTCTTGTGTGATTAGGTTGCCGTCAAGATTACTCAAAGTCATTGTTGATAGCTCCTTTGATTGAAGTAGAGTAGTGGTGAGGACATCCCATTGCTTAGGTAAGCTCCTAAGAATTTTTCTTACCAATTCAGAGTTAGTGTAGATCTTTTTAAAAGAATTCAAAAGATTAATAATAGCATTAAATCTAGCAAATATATCTCTAGTAGATTCATCCTTTTTCATTTTGAACATTTTATATTCACAAACAAGCATGTTAATCTTTACTTCTTTCACTTAAGAGGTTACTTCATAGGTGACCTCCAAAGTATCTCATATCTCTTTGGCACTAGTGCACCTAGAGATTTTGCTGAATTTATCATTAGTTAGAGTACAATATAATAAGCCAATAGCTTTAGAATTGAGTTCAAGAGACTTATGATTAGCAGTAGTGTATTCTTGTGGTACTTTAGGAAGTATAACTCCATCTACCACTTTGGTAGAGATCAAAGGACCCTTAGAAGTGATATTCCATAACTCATAGCTAGTGGATGATTTGCATTCTAATTTTCCAAAAATTATATAGAGAAGCATCTCCATTAAAAAGATGTGGTCTATTGGATGATTGTCTTTCGGTGAATCTGTTACCACTATAGTTGGCTATATCGTTCCTCGCAAGACAAATATATCAAATGCAAGAGGTTGAGCTCTGATACCAATTATTGTCCCAAATATATAACCTTAGAGGGGGGATGAATAGGGTTATTGGCTAAATTAAAAACTAATTTGCAAACTCAAAATTAAATTATTGCAAGTGAAAATTAATATAACAACAAGCAATAATGAGGAGATTAAGAGGAAGAGAATGCAAACGATGTTAACGAGGTTCGGCCTCTTGCCTACGTCCTCGCCTCAAGAGCTCGCTTGAGGATTCACCAATCCATTATCACTCTCCTTCAAGGTAGAGCAGTAAACCTTTACAACTCTAAGTGTTCTACACCAACACTTGTTCAAGAAACACTATTCAAGTGCTTACAAATAGGGATTTTCTCAACCCTTGAATACAAGATGATTTGTGTGGTTTTTTGTGCTCAAGAAAACCCTCTCAAATGAGTAGATACACAGAAATTGAAAGCTCACTCAGCTATTGATTGAATCTCAATAAATGCTCACAAGTGAAATTAGGGCTTGTAAATGAATGATCTTGTTTGTAGCTCAATGAATGCTCATTAATGAGTTTAACACTTGTATATATAGCCCAAGGGGTCCAAATGACCGTTCTGTGGCAATAAGTGCCGGGAAAGATGGTTTGGTGGGCATTTAATGCTCAAAAGACTGTTTGAAAAACTAGCTGTTATGAGTCAGATTCAAGAGATTCAGACGTCTGAAATTGATTTAAGACGTTTGATTCTGTTTAAAACGTCTAATTAAGGCGTCTTAAAAAATTAGAGGACTGTTATCTATAGAGGTTTTTCATGATCACTGTTCACGAGGATTCAGACGTCTTAAACCTCTTTAAGACGTCTTATTCTCACGTCTTAAAAGATCAGAGAAGATGCGATCTGAGGAACTTTTCATTTCAGATGTCTTAAACAACTTTCAGACGTCTTAAAATCTGATTCAGACGTCTGATTTAGACGTTTTAAAAAACCAAAGAAGGTGAATTTTTGGTCTTTATCCATTAGACGTCTTAAGCCTATTTCAGACGTCTTAATCATGATTCAGATGTCTTAAACAATGTTTCAGACGTCTTAATCAGATTTCAGACGTCTTAAATAACTTTAAGATGTTTTAAAGCTCTACAGTAAAAATTGAATTGTAAGAGCTTAAGACATGATTTTTAAGGGATCACTTCCTTGAGTCAAGAGACTCTAAACATGATAAAATTGGTTCATTTTAAGTGTTACCAAGTTAATGCATGAACCTAAAAGCCCTTTATGTACAAATGATCATTCAAGTGAGATCAATCTTATATAAAATCCTATGTGTTTTCACTTGATCTTCTTTTTGGCTTTGATGTTGATTCTTTTTAATGTCCATTCATGCGTCATGCCTTTATTTGAGTCAAATGATTTGCTGTAGCTTGGATTTTACCTATCTTAAGCTTAATTTCAAATCATTAGACTTTAAGACTATCTTATGCATTGTTATCATCAAAATCAATGGTATTAAACTCATTTGGGCCAACAATAGGACAAAATGTCTTCAAGTAGTGAAGCAAGAATTATCTAGTTTCTTATTTGGCATGATGAAGAGAATTCACCATCAATAAATACTTAATTTTACCATATAGGATTGATATATATATTTTTTTTTGGGATAAGGTCGACATTATTTCTCTTTTTTCATCAGTGTTTTTTTTTTCTTCTAATTAACGATTAGGGCAGTCTTAGGCCTTATCTCGCTGAGGTTTCAACCCAGACTATTCTTTGTTTCCTTCTTTTTTTTTCGTCACTAGCTTGAATGTTATTTTTAGCATATTGCTACGAATTGAATGGAGAAGATATCCCATTCATACTAATGATGGGCCTAGGTGCCAAACCATGTAATTCAAATAGATGTAGTTGCCATTTTATTGAAATGCGATCTACAAAGTTACATTGTTTCTCAAATATTTATATCGAACAAGATCATCTAATATTCTTAGTAGTTATCCCACACAGAATGAGTCGCTTTCTAATGTGGTGTGAGGACATACATCTTGCATGCATGGGATTCAACGGTTGCGCTTAGTTGATGTTGAACTGAGGGAGTAGTTGAATGCTGCAAAATTAAAGCACATTAGATTTGAATGCGTTAGAAAAGTATTAAGCATGAATGTCAACGAAACTTCTTGCTATCAGACCATCCATAGATCTCGAGCATCAACCACTGTTGAGGATTGGAGCCCAATTTCATTCCAATTTGCAGTTATCGTGGCCTTAGAAGACCCTCTATTCCATAAAACCACTGCCACCTTGTTGTCACTTAAAGGACCACACCAAACCTACAAATTCCCATGGATAATTAACAAGCATAAGAAGCAGATATTAATACTCAATACTTTACTTCTTATCTTCTTGATTCAGTTTATATCTACTTAATTTGGCTCACTTGTTTATTTCTTCTTTTACTTTTTAAGATAATTACTTGTTATAGTTATTAATTAGTCATCAATGATGTATTGTACATCTGTACCCTACAATTAGATGCTTGTGGCACTCCTGCTTTGGTATAGTTTCTAACTTTGTAACCCAGCCTAATTTTTATTGTTACTAAATTCTTTTCTCTTCAATTGATGTAGGCAGATTGCCAAATTGCATATTTCTTGTTGTGTTCCATATGTACTCAATTGATTTTCTTTACAGCTTTTGCCTTTGATAGTTTGATAATTTGCTCACTCAGAACATGTTTTATGAGCCAAGTGTTGTAGAACCTTCGAATGTTGTAATGATGGTTAGTTTTCCTTATCCAACTCGATAACAACACATTACCTCTCGGTCTCCACTCTTCTTTACCTTCTTCCCCTGGATCCCAAGTTTATCTGTTACATCATTACATCAAAAGAGGATGTCAAAATGAAATTAAATCATGCTTCTTGTTTAATGCTTCCTCAAAGTTCATAGAAGTCATCTACAACAAATAAAATCGAACATATTCTTCCAAAATAATAGTAATAATAATAATGTAACAACAACCACAAAACAATATTCCAATAAAATCAAATTTAATTTGACATGTTGTGATTAATGAAGAGAACGGATCTGAAGTACTACCACACAAAACAAAAAAAGGGACAACTTAAGGGCATATATATATATATATGGTTTTGTCTATACCCTGATTAACTGCAATAACCTCCTTGTTGCTAATTAGTTGGAATGTTTCATTATCCATGGACCGGATGTCACACCCAAGAAGGAGCGGGGCCTGTGCCATGACAAATAATAAATTTCTAGCGTGGTTCACACTCTTCTGGAATCAAATACAGTTCATGGGAAGGGGCATATGGAGCTTTTAGTACCTTTGCTATGGCCCAAATGCTAAAGTGAGAACGGTATTCTTCAGTTGACATACCTCCATTGCCAACTTCAAGCATATCTGGGTCTAAAATAAAATAAGAAACAATTTAGTAGCATAATTTAGGTTTCATATCTTATTGTCCTTAAAAACTTGTATTTTAAAAGATTGGTCATCATAAGAATAACCATTCCATCCGCCTGGTCCAGCATGAGATGCCCATATATCATTAAGATCAGCTCGCGATGTCATACTGCCAAAAGAATTTTGATGTCATGATCAACATTCCTGCCATAATAGTATTGATATTCATCTCTTAGTTTACCTATCCCAATTATCTTTAATGTCTCCAGTTGTTCTCCAACTATTTCCAATATTAGCTGCCCATGTTGCGGGGTTGTCCTGGCCCCTACATAATAATCCAAAGAATTCTTTTTCATGACTTTTTAGTGTTTTAACAATGACAAAATAAATAGTTAAAAAAATAGACATCATTAGGAAGCATTTAGCAACATACCATTCACATAGAGAAAAGAAAATGGGTCTTCCTGTCTTGAGGAGAGCTTTACTCATTTTTAAATATCTGTCATGAAGGAATCAATCACATAATTTTTACTGTTAGCAAATGAAAATTTGATCATGGAATTAACTTTTTCCTTATTAGATTATATCTAAAGCTTCTTTAGTTTACCTTTCTTGTGGGCTCACTCCATTATTGTGACAATTGTCATACTTCAAATAATCAATTCCCTAAATAAAATGATTGCGAAAGATAAACAAATTAGTGAAGCTAGGATTTTTACATAATCTAAATTTCTTTTATTAAAAGATAACTGCATTAACAAAACGATACACTAAATACCCCACCGACGTATGCTTTTGGACGATTAATACTATGCCAAAGGAAATGTGGGATGTAGCTTCAATAAAAATTGGTGTACAAATGAATGGTGAAAATTAATGGGCAAGATTGCCCAAAAGTGACCATTTTCCCTATCATGGACATGTTATTCATTAGGCTGGGAAGATTTGAGCCTCTAGAATTAGAACAGGACTAAGAAGTGCTTTTGGATTGTTATATGATCACAGTAAATTAAAAGCTAAGTTGAATGAGATGACTACTATAAGGCAGTTATGCCTTATTATACAAGGAAGGATAAATGGGCAACAATACAAGGATAGATTGAGGAATGAATGAAATTATAAGAAACTAGAGGCAACTCCGATAAGGTGAGGAAAAGTTGAGCAGATGGTTCAGGATAACAAAGATCAAGAGATGCACTAGTAAGAAAGAATGGTTTTATTTAGGTTGAAAGCATTAATTTGCAAAAAAATCAGTCAAACTATTTGATAAGCTTATTCCAGGTTTGCTTAATCCTATGTCTCAAACAAGTGCGTGTGTGTGTGTGCACGTGCATGTGTGGGCGTGATCCTTAAAGCTCAAAGATGCCTTCTTTTAACCACTAGTAGTGCTGTTAACATCACAAACACCAAAAAAAAAAAAAAAAAAAAAAAAAAAAAAGCTCCATCAAAAGATCAATTGTTGAAAGAAGCATGTGAACTGCATAGAAAAGAACGATTTAGAGTTGACCCCAAGTATTTGGAATTTAAGGTCTTGTTGAGTTGAATTAACTTTTTCCCATCCCCATCTTATCCATAGCACAAAGGGAAAAAATAGGGAAGAAGAAGAAGAGAAAATCCATTATTTTGTGTGTGGATCTAAATTTCTATAAGAGGCAAGGTAGTTGCAAGCCTGATAACTAAGCTCAAATATGCAACAGTCTTATTTACTATCAAATTCACCAATCTATTCATAAAAAAATTGCTCACTCTTGTGAGAGATTTACATCCTTATATGGAGAATTTTTTTATATGTACACACATCAAAGTTCATCAATATAACTTTATCCTAAAATATAGGATAGAAAAACAAATATATAAGAGAAATGAATTATTCAAAATCATAAATTTGCATTTTTTTTGGGGTGCGATTTAACATAAGATATTCACTCCACCCAAAAAAAGATAACTTATGATCAATTATAGCATACCCAAGAAGCAAAGGTGTTGGCATCCTGTTCCTCATAACCAAGAGACCCTGGCATTTTCTTGCTGCAAGTCAGTGTCCTAGAAAAAATGACAACCAATGGTTTTGAGTACTGAAAAACATGGGTAACACCTCCAAATCCAAATTTTGAATTGAGTTATGTTCCTTCCTCTCTTGCTCCTCCCTTTATATTATTTATTTATTTTTTTCCTTTTATTTGGACAAATTAAACTTAGAAAAAGGGTCGGCTAAGTTGTGATTTGTGAACAAATTAACCAAGAGACATGCTAGAATTTGGAATGAAACATGGGAATTAGAATGAATATTAGTACCCAGCGTCGCCATAAATTCCAATCTTGAGCCCCTTACTGTGGACATAATCAGCCAGAGCCTTCATACCATAGGGAAATATTGAAGCTTTTGGTACTAAGTTTGCCTGCATCCGAGAAAGAATTAGGCAGTATATGCTAAAAAATAATTTCCACGTTAGAAACTTGGTCCAAAATGTTTCAAAAAGAAATAAAACTCTACATAATTCCTGTCCAGCAGAGATCAATGGCATGGATTGGTCATGGCTATGTCACAACGTGTACACACATGTCAAAGAAGAGATGTTAGAACAGGACATAAGTCTATTATATAACAACTAAGCTTTTCACTCTAGAAGAAATGCTCATTGAAGAATATTATTTTCCAAATAAAAGTGATGGTAGTTTTAAGTAATAAAATAGAATATATAAGTGACAGAACAGTTTTTATGATATAATTTATATGAATACAGAAAGAGCTTCAAAATTATAGAAACAGACAGTCAATTCACTTAAATATCAATGACCACAAAGGATTTGAAAAGTTTCACATAAAAAATTTTGTACCTTGGAGTCTCTATTCAATTCAGCCCAACAGTCATCTGCTCAGAAATCAAAATCCATGTTAGAAAAATGTAATTATTTCTTGTTAATATTTATTATTATTATTATTATTATTATTAGGGAAAAAATGTTACCAAGATTAATGTATTCATATCCCAGGGCTGATAGGCCACTTGAAACCATTGCATCAGCTGTATCAAAAGAAAAACTTAGCCAAAAAAAAAAAAAAAAAAAAGGAAAGGGAAAAATCTGTAGCAAAAGAAAAGGCCAAAGGAAAGGACTTCTCCTTGATAGGAAGGAGAAAAAAGCAGAGAATGCAAGTATGTATAGTGGAGTAAAAATAGAAAGTTAATGTCAAATTTTAAGTAACATTACCTGTCTGGCGAATTAGTTCATCGCTAAGCATGCAAGGGAAGTGGTTATAACTGTTCCATCTGCACAAACCATGCTTCATTCAGTAAAGATTATATATATATATATTCATTAGGATTTAGGGGGTAGCCCTACTTGTCTTCAAACTTTGGCCGAACATTAATACTTTTTGCAATTCGGAAAGAGATTGGAATTACGGCTTACAAACACTCTTTATTGATTCATATATGAACATGGCTTAGCATTGTACACAATCATATTTCTACTATTGTACTAAGCCATGGTAGTAGCACACTAGTGTAGGCATGACATTTAGATGGAAAGGTGGGCATCAAGCCAAGTGTTCAATTAATATTTTATTGAAACAAGGGGGCATTAAATAAACTTAACTCCCTGCAAGTTTTACACTTTATTTTACTCTCTCTACTTCGAAAATTACACTTCACCCCTTAAGTTTCAAGTGGATAGTGTTAGGAATTTAAAGAAGAAATCGAAAGCAAAGGCTAACAAACAACATAGAGATTTACGTGATTCACCCAAACTCAGACTACATCCACAAAGTTGCCATGATATCACTATGTTTCGAAGAGCAATACCAAGAAGTGTTATATACATAAAACCCTAAAAGAAGCTCCAATTCGAACCTATTGGCCCAAGTCTTTGCTCCATGGACTAAGCCTCACAAAAAAATCTCATTTAAAATTGTGCGCTTCCAAGGTCAAATTGGGTCGGGTGCTGTAAACCGAGTCAAAAGAAATACCAAGCTCTACATCGCCCAACAAATAGATTGTTTAATTATCATTAATTTCACTCATTTTTCTATGTGGAAGGGGGTATAAATGTATAATTTTCTTGTTTGAGATTACAAGGGGTGGTTTGTACCAAAAATATCTCCTCTCTCTCTCTCTCTCTCTCTCTCTCTCTCTATATATATATATATATATATATATAGATAGATAGATAGATAGATAGATATAGGATGATGATCAGGTAAGCACGTGCTAATATAACTTATATTAACACCTGCATTAGGAGTTGTACCTTGTGCATTAGTAGGATATGAGGTACATAGGATCGATGCAAGGGATACAACCCCAATGTTATATCAACACGTGCTGATATTATATCAACACATGCTGATGGGAACATAACCGTGTATATATATATAATTCATAAATGTCCAAAATGATTAATTGTCATTGATTAAGATTACAAGAACTAGTTCATTCATAAATGTCCAAAATGAGCGATTGTCATTGATTAAAAAATGTAATTTTTGGATCAAATAGCAATCAGTCTATGATGAACTTGATTTTTGGTATGCATCACCTACATGATAAGGTTATCTAATCCAACGGTTGGTTTCATAAAATATGAAACAGATGTATAGTTTTTTAAGGTGACTTAATGCAAAGTTAGGTTAGGTTAACTTCATAAGAAGAAGACTACATATATATATATATATATAGATAGATAAGGGAGTAACGTGAAATGGGATAAATTTGAAGGTTGACTTGCCAAAAAAAGAAAAAAAACACCTAAGAAATTGAATGGCCACTTATGATGGGTAATTCTATGGTGTCCATAAGGGTTTTAGGATACCATACCCACCTTATCATTTAAAGTAACCTTAAGGATATAATACCCAATTTTTTGCTAGGGTACCATAGAATTGGCCGGGTTATGAGACATGTTGTATGAAACTCAAAAGTGAGAAGCTAGCTTACCCCATCTGAGGAGTGTGACCGAGTCCGTTAATTAGTAGATTCCTTCTTGTTTCACCAATTTTCCTGGTACGGCTGGCATGGCTGACTACTATTGTTAAAAGAAACATGACCAAGGCGGAAGAAATCCAACCGTGACCCATTTAGACTGCTCTCTTCTAGCTTTTCCCTATGTAGAAGTGGCTATACACCAATCTTTAAAGAGATTGATCGGACATATATATACACAGTGAAGCAGTGATGAATGTTAGTGAAGTCTCATATATAGATATGATATAGATGAAGGGTTGCCAACCGCTAACGCTGAGAGCAACTTAGAAAGCTCCACGATGAGAATCATATATAAGTTAGTATTCATGGAGTAGTAATTTAACATTACTTTCTAATAAAATTAATTAAACAATATAAAACGTTGTTCCCATCTTGGACTCGACCCTTGTCTTTGTTTTATTTTTTCTTGGTCCCACGACCCTTGTCTTTGTTTCTTTGCTGTTAAAGCTTATATTTTATAGGAAATACCTTTGCCAGTCTTGCTTTCTGGAAACTTTTACTTAACTTTAGTATTTATCCATTCGGCAGAGCAAGTCACAATCGATCTTGCCGATCAAGCACTGCTACAACCCAATTCAACCCTTTTTCTAAATATAAAACAGAGCAAAAACAGGAAATCGTAGGGAATATAAAGTAAAAGCAAGAAAAAATGGGTGAAGAACAAGAAAGTAGAGGAAGGAAAGGAGATAACTGGGGTGGTAAATCCAGTGGGAGGAAAATGAAAAACAAACAATAAGAAAAAGAACAAAAAGTGAGGAAAAAAGGAGAAAAAACAGAAATTAGAGAATGGAGTATGAAGATTTGGAGATGAAAAAAAAACAAACAAACACAAATCAAATGTTACAGTAGAAATTTGGAGACAAGAGAAGAGATTGAGTGGAAGAACTAGAGAAAGACAAAAGGAAGAAAGGAAATTGTCTCTGGCAATGTGAACCCATCCAACACTAGGAATTTATCTCTTAGATTAGCTTCTGTCCTCCCTCGTCCTTCTTCTCTCTCCTCCTTTACCATTTTTCTCTTTCCTCCCATTTCGGTGTAATCCGGCGAGCTGCCAGCTGCGTCATTGCCAAGGTATTAACGCCCTTTGTGATATTCTCTCTCTTACGTCTCTTTTCACAAAGGGCAATTTCGTTCCTTAAGAACAAAAGCCGTGGAAGCAAAGTTATTGGTCCTGTCAATAATGCCTTCCTTTATTAAAAGTATTGGTTATTTTTCTGTCAATCGCATGTTCTTGATTACCGGTGAGAAGGTTTGGCTGTGTTCATATCTTTACTACGCTTAAGATGTCTGACTGTCAGAGTCAAGCTACCTATTGCTGCACATGGACTTACAGATATTAACATATATGAGACTGATAAGCTGGCTACGCAAGCTAGGTTCAATCAATCAATTTTTTTTTTTTTTTTGGTGGTAGAAACAACATATATTAATTTGTTGTGTCAAACAAATACATATATATATATATGTGTGTGTATATATATACACATATATATATATATATATATATATATATATATATATATATATATATAGTTCACTAGCTAGCTAGTTAAGGACGGCTTAAAATTTAAAAATTAAAATTTTTAAAAAAAAATTGTGTACTATTTTTATATGATACATCAACTAGCTAGAGATTAAAGTATGCAACCAGAAAACAATAAATAAATATATATATATATATATATATGTAAAGAATTAGAAGTAATTATCAAACCTTCCGCCGTGATTTGGCGAGGGTATTTCCAGCAGCATCAAGTAAGACCTGCCGGCCATGGAGGGCAAATACAGCTCGTTTTACCTGGAATAGGATGTTTAACATCCTTAACGTCAAAGTTATCATCGTTCATGTTCCTAAACTTTCTAAAAATTCCAAGATGAACGACATCAGGACCGCAACACACATTTCCATTAACATGAATGGTTTGTGCGCGCGCCATTATAGATGAGGGACAGACAGTGATCGATCAAACGTTGTTTCCTAGAAATTTTTTTTTTTTTTTTTTTCCCCACCTGATATGTTCAGACGTGTGTAGAACACTATTTGTTCACTGGAGGATGATAAAAAAGAAGAAACCCTAAAAATCTTCCCGGCTACATGGTTTTGTTGTGGTCTTCATCTCGAATTACATGCTTGGAATTGTAGAATGGTTGACTGGTTTGACAGGTGGGGCATATGTGCAAGGGGTTCCCCTTAGCCGAGTTTGGATATATACATTCAGTGCCAAGGGGAAGAACTCGGCACCGTACTAAGCTACATACAAATTAGTGTGTAGCTTGTCTTATCCGTTGTTTGTATGTGCTGGACCCGTCTCTGCCTGTTTGTTTTGGTCCTTTTGGAGGATATATGGTTTGAGATTAGACCTTCAATCCCAAATTAATTAATGCATGTGGACATGTGGCTCACTTAATTTGGGAAGCAAAGCTTTACCTACCAATGATGTACACTTGGCACATTGTTGTGACCCTTCAATACATTTGATATGGTCTCCAAAAAAAGCCCAAAATAAATAAAATAAAATAAAATAAATGGAAGAAGGAAGTTGTAGTTGAAGCTTTTGGATCCTTAATCAAGTTGCATTCTTTCATGTGTCTCACTAAACACTAACAATTGGTCATAATTTTGTTATAAAAAAATTTGTTCACAATCAAATGCACACATGCACATATATAGATAGTAAATATTTTAGACAATAATTATAATTTTCGGGACTCAAATGCTAGCTATTTTTTCTATACTTTGAAAAGTTTGATACGAGCTCCTCTTATTTAGCTAAGAGAACTCAGAGGAATCTCAAACAAGGTTAGTTAAAATAAAGAACTCTCTATTCAAATGAGAGTTATGTTCTAACAGAACTAATTATTTTTTTCCTCACAAAGCTGGTTTTTTTTTTTCTTTTGTTTGTTTACTTTAACTAAGAGAGCCAATAGTACTAGCTACATTTGGAGAGTCTCACAGGCCTAAAACGTTAAAATAACTAGTTTGTTGGGGATGCTCTTAGTGCTCCAACCATTATTTTATACCAAGCTCACCTCATTTCACCCCTTTCTATGTTTGCTGTTAAATATCCAAACCAACTCCAATTTATTACTTACGAGTTTGAAATCTTATTTAGAAAATACAAACAATCATAGTAACAATACGTTTTACTTTGTTTAAGGACTATTTATGTCATCGAAAGGTTTTTTGGATAAGATGTCCTTCCATAGAGTTTAAGGCCGGTCATTCAATTCAAATGGTTCGAAGACTATGCGGCTTGTCAATATATTTGTTATATATCCACACACACACACACACAAAAAAAAAAAAAAGGAGAACAAAGAAAATTTTTAGAACTTAATAATTAATACAAAAACTTAAATATTCATTGATAATATTCCTCTTTTTTCTTTTTTTTTTCTTTTTTTCTTTTTTGATAAAATAATGTATGTATTAAACCAAAAAGAAGCATAGACCAAGCATGAGACATATACAAGCACTAACCAAGAGTCTCAATTAAAAGTTTAGGGACTCCACAAAAGATCAAAATAAAAGAAAATCTAATAGTATTAGTGTCGTACGTGACAACAAAACCACCAAAAAAGAGTCTTTACAAAAGACGATTTGAGGCCAAAATCGAAGTTTCCACCCCATCAAAAGTTCTTACATTCCTACTATACAATTGTCCCCGACGAGTTTTCATGTTTTGAAAGCACTGAATGATAATCTCATTATCAATGCTATGAAAAATATCTTTTTCAATATATACAACCAAACTATTATTCATCCATTCATCTCTCATTCGATTACGCAATTGACTCTTCACAATCTTCATAGTAGAAAACACCCTCTCCACTATAACAATCCCAACAGGTAGTTGAGGATGGTTTTGAGATTTGAGTAACACATGTCATACAAATGGATCAGAGCTATTTATATAAAAAATAAAAAATAAAAATAAAAAAAAGGAAGAAGAATAAGAAAGAGAGAGAGAGAGAGAGAGAGAGAGAGAGAGAGAGAGAGGAGGAGTAGGAGGTACAATTATAAAATATGAGGGGTCAAAAAAAAAAAAATTCAGGAGGGTCAGGTTTAGGAATATGAAGATATATGTATAGTAAAAAAAAAAAAAAATTGAATGGGTGAGGGGGGTCAAGTGCCCCCTCTAGCACCCCCACTGCCCTCCGTCCTTGATCCTAGGTGTTCATAAATGTGAAGTAAGCGGTGCATGACCTTTCTCATATAAGAAATTTGAAATTACTAATAATAATAATAATATTATTATTATTATTATTATTGAAGAATTTGAGAACAAGTCAAATTGATTTTTTGAATTAATTGGAAGATTTCTCAGAATTTGTGAGAGGTTCTCTATTATATTTATTGAAGAACTTGAGAACAAGTCAAATAGACTTTTTGAATTCAAATAGTTTTGGATTGGATAGCATATCATATTTGAGTTTATCTTTTGTATTTATTCTTGAATAAATATTATTATGTTTTAAATCATGGTTCGGTATATGAGAAGATTCATTTGCACTAGAAATAGTGTTTTATTTATTTATTATTTAGTTTCTATCTTTCTTGTAATGTAAAGCAGAAGGCTATGGTAATTTGGAAATGGAAGAGCATCTGCAGAATATGCTATAATACAAATAAAAAATTTGAGTGAAAGTTCATTGCTTGTGAACATTCTCCTACAAGTCTGAACTTCAATTGAATAATTATCTAGGCATGAAAAAACCTTTTCTAAATGGGTATGTAGTAGATTTAAATAGAGGTAAAATATGTATTTTGATAAAATTTAGGGTTGATATTGTGTATTTCCATCTATCACACTAATGGCAAGTTGATGGACGGAAAGTCCCTGTAATCATATGCAAAAAGTTAATTAAGAGGTTTTTTTTTTTTTTGGGTAAGTGAATAGAGTATGATTTTCAAAAATAGAGGGGAGGTACTTGTATTTTCAAGAAACCTCATGTAGGAAAAGGGAGTGTAGTTTACCGTGATTGATTACAGAAAATCAGTGGTTTAGAGAAAAGGGAGGGTGTGGGATGGGAAGAAAAGGTGGCTAGTGGTAAAATTCTCCACAAATTATTCTAATGGACTTATAGGCCTTTTAGTTTATTTTCTAGCCAAGTTGTAAATTAAACAACTCACTCTAAACCAGGAAAATGGCCCACATGAAATCAAAGGAGTTGCCACCTCATTTTTTAAGGAAAATAGGAAAACTCTAAAATGTTTTATTTCGAAAATAATAAGTAACTCCATGTTTAGAAATAGAAAGGCAAAAAGTCTTTTAAAAACCAAAGATTGTGAATTCGAAGGCTAAGTTACGATATGGGAAAGTTCTAGGCAAAGCCTATTGGCACCCATATCGCCCTAATGGTCTCTTAATTTAATTGGGATAAATTAATATCTTAATCACCCAAAAATCAACATTTATCATCACAAAACAGCATGCATATTATTATTCCATCCATCCACGTAAGCAAATAAAAGAGAAAATAGAAAAGGGGAGAAGAAAACCTAGGATACTTTGTATCCTAAGGTGGACTTGAACATCCATTGAGCGCTTACACACCTTGCATTGAATGTACGTACGTATAAGGATCAAAGTCCACGTAATTCGTTTTAGAAAAAGGTTATGGCCTAATAATGACTTATGGTAAACCCTAGATTTTCATATTTAAAAGAAAAAGAAAGTTTCCAAAAGAAAAGAGTTTCTAAAAAAGAATAAGGAAAGAAATAGGAAATTTAATAAAAAGGGAACTTTGACAAAAAATAAACCTTATGAAAAGGAAACTAAGAATTTACCATAATTCCTTACTAAGAAATAACCCAAAAGGGAAAAGAGAGAGAAAAAGGAAAGAAATTATACCATACCTGACTTAACATTTGCAAACACCTCCAAGCAATTGCCAAAAATACCAATTGTGAACCCAGAAGGTGGCCCACATGATTGATAAAAAGATAGTTTGAAAAAGAAAAGGGAGTCGCCACCTTATTTTTTAAGGAAATAAGGAAAACCCTAAAAATGTTCTATTTTCCAAAACCAGTGACTCTATGTTTTAAAAAATGGAAAACGCAAAAGATCTTTTGAAAACCAAGATTGTGAGTTCGGAGGCTAAATTACAACATGGAAAGGTTCTAGGCAAAGCCTATAGGCACCCATATCGCAATTAAATTTCCTCCACAACAACCCCACCAAAACTACTCCAATGCACACATCTATGCATTGAACTTCACAAGTTGGCAAGGACTCATTTTGTAATACAATTTAAGCACATTGGAGCATCAAAAGAACACCTCAAAGAAGGAATTGCAAGCCTAGCCAAGGAGCATCAAAGCCTACATCCATCAAAGCTAAGGTAAAAATCACCTAAACTAGGTGAGTTCTCCTTTTGTTTTCATTTCCATCTTCTTTTATTTTCATTTGATAATATTATTTGGTATAGCCCCAAGATGTGATTATCACCCTTCTCCTTCTGTCCTAAGTATGCATTTGGACTTCCCAACACGTGTTGTGAAGGGATTAAGGCCCAATGCAATGGGATTGAGGCGAGGAGACCCAAAACCACCCTCCTGTATGCAAACCCTTCCCAATAGGTTGCTAGCACCCATTTTCTCTTTTCTTTTGATTGCATGTGAGCTTAATTAAGTGATGTGTGAAATGGAGATTTAAATATATCAAAAATGGAAAAATTAATGTTTTACCTTTTCCTTCTTTTTGCCCTTATCTCTTACAGTACAAAACCTTCTTCCCTCTCTCCCTCCTCTCTCTCCTCTTCTCCCCATTCCTCTCCCCTCACATAGTGGCATACTTCAGTAGAAAGTGTTAGACCTTCAATGTCATCTCGATCTTCTTCTTCTTCAAGACAGAGCACAGTATACCAAGGCGTTTTGATTGTCACCCTTATCTTGATCTTCTTCTTTTTCTTTTTCTTCTTCTTCTTCTTAAATGATTTAGATTTTATGAAGTGGAGACATTGATCTAGGATTTTTAGAATGAAAATTTTTATTTGTTGTAGGTTTTTGTAATATGGGATGCTTTGAATGTATTAAGGACTTAGAAATTGTTGTCCCTTGTTTGAAGTGATGTTAGTTGAAGATTGGTGAGTAACACCAATTTTGTTGTGATTGTGTATTGAGAATTGGTTGCTTGTGAGCCAACTATGATAGTTAGCTTCGTTATGTTTGTGTTGGTGGGTATTCAACATTCGTTGCTTTCTTTTTCAATGAGTTGTCATTGAGTTTAATGTGTTGAAATTCGGAGACAAATTTCCTATTAGTTGGGGAGAATTGTAACACTTGTGATTTTTAAATAGGGTATTAAAGGTTTAATCTATGGTTAACGTAGTTAATCCCTTGATTTGTCGGATAACTTCATGTATGGGTAATGCATGTGTATGATATTATGGTGTTAGATGTGTTTTAATGCTTGTTTTTATGCAACTTAAGGGTTTAAGATGCTTGTTTTTATGCATCAAACATTTTAAGTGTTTTGATGCTTGTTTTTATGCATCAAACATTTTAAGTGTGTGTTTTGCCTTATTTGCAACTTAAGGGTTTAAGATGCTGAAATTTAGCTAAATGTTAGGAAAAAGTGAATTTTCGTAAAACTTCGTTTTAAAAGATAATTTTTTGCGATAATAGAAGTTTATAATATCATAAGACATTGGTGATTTTATGGGAATTTATTAGCATATTTGAATTGGGTTCCACATATGTTTATTTTAGGAAAATCTGTTGGGAGACGGATTTTGTACTTGAACTGGAAAATGAGATTTTGATATATTGGGAATTTGATTTTTCTGATATTTTATTTGGATTCAAATAGGGGGTTGTTTGCTTATTTTCATTAAATAACTTAAATGTTTTTAATGAAATAAGGCATGGTATGTGCTCAAGTGGATGTAGTTGACTACAAGTCATGATGTAGTCGACTACACCTTTTATATAGCCTTCTTGAATGTGTAGTCGACTATACATTGCATGTAGTGAACTACAACACTCGAAAATGGCCTATAAGGTAGATTTTTAAGTGGCGAAATAACGCATATGCCCCCACCCCTTTATATATCCCTTCAAGCCCAACTTTGGGGCTTTAGATCTGGTTTTTGGCTTGGGGAGAAAGCTAGAGAGAGAGAGAGAACTTGGGGGGAGAGAGAATGGGTGTTTGGATGAGAGGGAAAGTGTTTCTTTCCTCAATTTACATGGTTTTTATGCATTTTTGGGTATTCTTTTTCTATTTCCAGTTAAGGTTTACTCTTGGATGGCATAGGGGAGCTTCATTCTTGCATTTTGGAGTTAGGGTTTCTTGTTTAAGCTCATACATGTGTTCTTGGAGCTTGCTCTTGGTGGGTTGAGTTTGGATTTCATGGGATTTGGCATGCTTGGATGTTCATCCTCACCAATTCCCTTGCATTTTAGAGGTATTTTCTCACACTTAAGGGTTAGGGTTTGTATTCTTTTGAGAGTTTATCATCTCATTCTTACATTCATGGGTTTATTTATGCATATTGTGATTTTTTATGGTAATTTGGAGTTGGAACCTCCATTATCCTCATCAACCAAGACATTTAGGAGCTAGGGCTTGGATTTGGAGCTTGCATGTGCATGCTAGGGCTTGGATTTCACACCCACGACACACAAGGTTACATTTTCCACACATTTGGTTGAGGTAGTTGCAATTTACATAGGTTTAAACTATTGAAATGATAATATGGTATATATTATCATAATATTTGTTATTCTTGGAATTTAGAATATGTGTATAAATGATTTATGGAATAAATCTCAAAATGAAACTTTGGGTATTTGATAACATAAATTGGAAATTATGTTTATTAATGAGCTTGGTTTATTTTATACATGCTATGGAATATAGATGTATGGATTTTATAGTTAATTTTCATGTTTAATTTATATTTCAATTATGATTTTAAGGCTATAATCATTTATGGGAATTTATGTTGTTTATCATAATTTTGATATAATTATGAGGTTATATGATTATGGGTTATATAGTATATTTTGGAAATGATTTTGGTTAAATTTTTTTTTTTTTTTGGTTAATTGCGCTGCATGTTGGGTATAATCATACATTAAATGGACTTAATGAATACTGGGTAAAAGTATTGCATAAAAATGCGTCATTGGAATTGGACTACTTGCAGTCAAGGGAATTTGTAGTGTTTTCCTTTTCTTTGGTCCTAGGTACTTTCCGGTTCGAGGTAGGAACCCTTATGTTCCTAAATCTGAACTACTGCAGTCCCAGGTAGGGATGTCATGCTGTGTTGTCCCAAAAAAGAGGCTACTTTCCATCCTTACGAGGTTGCGAGGGTGTAGTGTTGTCCTCTTAGAGGTTAGGTTTAAATCCTCCGTTTCCGCGCGAAAACTCCTATGGGAGTGCTCGGTAATTGATAGAATTAATGTATATTGGACATAAGTCACATGCATTGGGCATTATGCATTATTTATTTTAAGTTATGGATTAGAACTTATTTTTGGATTTATTTTATACTTAGTTAGTATATACTGTTTTCAATGATATAATTGGTTTTATTTATATTATTACTTTAGTTTACTATGTTAAATTGTATCTACTGAGTCATTGGGCTCACGCCTATCTATTTCAATGTTTTTCAGAGATTATTTTCAAGTGGAGTTATGCTTTTACACGGGGATGCTCTTAACTAGAAATTGCCTATGTTAATTATTATGTATTTTCATAGGAAGAATATGTATTGGTTCATTTTTACTTGGGCCTATGGCCAATGTAAATGTAAATTCAATCAGGGTTGTAATTTTATTTTATTTAGGGTTATGTATTCGTGGAATGTGATGCATGGAATGATACCACTTTCATAGACGACAGGAAGTTTTTATGAATGGATTTTTATAACAGGTTTTAAGATGGCATATCCTATCTATAGATGGGTCATGTCCGAAAATTGAGGAAAGTTTTCAAAATGGTTGAGATTTTGACGCGTGTCATCCACGTTTTATCAAAAGATTTCTTAAAATAAAGCTTGTTTTATTACTATTGATCACGAATTAATTATTTTGAGTCATGACATGATTCCATTCCATCAATTCCATTCTGACTAAACAAACATAGCCTAAGAGTGTATAAGGTCCCACTTCTCCTTCAATTAGGCCCTTTTAGAGGTTAAATGTGGGTTAACATTATAAGCGCTTGAGTCTATCCTGGGCTATGTCATTTATGTGGGCTTTTAAAATAAAGGGGAAATTAGGGAGAAGTCCAAATCTTACATTTAGTAAAGCACCAAGTCTCTAAATGTTTCTTGTTTAGCCCTAAGTCCAACTTTCCCCCCAAACGTTGCCGTTTCTAGCTATATAAGACCATATAATTCCATCCCTGCCCTTTATGATCGAAACCTATTCTCTAAAGCCGTATACATTTTATTTAGGAGAAGTTTATCCATGCGTTAATCCTCACAATTTTTGTGGCAATCATGGGGATTTTGACGATCTTCACCTTCAACAAAAATGGTAAAGTTTCAAATTTGAATTCTAGTTTGGTTAGAGCAGTATCAAACTTGAAGGTGGTCTGGTTTGATCTAAATTGTGTTTGTCTGTGTCGTTGGGGCTACTGCATTCTCATATTCATATCACTACAAGGTTAGTTGTTGCTAATTTGTTTCAAAATCGTCATCTTTGTATGGTTTTCTAATGGGGCATTTGGTAGTTCTTTCAATAATATTGAGCAGTTTTCACATCTAAGGTGTTTTAGCAATTTTTTGACCTTTTCTATGTTAATTTAGGGATTTTATGCGAAGCATGCTATATATTTTTGTTGTGTATTCAGTATGTTGTAGTTGTAGGGGCATACAATCAATCGACATAGTTGGATCAATTGTTTGTAGCAGTTTTTATGCAAAGCATGTTGTTTATGAAACACCCATTTTATTGGTTGTAACAAGAAAACAAGTGAACAAAACCTCCATATAACAGTTTGTATAACAGGTGAAAACATTTTCGTACTGAACATTTGTCCCATTTAACTAAAAAAAAGTATAATATTTAATAGACTTGTATCTTATGCAATGTGTTGTATTGCATTTTACAGATCTATATCGTCATTATGGTATTGTTACTATACAAATATGGATTATACACTGCGATTTGGGTTGCACTAAGTACTTTCCGTTTTAGTCAGTTAGTTGATTTTGTGTGTTGCAAGTGGAACGACTTAAATGAGGATTCAATATCATTCTCATATGCTCTACCATGTCACGCTATTTGTATGCTAGACAGCGACACAAATATCCAAAACATGCTATCTTTTGTGTGTTCTACTAGCGTTGACCGCGTTGATGTTGCTGTGTATGACTAATGTATTGTTCCCTGAGATGTTGGTGCACCCATTATTGAAGGGGATCACAATGCAATAGATAGCTACATGAGAATCTGATGCCGTATTGTTAATAAACAGTTACATTGATATACCCAAAAAAAAAAAAAGCCATTACACTCGATTACATTGCATTTTGTATCATAGCAAACTTTTGTAACTGAAAACATATTTGACATTACAAAAAAAGTAGCATCTAGTTACATTGCAAACGACTAATGTAACTAGTGGAATGGTAGAGGATGAAAAACATAGATGCACACAATTAGACGTGACATTGAACCACCACTAAGTCACTCTTTAAATTAACATTCTCCTTTTTGCAAGTGTTTCCTTATGTAACTATTTTTGTTCAAGAGGTCTGTAGCTTTGAGGGTATGGTATGCCCATTTACCATACGAGAGGCAATTGATGGAATGGTAAGCCCATTTACCATAACATTAGCAATTGGTTTAAAACATGTGTTCAAACATCTGACCATTTTTCTGTGGCGGCAAATCACAAAAAAAAAAAAAAAAAAAAAAAAATCCCACGTCAAACACATTCCCATGTCCACTATTCATGTTATCACTGTCTTATTTTTGCAACCATTTTTTTTGTTCAACTCAAAATGGAATCTAACATCAAGAACATGAAACTAAAAAAGAGTGACCATTATTCATAGGTAGGCCCATCTCATTTTTGTGACCATTCTTTCTATGGGATTCAAACACATATTGGACATAAAAAACTTGAAATAAAATAGTGACAAACAAATCCATATGTAGAGTTAACCCCCTACCTTCCACACTCCCTTTCCAAGCAAAACTATAACCCAAAAAATTCGAGTAACCCCCTGTTTGCCACTTATTTTTGGTGTCTTTTTATAGAACATTTTTTATAGAACAAAAACGTGCTTTGACTAAGGAAGAGGATGAATAAACTCGGCAAATATAAGTCATAAACAGTTATTGAATCCATTAATTCAACCATTTATTCAAAACACCCTTTCTACTAATGTCAAAATAACGATGTAACTATAACATGTATCAGTTATAAATTGATGGTATAGTAAGCCCATTTACCATATGAGTGGAAATTGGTTTAATACATGTGTTTAAACAGTATACCATTTTCTTGTGGCAGAAAATCACAAAAAAAAAAAAAATAATAATAATAAAATATATCCCACTGTGAACTCACGAAAAAGTGCAGCCCATAAGGTTTTGGCAAAATAATGTGAAAGACAACAAACGAAAAGGAGTCGCCACATCATTTTTTAAGGAAAAGAGGAAAATCGTAAAAATGTTTTATTTCCAAAACCACATGACTCCATTTTTAAAAGGAAAGGCAAAATCTTTAAAACCAGAAAATCGGATTTGGGGGCTACGTTACAATGTGGGAAAGTTCTGGGCAAAGCCCATAGGCACCCACATCGCTCGAGTTGGTCTCTTAATTTGATTGGGTCAAATTAATGACTTAATCACATGCAAATCAATATCCATTAATAAAATACAGTATGCATATCAATCAATGATCCATCCTACTCTTCTATCAATCATATGTGATGGACAAAAGAACAAAACAAAGAAAACAAAACAAAACTAGGATACTTGGATCCTAGGGCAAACTTGAACGTCAAAGTGAGCACCTACGTACCATGAATGGAAATACATGGATCAAAATCCACGTAGTTCGAAAAGAATAGGATTAAACCCTAATAGTGACTTAAGGTAAAACTTAGGTTTCCTTCCATAGAAATTTTCAAAGACAAATGATTCTTAACAAAAATTCAATGAAAGATATAAACTTTTTGAAAAAGGGGTGGAAAGAAACCCTAGAATTCACCATATCCCTCTATTAGAAAATAACCCTATGAGGGAGAAGAGAAAAGAAGAAAATGAAGAAAAGTGAATTGAGGCACTTCATACCCTACTTACCTTGTGCAATTTTCTCCAAGCAATAACAAGTTTAAGCAACAACGGCTTTATTTGCAATAAGGCAATTATTGCACCTGTTTGCACCTTTACACGTGCTCGAAATCATGCAAAAAGAAAAAAAATACTAATCTGGACAAAATCACATTAAGGTTTAAAATCATCCATTAATCATGCAAATAACAAGAATAATGAATAAGTGAAAACCCTAATACAACCCTACATGCAACGACCTATCCTACATGCATAAAAACCTAGAAATCCACTAATAATGAATGCAAACCTAGCATGATTCAACTATATGCAGCATATATAGAATATTATGATGAGCAACAACTCACAAAACTACCCTAAACATGCTGTATGAAACTTGCATGAATTTAAGGTTACCGAAACCCTAATTTCACAAATATGCTTAACAACCTATGAAACGACTCTAACATATGCTCAAATCACCATAAATATTATTCATATTATATATATTAACTAATAGAAACATCAATTCATGACAATAATCACAGCGAATATGCTATACGTAACATGCATGATTTCAAAGGAACACAAAGAAAAATGCTTTCAAACCCTTAGTAAACTAAGGATTATCAAGCATATAAAACCATGAATCATCTTAAAATCATACATATAACATTATAAAAGCATTGAATTCAACTAATATGTGAAACAACTACATGCACTAGAACTATCATGAAGAAAGAATGAGAAGAAGAAGGAGAAAAGCCTAAATTCAGCAATTGACAGTACGTTTACCTCTTGTAGAACTTCTCTTCACTACAAAAAAATAGGCTTTCCACGATGTGCGAAGCACGTTGTGAAAGGCCTTTTACGATGCGCTGATGCTTGTCATGCATCGAGGGGTCGTAGAAAGTCTGGACACATTTACGACGTGCAATGTGTGTTGTAAAAAAAATTTTAATGACGTTCACTGCGCGTTGTAAATAGTTATTAATGACGTGCACAGCCTGTTGTAAAAAACATATTGCCGGTATGCGTACTGTTTTAACGACGTGCAGTGTACGTCGTGAAAAACATATGCCTATAGTTTTAACGACGTGCAGTGTACATCGTATTAAGTGTTTTAACGACGCACACTACACGTCATGAAAGATTTATAACTGATATATTAAGTTATTAATGACATGCATTGTGCGTCGTAAAACACTTAATACGATGTACACTACACGTCATTAAAACTATATTTATTTATTTTTTTAAAATAACCTTTTGATTATAACCTATTTCCTGTTTTGCTTATCAAATGCGAACAATACATTTATATCTTCTATCATTGCCCGAGATAACACAAGCAACTCAAAAGTCATAACAAATATATCATTCATCAAAATTATAACCATTCTAAGTGCATTAATCCACAATTAACATCAACTCCCAACCATCCATATCTATTATTTAAACCAATTGAACCCAATTCAAAAAACATTCATACATCCATAAAGATGCAAACAAGAGATCAGTATAGTAAGTTACTTTGCATTGCTTTATTCACAAAAGCACAATGGCAAAATCCCAACTTAGAAGGCATGCCACAGACCTAGTTAGAAACCCATGGAAATCTAGTCTCCCTGTTACAAAGGAGAGAACTAGAACCAAACAAAATGAAAAACTTTACCAACAAAATTTATAGTGCCCTTTAACAAAATTTGCTCTTAAGCAGCTACATGCCTACACACAAAAAGGTATTCTCACTGTCATTAGCACCATTATATTGTAGCATATATTTTTGTTTTTCTTCCACACCCCAAAAAAGAGTTGCAGCCCCTTTTCTATAGCTTAGGATCTACATACCTATTACAACATATGACAACAAATGACAAAGTTAAAAAGTATAATACTCAAAAAGATATAGAGTATCAAATTTAATCTTCAAAAAACCATGAACTTGTCAGGTTTTTTTTTTTTTTTTGGGTAAAAGTACTAGTCAGTTTTTGCTTAAAAGACCACCAACTGCCAAAATGCCATATCTGCTGCAAAATATTTTCACTAATTGCTTGCTTTTCAAATTAGGAAGACTTTATAGCAAGAACCCCACCTCCCAATATATATAGCAATTCCCGATATTAGAGCTATAACCATCAGGTAACTTTAAAGACTATAGCCTAGAACAAAACAAATTCTTTTCTGCCTTTGATAGCGTGTGTGGCGCAGCTAGTAAGTAATATTTATTATTGCCTTTATGCTTTGCATGCAATTCACGCCTAATGGACATTTCCTCCAAATCTCTATGTGAATTAAGCCCATCCTTTGATTTTTTCTTCACATGCAAAAGTGTGCCAATAATACTCTCACAGATGTTCTTTTCAATGTGCATCACATCTAAGTTATAACGCAAAAGTAATGCCTAAAACATCAATAAAAAAGATATGTTACATTTAAAAATAACAATTATTAGATCTACTAAAAAAATAAAAAGAGACATTTAATCCACAAAAATAACTTACATCCCAATATGGTAGGTCAAAGAATATAGACTTCTTCTTCCACAGTTGAATGGTATCTTTTTGTTTCTTTTGACCCATTTTTCTCTTCCTTTTGGTCTTTTTCTTCTTACCCAACTCAATTTCAACATCTTTTATCCCCATCGAAACAAAAGACTAAGCTTTGTAAGTCAAGCTTAACTTTATCAGCGTACATTTTGAAGAGCCTCTTAAACTTGTCATCCTATATAAAAAACGGTTAAGCCTTAAGTACATAACTACAATTATTAAGTTTATGCACAGTGCAATATTTGAAATATATATATACCATAATTTTATAAAAGAAGTATAAAACAGAGTGACACATAATGCACTATAAGTTAAAGAGATCCATGCGTTTAGATATCAAGAAGGAAAAATGAGGCAAAGTTAGCATCCGTGGCCTTTCAATCTATAAATAAAAATATTAACAGGCTTGAACATAAATAAAAGGAAGCATATCATTCCAAACTATCCAAAACTAGTATAAAATATAAGCTTGCCATAAAATATGATAACCATCAGATGATTTTTTATTCAGTCCAAACGATATGGCTCCAGATGATTTTTATAGTGTCCAAAAAGAAGGGAAAACTTAGCTTCTTACCAATTCCTCTAATTAAAGTTTATCATACATAATTTGAAAACTATATAGGGTAAAGAAGATCAGAGAGGGGGAGGGGAGAAACAAAAGCAGCAACTGACAGCTTAAAGAAAAGAAAAGAAAAGAAAAACAAGAATGAACAGTCACAGCATGTTATAGATAAAATAAAAATTACTCTTAAAAGAAGCTCCTTGAGGTCATTATTCTTTCTCATGAACTGTAATAAGTTTAGCTTTCAAAGATATTTGAAAGCCCTGATAAGTTTAAGCTTAAAGTTGGTATACCACTATATTAGTTCTTCAGGAAAAAGAGTTACAAGTTCAAGTAGAGCATTTGATTTCCTCTCTCTATAGAACCCCTAAGGTTTCCTCAATCTCTCCAACTGCGTGTGATTGTTATTTTATTGCCCTCATTCCCATCAGAATAATGCAGGCCTTATCCATTCCCGTTGTTCCTATTGAAACATCAGGTGGGAAGCTTAAATCCATGCTTCTCATATATACTGCTGGTGCTATGGCTCTCTCTCTCTCTCTCTCTCTCTCTCTCTCTCTCTCTCTCTCTCTCTCAAACAATTTCACACATTCTTTGTGCTCTGTTTGGGTGAATTGAAAGCTCAAACACTGATTTGATCCGAATAATAAGGTTTTCTGTTCCAGGAAAAGACCATATTCTAACAGCTGAAAGTGTAGGAATAAATGCTTCAGCTTTTATTGCTAATACAAGGTCCAACTTGATATGCTCAGTTTCAATGATCACGTCATCAGCCTTCTTACGTGTAAATGTTCATATTGTGTGTGCATCATAGGGTGATAACCTAAGTAAAATCTTCTTCATTTTTCTCTTTGGCACTCCCATCTTCTCAATGTGGATGTCATTGTCTTCGATAGTTCTATCTATCCTTTTAGAAAGGAGCCCAGAGGCTTGGTCTCTCAACCATATATCTATGCTATTTTATCTTTTACAATTATGAAATACATCTATCACTACCTTTATAATTAAAAAACTAAAGGGGTTTAATAAAACATATTGCATGTGCCACCGACTCTAAGTATGTATCATAGGGCTTCCTGTAAACAAAATCAAAATTTCCTTCTGCATTCCCATACAGACACTTGGAAGAAGAAAAGATGCAGGTTTTTGTTTTTGGAAAAAAGCATCTTTGTTGAAGAATATTGGATCCCAGAATATATATATTTTAAAAATAATTAAATTAATCCACTATTAATCATTTCCTCTACTTTACCCTAATTTGATTTGGATGGGTCTATTATTTGATTTCTAAAACCCACCTTCATTTCATATTCCTCTTTTTGTCAGTTTGTATCCCCCATAAGAAGCAAGGTATAAAGACAAATAATTTTCCCTCAACTACTACTATTTGATGAGAACAAAAGTTGGATTGACCTACTTTATCCCGAGAGGCTTCAGTTCATTAAGCAATCCATAGTGGTCATCCTCATGTTCTTTGTGTGCCTAGATCTCCAAAATTGCCTTGTTACTTTGTTTACTCTTGGTTTAATATTATTTTTGTTTTTTATTTTTTTATCAATCTTGAATCTGTCAAACCCACATTTCTCCCCAAAAAAGGAAGAAGAAAGAAAAAAAAAACGGAAAGAAAGAAAGAAGCAACCCTTTTTCACCAGGGTGGATGGAATGGTCTTGAGGCCTCTCATTAAGTAAGAGATCTTAGGTTCAACTCTCACCACTAAGTTACTAACCTCTGTCACTAAATAATTAGCGTGCATGGGAAGTCCTCAAATAATGACATAGCAAGTAGGGATGTGCAAAAAACCGCTCAATCCGCTACATTACGCACCGACCCAAAGGGTTTGAGAGAATAGGCGGATTGGTTTGGGTGGGTTGAGCAATAAATTTGGCGATTTGGTTTGGTTGACAGGTTGAACTTTGTCAAACCACCAATAAACCAACCCAACCCGCTTTCAATTACAATATATATATATATAGACACACACACACACACACTTTCTACAAGAAAACATCTTAAGTCATTTTAGTGTTTTTATTTTTATTTTTTATTTTTTATTTTTTATGGAGAATGACCAAACGGTGGGTCAAAATAAAAGTAATTCCAAATAGAAGGTCAAATCTTTCTTATTCCATTCAAAATGATAGTAAAGAACTTTAATCCCAAAAAGAAGGGATCTACCATTTGCTATTTTATAATAACCATTCTGCCCTCTTTACTTTTTTATTTTATTTTATTTTTTCATCCCACCTAAATACTATTCTCACATTAAACCCATATCTTCTTTCCTAATATAAAAGTTTCAAAACATAATTAAAAAAAACTAGTCATATATATATATTTTTCATCTAGTATAATAATATTTTACACATTTGGATTTGGAAAGTTTTATATTTATATTTATATTTTTTCTAGTGCTTGGGTATGTTAATTAAATTCAAATCATGCTTTTCAATAAGCAACAACCAAAAAATCAAAAACATGGAGAACTACTGTGAGGACCCAAAGCTTGATTTATGAGAATTTTGGGTTAGGATGTGCTAAGGTAGGTTTTCGTGAGCCTAACACTTCTTTTTGTGTATGTTGAGCAATATAGTTGACTACAGTAACTTATAGCCGACTATATTACTAGGCAGAATTTATTTTTATGCTTGTTGAATAATTTAGTTGACTATAGTGACTTATAGTCGACTATATTATCAGGCAGAACCTCTTTTGTGCATGCTGAGAAATTTAGTTGACTATAATAAGTTATAGTCGGCTATATTGTCAGGCAGAATGTTACAATGCTTAATCTGGGGAGTTTTAGTCGACTATAACTCATTATAGTCGACTATAACGCACGGATTTTAGTTTTTGGGCTAGATTTTAATGGGGTAAAAAGACCATTATACCCCTCACTTATACCCCATTTATATACCCATCTTCTAGAGGGTTCTTCCCATCTTTCCCAGCCGAGAGAGAAAGAGAGAGAGGAAGAGAAGGAGAAAAAGGGAGAGGCTCGACGGTGGCTCGCCGGAGCGCGGTAGCCTCAATCCGACGCCGGAAAGCTCGGATCTAGCGTATTTTGGCCTGATCTACACACGTATGGTTGTGGATTTGGATTTCTTCACTTTATTTTTGAGGTAGGGGCATTTTCTCATCTTAAACCATTGATGCATGGGGGTTTTGGGTTTAAATCATATAAAAATATATGTATTTGACATGCTTTGCATAAACACCATGCATGTGGTCATATTTTATGGGTTTTGATAAATTTTGGAAAATCTAGGGTTTTGTATTATACCCTATTTGGTCATATGCATGTTACATTTCAAACCCTCACATGATTTGGGGTACAATGGGTTGGTTTACATACCCCCTTTTTGTTATATTCTTGTTATTTATGAAACTCATATATGTTTAAGGGTTTAAATGGGTTGGTTTTTAAACCTATTGGACTATTTTGTGTGGTTGGAATATTGGGGGTCATTTTTATATAACTGATTTGAAACCATTATATTGAAAATGGTTGGGAAATGATTACCATGATTTATGGAGTTATTTTATATGGTTTTCAAAGTACAAACCTATCATGTAGTTTTTGGAAAATTTATATATAATTTTCCGGATTATGTGAGAATTATGGGAATTAATAAATGAAAAGAAAAAGTGATGATGATATGGTGATGAGGGCTACTGGAGACAGGATTACTGCGGTCCCAAAGGAACGGGACGTCTTGCCGTGTCTTCCTATCCTTTAGTCCTGGGCTATGTGCCCGAATATGAGGTTACTTTCTGGTCCAAGTAGGATCATAGTGTTTCCTCATGATGGGGTTACTTTCTGGACCAAGTAGGATCCATAGTGTTTCCCCTTATATTCCGCGCACGAGGGCCCCGCATGACCTGGGGAGGATTTATCAGTTTGAAAGACTGATGTTATGGATTGCCAGATATGGCGGATATTGGTTATTGGTTTATAAGGCCGTGATATCATATCAGAAAATGATGGTTAATTCATTTGTAAAATGATGATTTTGATAACAAATAACTTGAGTTTTTCTTACCTCTTAAAAGGAAAAAGGGGTGTTGGTATTTAATGATTTAACTTCCGTAGTTTATTTCATTATACCTATATCGGTTTTATTTATTAAAAAATTTTATGCTGCAACTAATCATTAGTTTTGCAGGGCTCTTGAAAAGTATATAAATTATGGTTTTTTAAAACCTTGGGTTATTTTGAGAAATATTTTCCTACTGAGCGTATAGCTCATACCCCCACAGTTTTCTTGCAGGTCATATTTTCAAAATAAAGCTTGACCTGGGGTTGGGAAGCACATCAACATGCGTGCATTCATATAGAAGATCATTGTATTTTATTCTGGCTTTGAGCCTAGGCGTGTATTAATTTTAATTCATGGCCTGTAATAAAAAGATAAGTAGTGGATGCAGATGTGGGTGAGACCCATGTAATTACGATACAGCTTGTAGCTTTATTTATTTTTGGAATAGTGTGTGGATGGTTGAAATGATTATAAATGGGTTTTCTACAGGTTTTATGATTAGTCGATAACTTGGTATGTCCTATTTACAAACGGGACCATGCCGGATTTTCTAAAAATGTTTTCAAAAGAATTATTTTTATTAAACATCCACCAAAATTGGCTTTAAAATTGATTTTCTTACTATATAACTAATGGTCCCCATTTCGGGTCGTTACAACTACTTTTTTTTCTCTTTCTTAAGATAGAGAAGAAATATTAGTTAAGTTTTATTTAATAAAAAGAGAGGAGAACAATCTGATAGGACTTGGGTAGGGGGAAAAGAGAAACATTTTTGACAAAAATGTTATAATGGAAATTTGACCCTAAATCCCCTCTTCTTGGAATTAAAATTCATTATTACCACTTTGAAAGAAATTTGAGAGTTTTAACCCTCTTTTAAGGATTACTTTTATTTTGACCCACTGTTTTGTCATTTTCCCTTTTTTTGTTTTGTTTTGTTTTTTTTTTTTTTTAAACTTCTTGTTAATTAATCTATAACTATTTTGTGGGATTTGATATCATAGAATGTTAAATTATTTATCGCTTTTTACCCAAAAAAATGGTTTGTCTCTAAACATTTTTGCTAAGAAATCAACAAACCATATTCGTAGAGATTATAAAAGCACACTTTTTGGTCATTTGAAAATTCTCATAAAAGTTATTAAGGACATGATACAACCCATCCAATCTACCCAAACCATTGGTTCAAAATCGCAAAAAAAAAATCAACTAATCCGTCGTGTTGGCCCTAAGGGTTCAATCCCACTTGTTTAGATGATAACAAAGCAAGGTTGTTTTGTTTAAGTTGCTAATGGAATATGAAGTTTTGATTAAAATAGGTATAAATCTATTGAACACTTCATCAATAGCAACTGGCAGTCAGTGTGCTAGCAAGGATGTCACAAAGCAACCAATGGGCTCACAAAAAGCATAATCCAACTCATCCACAAGATTGGAACTCATAGAAGAAGCAAACAAGTTCATTTGTGCGAGTTTAGGACTTTAATGTAAGATTGGTTCAATCTTTTCTCACTTAGGAATCATGGACTTTAGATCATTATATATCATGGGTAATAACTTAATAGAACTTACTTTAACTAGCAAAAAGGTCTTATAAGCCTTTTGAACAAAATCCCAAGTCATTGGACTTATATTGCAAATTATGCATATTCTGAAATTTGGAATTTCGGATGCCCAAGTGGCATTTCGGACCTCCAAGTCTATTACAGACGTCCAAGTTGGTCTTTCAGACGACCATAAGTTATGAACTTCATTCCTCAATTTCTGTTATTTTGAGACAATCCTTTCAGATTTTCAAGTCTAGCCTTGGACGTCTAAGTTATCTATATTCCCTTTACCTGAAAATGTCCTCTAGAATTTTCAAACATCCAAAATCACTTTTAGACATTTGAATCTATTGAGACAGATCATAACGGCTAGTTTTTTAAACAACCATTTGAGCATTTAATGCCCACTAAACTCCTTTTTCTTGGCATTTATTGCTTCAGAATGATCATATTGGACCCAAGGGCTATAAAAATAAGGGTTAAGCTCATTTATGAGCATTTATTGAGCATCAAATAAGAGCATTTATTACTATTCACTTTTAAGTCTTAGAAATCTTAAGTGAGCTGTTATTGTGATCAATCAATAGCTAAGTGAGCTTTTATTGCTGTGTTATCTACTCTTTGAGAGAACTTCTTGTATACAAAAACAACTCAAATCATCTTTGTATTAAAGGCTTGAGAGAACTCTAGATTTGTAGCACTTGAAGAGTGCACTTGTGCAAGTGTTGGTGAAGAACACTTGTGGTTGTAAAAGTTTGATCTCCACCCACAAGAAGATTGGTATAGTGGATTAGTGAATTGTCACACCCCAAACCCAAGTGATCGAGTCTGAAGGCGCAACTAAACATTCATATCCCAACCATTCATATGATCAATAAAAATATTTCATCCATAATAAATTTTCAACGATAAAATTTAATGTACTAATAATCTCCAAAGATCCAGTAATGTCATAATCATCAACAATACTAAAATAATTGAAACAAAATTGTCTACTCAAACCTCATAACTCCAAACTTTAACAAATAACATTTAAAATAAGTCAAAAATCCTCTCATAAGAAAAAGAAATCACTACAGAAACTAATACTAATTAATGTGCAATCTAATAGCTGCTAGCTTGACGTGTTCTACGCCTCCACTACACTCATCCCAACAATCTAACAGACTACTCATCTGAAAAATATGTTGTAAGGGTGAGTATAACATACACAAGAATAAGCCAAGCTAATCGCACGAGTTTTTCATAAAAGTGTATTTTGATAAATCATATGCTAACAATCACAATTAAATATTTTCCAAAAGATGTTTAGAGAAATACAAATTTTTAGAATTCTCATATCAATAGCAGATTTCAAATAAGCATTCAGAAATTTCAGATCAGAACGAGTACATATTTATTTTGTAACTCTGGCTAACCACACAAATGACTCAGACAGATTGACCCGAAGGTCCAAACGGTGCTCTTATCAAGAGGAGACTTAAATAGAGCATTAGTACTAAAGATCAGTATTATCCCTTACTAACCGGGGCAAAGCAGTGGAACCAAAAGCCAATAACTTAACCCATACTGACCAAGGCTAGACATAAGGCAGTCAGACCAGAGTTTCAAATATAATCAATTTGTCTAAATATAATTTTAAGTAATCAGTAAATCATATCTAGCATTACTTGAAACGGAATACAAAATCATTTACTTAACTCATACAAATAAAATAGACATGTTTGAATGGATATAGAAATCATTCATGAAAATAATTTATTTAACAAATAAAACATTTGTCATAAATAAACTGGCATGTCATACTCCCACTTACCTCAAGTGGTAACGTCAAAATCCAAGTAAATGCCTCCACTTATCAATACTTAGCTCAAACCTAAGATCAAAAATTAATATTACTATCAATAAATTATAGTCTAAGTTAATAAATGTTTTAATTGCTATTAATAAATTATAATCTAAGTTAATAAATGTTTTAATTTATTTAGTTTCACCCTCAACGCAGCCCATTGTGTCAAGCTCATCAAATTGGGTAAAATGAACTTAACATAACTAGTGAAAATTCAACACATGAGTTCTAGGTACATGAGTATACAAATGAATTGTACACGTAACCACATTGGATTATAAGTTCTCCACCATCATCTATTCCAAGATAACACTTCTGCCTATTTCTAATAAGTTCTCACGTTGTATTATCTATATCTATATATATATATTTATAAACAATACTATATTATATTTTGTTACAATAATCAATACCTAAAGCAACTTCCTTTTCCAACAACTTTTCTTTAGCTTTTGTACTACGGGATGTACTAGTACAATATATATATATATATATATAGGGGAGGATTCCATTGACATCTGGTGTAAAACTTTTTACACTTACACCTATCAATATCTTTTTACAAAAATCATATTTCATCAATCCAACCATTAGATTACATATTCCTATCATACACGTCATGCATGTCACATTTCAAGTTAATCGGATATTGGGAAGTGTTTCATCTGTAAACTTACATTTCTTTTAATAAGTAAAACTTTAATTTCAAGCACTTTATGGATGACGTAGCTCCTAATCTCCGATTAATTTGAAATTTGGCATGCATGACGTACATGACAAGAATATATAATCCAACAATTGGATTAGCGAAATATGATTTTTATAGAAAGATATTAACGAGTGAAGTGTAAAAGTTTTACACTAGGTGTCAACGGAACCCTCCCCATATATATATATATATATATATATATATATATATATATATATATATATATATATATAAAATAATAAGAACAATAAAAATTCCTTCTGTAACCCACTTTACCAGTACACCCTACGGTTTAACCCCAAATGTACAAGCAAACAAATATATACTGTATATATTGAAGTACCCTAAAAGACAGAACCATGAACTCAAGGTTGTAGACCTTTTTTTACCTTATTTGTCACTATAGGAAAACGATGAAATTATTAGGGCTCCAATCTGCCTCTCCAAGACTTTAACCGATTGTTAAAAAAAATTTAATCTTCTGATAAGGATTCTTATATATTAACCCAATTAGGATAATATTGTTTGGTTGCAAGATTTACCTAATCCAAGTAAATCTTATCCCAAATAGTGTATTATAAAATTAGCCTAATAGAATTAAATTTAAACTAAAGATTTTAGACTTAAAAATAAATTAATAGTTTACGGAAATGCAGGGCATTACATGAATCCTCAAGCAACCTCTTGAGGTGAGGACGTAGGCGGAGAGCCGAACCTCGTTAATATCGTTTGCAATCTCTGTCTCTTAATTTTCTTATTGATTATCTTATTGTTTGTTCTTGAATTTATTTTTACTTGTAATAAACTAATTTTTAGATTGCATTTGATTTCATACGTAGCCACAACACGCCGGTTTTTAGGACCAACAATTTGGCGATGGGTTGAAAATTTTGTAAATCGTCCTTGGCAGGTTGATTAGTACTTTCTCTCATAACCACGCCAAACCGATCCGCGCACACCCTTAATAGCAAGCATGGGGGAAGCAAGTTAATTCTCTTTCTTGGGAAGTCACCAAATAATGACATAGCAAGAATGGCACATCTTAACATGAACATGTGAACCAACAAAAGAACAATAAAATAAAAAAAGAAAGAAAAATAAATAGTTACAAATAAATCTCTAATGAGATTCACTAACCTTTTCACATTGGTTTCATTGAGGTTTTTCAACAAACTAGCATCCATCATCAATGCAACCTTAACATTCAATGAAATTCAAACTATCAATGATCAATATAAGCTCAACGATGAACATAATTTTCAAACCTAAGCTTATCATAACTTATTTATAGGAATTCAAAACTAGATTAAATATATTTAAATACTCCGTATTTATTTATAGCATTAGAGTCACCATATCTAAGATATTCCTTTCCACTATACCAAGGCTATGTTAATTGTTACAATGGAATGAGGGAGGAAATGGAACAGTGATTCCATTAATTAGTCCCAAAAAAGTGATTGTCTGGTAGTCAAGGGAATTGAATGGCCATTTCTTTATGGAGATCCCAAACCAAGAGGAATGGTCATTCCCACCCTTTAAGGAATGAAATCATTTAAAGTGGGTCCTATTTATTCTTTTCCATTCTATTTCCACTCCTTACCAAACATTGGAATAGGATGACCATTCCCATCCATTCTCATTCTTATTCTCATCTCCATCTCAATCATTCAAATCAAACACAGCCTAAAAAAAGACAAAAGGATAATGATCAGTGATAGTGGACCTTTTTAAGCTTATAAAAGTTCTAAGGGGTTGTGGGGACACTTTACATAAATTTAGAAGAAATAAGCACATTATGCTTGTAGACACCCTATTTTGTACCACCTAATAATTCTAAATCCCTTTTTATCCCAATGATGATAATTATTGTTCGACCTAAAGCACGTGAAATGATCTTGAGGCGGCCCACGGAATCACAGCAAGATTGCAACAAATCTACACAAAGAAGCCGTGTGTACGCATCCCCACTGGATGCGTACGCACTATGCATACACAACTACTTAGGTTGCGTATGCACCTTACCTTATTTTTCTGAAACCGCGTTTCCCTATCTGTGAGGACTATCCAACCCGAGAGTTAGAGTCCATTTGGGATGGGGAAGAGAGAGCAATCTGGGGAGGGACTCCCAGGTACCCTAGCAAACCCTATAAATATACCATTATAATTCTATATGAGAGAGAAAAGAGAGGAAAAAAATAGGAGGAGGAGACGACTCTTGCATACTAGGAGAGGGAGAATTGCTTGAAGGAGAGCTATGATTCCAAAGGACTACAAGGGAGAATTGATCGAGGAAGGTGGACAAACCTGAAGGTAATTCTCTATCAATTTCTATTCAATTTCATGAATTGTGGTTATGTATGATTGAATTAATGTTGGTATAATCATATGCATGCTGGTTGATGTGTTTTATTTATTTACTATGCATGATTTAGAAGAGTAGGGTTGTTAAAAAGTGAAATTCGTCATAATCCAGCAGTAGTTTTCTAAAATCAACAATCGTATTTTAATCATAACTTTCTACTCCAAAGTCAGAATTGGACGAAATTGGTCTTCTTAGAAAGATAATTCAATTCTCTACAACTTTGTATTCATGAGTTTTGTCCAATTCTAACGTTTTCATACTAAAAAACGCGAATGAAATTTCTGCTGTTGCAAAGTGACAAAAATCACTTTTCTTTCTCTTTTTCTCTTTTGTTTATTTTATCTCATTATGCATTATTATGGATGAAATATGATGTTAGAATGCATGTTTAGGATGAATAAGTTGTATAATCATTGTATATCATGCCATGATAGTAGAGTAGGTTAAATCTGAATAGGACTGACTGCCTGTTTATCATAGTTAATATCGATTAATGATGTTAATTTGGATATGTTAGGAAAACATTCTCTTTCCAGATTTCGTAATAATTTTATCTGTTTGCAGTATTCTCGATATTTAGTCTTAGGGTTAGGTTAGGTTATATTTTGTTTTCTGGAATCTGAGATGCTTACGGGTTGTGTACGCATTGGTCATAGGTGCGTACGCACCCCATTGGAGCAAATAGTCTTCTGTTTGTTAGGGTTTTTTATGTGATAGTAGTTAGGGGGTTTTTATTATTATTGTCTAGAATTATTAATGCAGGTGGATTATTTGAATAGAGCTAACAGAAGTGTAGGTACAGGAATCCAAAAGGTGCGTACGCAACTAGCATAGATGCATATGCACCATGTTGATTTGTAGGCAGCAAGCTTGCTCTCTGGTTATTAATTATGTTTAGCCTTGTTATATGATTCCTGGCTTATGTATTCTGCATATTTCATCCACTGTTACATGATATAATTGTTGCATATCTTAGGGTTGATTTTAATTGAATATCAAATTAATTATGGCCAATAGTTATGTGTGGGGGCCGATTTCGACCGGGCATTGTCGAGTGCCTAACACCTTCTCGATGATGTACCCTAGCTCTGAACCCAAATCTCTGGTTATAACGAGTTAGACCCTACTAGGTTTCATTGTTCCTAGATAGTAACTAGGTGGCGACTCCTCTCCACGATTAGTCTTTCGAGGCTAGTTGCGTACTCTCGAACCATCGCGGTGGTTTTTAAATACTTCTTTCTTTTTTATGGGGCGTGGTGCTCACAATGCTGTCCTATAGTTATAAAAAAAAACAATGTAATGGGAGCTGAGTGTGAGTCAATGGCTATTGATCTAAACCATGAAGAATATCCTGTTGTTTAAAGAGGCAAATTGAGAGATTATTATTTACAGTCCAGTTTCGTAACACACCTAATGAAATATAGAGAGTTAGAAGAATGTTAAATATTAAAGATGCAGCTGTCCATTTTTTTTTTCTTTTACAATCAATATATATATATATATATATATATATATATATATATATATATATATTTAGAAGGAAATTGTACAATAAACATAAAATATTTCAAAATCAATATATATATATAGACTTGATCCTATCAGCACGTGCTGATATAGGGCCATATCAGCACGTGCCGATATGGCCGTTCAATACAAATGTTGCTCATCCAATAGCTGTGAGTGAATAAAGCTTAAAGGACCCAACTAATCTATGAACCACGGGTTTCGATCCGGAGGGGGAAGGAACACCCTTCTTTTAAAAAGACTTATAAAGATTTAAATTAATAAAAATCTGGTTTTTAAAAGGTTCACAAAAACAAAACAAACAAAGAGTCGCCACCTCATTTTTAGGAAAGGAGGAAAACCATAAAAATAGTTTTTAAAGAAAACCTTTGAAAACAAACCACATGACTCCGATCAAGGAAAAGCAGGTCTATCAAAACAAGAGAGGATTCAGAGACTAAGTTACGATGTGGGAAGGTTCTAGGAAATATCCTATAGGCACCCACATCGCCCCAAAGTGGGTCTCTGAATTTATATGGGCTATTTCAATCACTTCCTAATTAGTCACCATGCATATGCAAAGAATCATCCATAAACCAATCGCATTCATCCATGAACATCCATAAAACAATAAACATCCATAAAGCATGTAAACATCTATGAACAAGTATGAGAGATATGGAAAGCAAGTAAGAGATAGAGAGAATGAGCAAACAAATCCATCCTATCCACTAGCAAATATGTGATGGATAAATGGGTAGAAAGAAAGAAAAAGAAAACCTAGGATACTTAGTATCCTAGGGCGGACTTGAACATCAAATGAGCGCCTACGTACCTTACATGCATATAATGACCTAAAACTCATGCAAATAACAAAAATCAAAAGGAAAACAAAAACCTAATATGCTCCTATATGCTCTAAACACCCTAACATGCACAAAACCATCAAAAACATGCTAAATAGGCGTTACCATGATGAAAATATCATATGACAATCTTACATATGAAAATAAAATCTAACATGATGCCTTAGGTAAGTACTTTATGTAAGAATGTGAAATAATCATCCTTACGGCGAGCTTTCTTAAGTAAAACTATTCGGAGATAATTTTACATAGAAATCACTCCGGATGAATGGTTTCTTCACATATCTTACGTAAAATATATACCTAAGAATGCAAAAAAACTCACAACGCACTTAAACACACTCTAGAAAGCATTCATGCACAACCTTACCCTCTAAAGACGATAATTATCCTCGAAAAGGATAATCATCCATTCACCTATGAAGATGAGGCTTACACAGTAAGTGTCCTATACAAAAGATGCTTAAAATCATGCATATAATTGAGCCATGAAGAGAAAACGGCCTAAACACATCAATTGATTTTTTTTATGCAAAACGTACCTCTATCCTTAAGAGAGAAACTATCTTAACAGCAAGCAATTCACAATCCTAATCCACTAACATGCATTCTCATCATATTTGAATCATATACACTCTAAAATATAGAGTATATATGATTCCTAAATCAATTCTAAGCCATAACTATGCAGAGAATGGAGTAAAAGAAGAAGGAATCGTAAAAGGATAATAAGGAGACTTACAACAAAGCAAGGGTCTTCGCTGCGTTCTTCCTTCTCTTTGGCTTGGTTCCCTTCTAGTTCTCCTTTGAAATTGCAGTAGAAAGCCTCCTCCAAGTGATGTGGGTGTGTGCAAACTCGTGGTCCCTCTCTCTCTTATGAATATGAAGTGTCAAAAGTCACAAAAAGTCCCTTATGCTGATGAATGAGCCTCTATTTATAACCAACCAACCATATGAACCAATGGTTGAGATTAATTCACCATAAAATCAATCTAGGGCAGTAATTAAATCCCATGAATGTTAAACAACTCAAAACCACCTCCCAATAGGCTTAAAAGTCCTTTGGAAGGCAGAAATTCGGAGTAATAGAGTCCTATTCCGTCAAAAATGCAAAGAGAGACAAATCAGGACGGGGCTCTCAGGTGACCGATTGGGTGAACTGGTTGGACCGGTTGGGTGAACCAGTCACCCGAGAGGAATCCAAAATTTTTGGAATTCTAGCTCGGTTTGGACTCCAAACTTCAAACGGAATTAAATTCTTCATTTTAACTCCGATTAATTTGAGTGATTCAAAAGCCAAAATTTCAAGGATTCAATGTATAATAAGCCTAGAATATTCTTGAACTAAGAATCCCTAACCATGGTCAGGTGGGTGGGTTTTCATGAGGCGATTATCCGAAAAAAGGTTAATTAAGCATAGGGTAATGTGGTGAACCAATCCAAAACTTATCAATAAATTAAATTGGCACTTTAATTAGGCTCATTTCATCATTCTAAGGTCAATGGAACACTCTGGAACAAATTTGGAAGTCAATTGGAAAATATACGAAGTAAAAGATGAAATTGCCCTTCAAGTCGCAAAAGTTCTAATTAGCTATCCAAACCTATCTGGAATTGAACCAAATTTGCCACACATATCCAAAATGACCCTAGAAACTAAATGCAAGTGATGGGACTCAACAAAGAGACAAAAATACGCATGCAATGATGACCTATTCTCCTAAGGCTTAAAAGGGCAAAAGTGTCCTTTAAGGCTTAGGGACTCCTAAATGCTTCTAAACTTAACCAAATGCTATTATGATCTCATGGCGGTGAAAATGGGGTGTCTACATAACCCTTTACGGAAATCGGTCGACCTGACCCGCATACTAGATCTGAGAAGAAAAATGGGATGGGCAACAATTTCCTTTGCAAAACTAGCTCGCATCCCGTCTTCCTCTACCTTTGGTGATTTGGGAGCTTCCACATTTCATTAGCACCGTTGCTTTTCATCGACTTCATCCTCCGCATTCTGGCCAAATATACCAGTATATGATCGAGAATCAATAGATCTCAGAGAATCCCACATTTCACGATTATCCCTCACATCTCACACAATCAATGAAAGCAATCTTCCACAATTAGTTTGCTTTGTGTTCTTCTTCTCCAAATCACTCATTCGTTGGTATTTGGGAGCAGGAACGGCCGGTGACAAGGGGTCGCTGTCCATCGGCAAAAAGGGTCTGGTAGAGTTTTGTTTGTTGTTTTTTTTTTTTTTTTTTGGACTTACTTTAATCGCCGATGATGCTCATTGCTAGACCTTCATCCTTCCCTTCTCGTAAGGAGCACCACTAGCGACTAAGGGGTCACCATCCGCCACCGGTAAGGTAATGTTAAGGTTGTCAAATATTTTCATGTTATCTTTCCTCGTAATTTTTTTTAAACCACATTGTTTAGTTGTTTTAAGCCATAATATTTCCCTTTCTCTCATTCTGTAAATTTTATTCTTTCCCATTTTTCTTCTCATTTTCTATTTACAACTTTATGTTGGGTTCGATTGAAATAGGATTTTTGTAATTCAAGTTAGTGGAGATAAACCTGAGTTGTGATTGCCTGTGGATGTGTGACAATGTTTTGACAAAGAAAATTGGTTCACTGTGGTGGTTGTTGCTGCTGTGATGTTGGGTGGAGGAATGGATGTACTAAATTGGGATAGAATTTGGGGGTTTTGTTATTATGAAGTGGGGGAAATGGTTGGTTTTTCTTTCTCTAAAATGGGATAGAATGATATGCTTTTGTTGTTAGAAAATAGAGGAAAAAATAGAGGTTTTTCTTAATAATGGAAATTTTTCTTATCATTTTCTATTTACAACTTTGTCTTGGGTTTGATTGTAATTGGATTTTTGTAAATAGAGTTAATGGAGATAAAGATGAGTTGTGGTGGTCTATAGATATGTAAGGGTGTTTTGACAAAGAAAATTGGTTTACTGTGGTGGTTGTTGCTGTTGTGAAGTTGGGTGCAAGAATGGATGTACTAAATTGGGATGAATGGGGGTTTTGTTATTATAAAGTGGGGGAAGTGGTTGGTTTTTCTTTCGCTAAATTGGGATAGAATAGGCGTTTTTACTCTGAAGTGGGGGAAATGGTTGGTTTTTCTTTCTCTAAAATGGGATAGAATGGTATGCTTTTGTTGTTAGAAAACAGAGGAAAAAACATTGGTTACCAAAGGTTTTGTTGTGGAAATGAAAGGGTGATGTTGCCAGAGGTAGAGGTGGTGGTGGTGGTGGTGGTGTTGTGGTGGTAACGTGTGGGGTAGATTGTGATGGAAGCAAAAGCGGAGGCATAGGTGAAAAGATAGTGATGGTAAATATATAGCCATGATGTTGGCAATGGAGAAAGCAGTGGTGAAAGAGATGGTAACAAAATTGTTGTAATGGTGTTGGTCTAACGGTTCATTATTAATATAGGGTATGGTGGTAGAGAGTAGTGGGTTAGAAGTAGAATTAGTGGCAATTGGGGGTCAGCATATTTCACCATTGCGTAGTGAAGATACCATTGTTGGCATTTGAGACCATAAATTGAGATTTTGTGGAGGTAGTTGTAGTGATGGAAGTTTGTCACGCCCCAAAAATAGCCTTGCTAAAGCCTAGTGAGATAGTGACAACTCAAAACCTTATCCATTCATTCTCCAAGAGACACCATGTTGACAAATATTACATCACATAAATATTAATTTCATTATTACCTCATATACTAAATTATGATTATTACAATGCATCATTGTTTGATATTAAATCACATATGTCAACTTATCAAAACAAAACAACTATCGAGTCAGGAAAATATGCTCTTCTATTCATGTCTTCTCAACAGCTCACAAATTTCCAGATCCTGAAAAATAATTTTTAATAAAAGGGTGAGCAAACCACGGCTCAGTGAGATAATCCATCCATGAATGCTTAACATTAGTATACAACAGCTCATCGTATATTTAACAGCATCTCTATAACATCTCATACTGCAATGATGTTAATAGCATTTCTCAAAATTTATGCCACTCAAGCATATAAAATTTGTATACAACAACTCATCTTACATGTAACAACATCTATGCTTAACATTAGTATACAACAACTCATCTTACATGTAACAGCATCTTTGTACCATCTCATACTACAATGATGTTAATAGCACTTCTCCAAAGTTATGCCACTCAAGCATATAAAATTTGCACGTACCTGTACCTCTATTGCCTATTGCAACCTGCAAAAACAATCATAGCATACCTGTCTGCTCATATAGGATATCCTATCTACGACCACAGCACACACCGCTCATCATGAGTGTATGCTACCCCACTGGCCTCTTGCCCTCAAAAATGGAGTAGCATATTAGTGCACTAACTGTAGGGCTTTCTCAACCCTGTCGTCTCATCTCAACATCTCAACATTTCAATCTCAGTTACAAGTAATAGCAACTTCACATAAACATGTCATAAAATAGATTTATACATGCTTGTTTCTCATCTCAACATCTTAATCTCAATCACAAATATAAACATTCAACTTCACATAAATAGATCACTGAATAACTTGATACATGTTTGTACATGCATTAATAATCATATCGCTCAACATATGGATGCTAATATCATGCACGTACACTAATTAATCTCAATAATATTTCAATATCCAATTATGAATATGAATTATCATTCATATTATGCTCTACCACCATTAACCATCTTAATCAAACTACTCAACATAAATCTTAAAGCCAAATATTCAGTTTGGGGAAATTTTAGAATTTTTCATAAGTTCAGGGGCTATATTGCAAATATAAAAATATGAGGACCATGATGACATCATAAAAATATTAATAAAAAGTCCCTGAAGTGTTCTACTTTTCATAGAAATTGCATAGATTCAAACAAAACTCAATTTAGAATCCATTTAAGTATTTTTAGTGAGTAGGGGTAAAATGGTCATTTTACATGTGAATAAAATAATACCCAAAATTAAAACATCCATTTTACCTCAAAAATACTCTTATGTAAATTTTGTTGATATGAATCCAATGGTTCAATTCGTAACTCAATCAAAATTCTATACACTTTGTTTAAGCTAGTCAAAGTTTGAAAATAAACTACACAAAAAGGTTAAAGTCTCCTAATTTTTGAAACCCGTGTTATCATGCTCATATGGGTACAAAATTATAAACACAAGTTTCTAGTATTTTTATAAGATTTTTAAAAATATTTTCAGTACCTAATGAGGGCCCCACATGGCCAATTATGCTAGGGTACACGTGGCCAATAGTGCACCCTGCCACACTTGATCATTATCCTTTCTTCTTCCCGCGCATGTACAAATCCAGCTGCTGTCTGGAATTTTTCCCACATTTAATCAAAACTTTGAAAATTCATAACTAATTCATTTCTCAACCTTTTTCGATGATTCAAAAGCCCATTTTACTTAGTTTTTCATGTAGAATCTTATAAAAATATCATAAAAATAAAACAAGTTACGAATTCATACAGATTTTCATATCTGTGTTTCGGGTTGTCCAATTTATTTCTCACAACCTACAAGGTATTAAAGCCTAAGATTATACAGAAGCTTCTCTATAGTATCATAAAACTATGGTAAAAATTTCATAGAGTTTCATTTACTGTGCATAGATAACCAATCAAACAAAGTATGAGGGAAGCCATCGATGCTTCTTTAAAGCTCAAAAAATTATCCAGACATCAACCAATCCTCATGAAACTTTTAGAACCTTTCCTATATCATTCAAGGATGAAAAATCTCACCTCAGGTTTGTAGAAAAATGCTTTGAAACTTTCTTGGTTTGAGCTCCCTTCTTTCTTCTTCTTTCTTTCTCTCTATTTCTCTCTTTTGTTACACTCTCTTAACAGCTCATTTAGCACGAAAATAGGCTGAATATCAGCCCTTTTATACCCCCTCAAGTCAAAGGAAGTCTCCCCTCATTAATTGGTTAAGATTCCTCTTGATCCCTTTTTCCCCAAGCAACCCCTTCCTTTCTCTCTAAGCAAGCAAACGTGGCTGATTTTTGTTTTTGTTTTGTTTTGTTTTGTTTTTCTTTTTCAGCAATTCATAGAACTTAGCCATCTCTTCCCCTCCCCTTGTAAGCAATGACCTCATCTTAAGGATTAACTACATCATTAATCCCATTAATATAATAAGTTAGTAATTTTTTGTTATATAGATATATATATATCCTAAAGCTTTGGTGATTAATAATAATTATAATTATGACAACAACAATAATAATAATAATCACACTAATCAATTGATTATTAGGGAGCAAATATTTGGGCTATCACAAAGTTGTTCCAGGAAATAGCAAATTTTTTGCTTCTCAAGTCATTTTTTTTGCTCTAACTAAGAATAGTGTTTTATTTTTTGCTTCTAATATACTTCAAACCTCGAGTAGTAACAAGTTTTTTTTTCCCTCCTCCTCCCCCCTCCCCCCCTTTTTTTTTTCTCTTTTCTAACTTGGTTTTAATTATGAGATTTTAGATAAACAAAGCTTAGTCATTCCATTTTTCAAATTTACATTAGGAAGACTTTTTTGTGGTGGTTTTACAGTAACCTTATGGGGAAATATGTATGATTTGGGATTAGTGAGCAAGATATAACCTATGTAAGAGATGCACTGGATGGATAACTTATTCTTCTTCTCATTCTTATCTATTTAGTGCATGGTAACCATGGGTTGATCATTGATTTACCTTTTTTTTATTTTTCTTTTTTCCTAAAGTATCCTTAGAATCTTTAGTGTGTAAATTGCTTCAAGGGACTATATAGATTGTGGTACTTTGAGATCAATTTTATATATTAAATAAATTCATATTGTAGAATAATGCATTTTTTTTTTAAATTGTGATAAGTTTTTTAGGTAATTGAGAAAGAAGTTGAAACAGAAACAGATTCTCACTTTTCACAGAATGAGTGATTGGAATGATTCTAATTCGCCTATGTTTTCTTTGCTCCTAAATAGGGCAAATGTGCTACCAGTTGCATTTTTGAAACTGCATATCAATCGTTCTATTTAAATAATAAATAAATAAAAACTACAATTTAGCATGCAACTCAAATTTTATTGGAGAAACTTTTGCAAATTGGGGGCTCATTATATAGGAGAGGAAATTCGTTTGTTTCGAACTTCATTTGAGGAAATTCATTGCAATGTGTATGAACCAAGTCAGTAATATTACATGAACCTGTAAATTGTATAAATAACAAGCCCATTTTTTTTTTAATTATAAATGATCAATGTTAATTAATCATTCATACAAAAAATGAACATTACATGAACGTGTCCAAAATGGTTCAAATATGTAGTTACTTCACGCCATACAAGAAACCTTCAATCTGACTTGAATGGTGTGAAAAAATATAACTGTATGAGGGAATCCCATATTTCTCAAAACACAAACTTTCTCTATACAAAAAATTCCCTATAATAACACCAAAAAAAAAATATTCCCTCCAAAATAAAGCTGCCGCCGGCAAAGTCACTCCCAAAAGTGTCAACTTGTAATCACTCCAAATCTGCAAAACATTCAAAAATAAATAAATAAATAACTAAAACAAGTTAGTAATAATATCAATGGATAAATTATGAAATAGAGCTAAGATCAAGTAAATAAATACTACATATAACACCCATTAAATCTTATTGACTTACCCGTAATTGAATACCCATCATCGTTTAAAGAGGGAACACGTGAAGTTCCAGCATTGTGGATAGGAGTAGGTCTAGCATGTTAACATAAGTAAGGATCATCTTAACATTTCCATTCATGAATTGCATCATGATGTTCTTCCTCGTTCTTATTGTGGTTGTCGTGCTTTGAAGGAATCCTGGTGCCCTCCTCAAGTATATAAATATTGTTATAAAAGTATATTAATAAAAGTTCGAATTAATTGCATAAACTATATAAGTAAACTTACGGGTTTAATTTTCCTGGACAATTCCTCTTGTCATGCAACTGTCCCCATTATTGCATGCATGACATTTTTGCAAATTTTGTTCTATTGTCTTTTCTTTTCCTCCTTTTATTCGCTTACCACACCCGTTAGCCCTAACTTTGTTGGGCTCTAGTAACACTGGAGGGGAAGTTGTAGTGCTTTTAGTACCAATTCCCAAATCGTTGCTACCTTCCGCAATAGAAAGTGAGTTCATTCTGCATTGAATAGACAACAATTCTCCTTTCAGTAGATCGGTTCCTTCCACATTTGCAATGGCCGTATCAACTACACTTGCAAAAAGTTGATATAATTCATTACGCTGAACTAACAGGCCTATATCACCCCCATCTTCCATGTTTACTCCACTCCCTTCACTACTACAAAAACGTTGATAGATGACTGTGTTTAACAGTCATCTTTTACCAAAACAGTCATCTTTATTTTTAGAAAAAACAGTCATCTCTTCAGGCGTCATCTTTTATCATCAAATAAGATGACCGTTTTTTACGGTCATCTTTGAGAGTAATAGATGACCGTTTTTTAAAAACAGTCATGTTTGACTTAAAGAAAGAAGATCCTTTATTCATTAATACGGTCATCTTTTGTGCTATAGATGACCATTAAAAATGGTCATATATTCAATAAAACATGACTGGTTTTATCTTAAAAACAGTCATATATTAATATACTAGAAGGAACCCGCGCGATGCGCGGGAATAGCAAACTATGAGACAATGTTACAGGTTTAACTTCTCATTCCCTATTAGGACCACCACTAATTACGTTTCATCTGAGCGTTAGTTGATACCAAGTGAAAGTTATACCCTATTAACAAAAAAGAAATGAAGACAACTCATATGTTCAAAAATATAAATATCTTAAAAAAATGCTAATGATCCATAATATAATTTCTTAACTAGCAAAGACCCGTGTGATGTGTGGAAATTACAAATAAATATCGTCAACTCAAATGCTTAGTGAAAACGTGACAACCTATTTAAACAAAGGCGAAAATCCCAAAGAATATAAGTTCAAGGAAAAATATTTAATCATTGATTGAACTTTTGTCAAATATACTTTCAAAAACCCATCAAAACACAATAATTGTTTTTATAATGAACTAAGGCTGTGTTTGGTACGTGGGTTTAGGGGATGGAATGGAATACTTATTCCATTAGTAAAAAAAAAAATGGAATGTTTGTTTGCCAAGGGAATGGAATCCTTGTTCTTTGAGATTGGCCATTCCATCAAAATGATGGAATAATCATTCCACACCCACAAGAGAGAATGCTAATTCCAGCCAAAGAAAGAAAAAAATCAATGCCCGTGGAGCCCACCCCCTGACAAAAATCATTATTCCCATTCTCTTCTCATCTCATCTCATCCCCATCTCTCTCTCTCTCACTCAAAAAATCACCTGCAATTTCATTTTTTTTTTTTTTTAGTCAAATAATTTCATTGGCCGTAGGAATTTTGTTTCATTGGCCGTAAGAATTTTGTCGCTGTCGCCGATCTCGTCGCCTTCGCTGATCTCGTTGCCAGCGCGAAGGGAAAGTCATCGCCGTCGTCGTTCTCATCACCGTCCCCATCGTCGTCGCGCCTCCATAAGACGCCGTCGTCGTGGCGATCTGATCACTGTCGTCGTCCCAGTGCTGTCGCCGTCCTTGTCTTCATCTCCTCCCAGATCTACAACTCATAGAGCATAACAGCCCTCTTGGTTGTGGTAGCCATGGTAACCCCGTCGATTACAACAGTTGTCGGATGGGTATGCCATGACAAAGATGATGAAAAAAAAAAACGCAAGATTCAATCTTAATGATGATGATGACAGTGGCCATAAAAAAAATGGGTATGGATTTGGGATTTGGGTTTCATATGGGTGTGAGGGGGAGAGAGGGAGAGAAAGGAGTATGAGAGGGGTATACGTATCTTATGAGTGGGCAAAGAGAGAGAGAGAGAGAGAGAGAGAGAGAGAAAAAGAGGAGAAGAGGGGTGGTACGGGAAAGGAAGGAAAAAAAAAATCCTGCTGACATCACTATGTGGGTTCAAAATGAATGAGAGAATGAGATTTTAGAGGGAAAGATTATGAGCTTACCACGTCATCTATGGATGAGGTCAGCAAAACTCTTAAATATAGTATTAGAATAGATAATATGACCGTTTTTAACAGTCATCTTATGTTCTTAAAAACAGTCATATATTACCATATAAGATGACTGCTTTTCACAGTCATCTTATGTTATTAAAAACAGTCATATATTACCATATAAGATGACTGTGTGACTATATAAGATGACTGTTTTTCACAGTCATCTTATATTCTCAAAGCCAGTCATCTTATGTATTAAAAGATGACTACAAAAAACAGTCATCTTATCTATGGCTCCATTTTTTTTTTTTTTAGGTATTCATATACAAAAAATTTGTCATATACTATTTACTACCCTTCAAACCTGTTATTAAATTTAATACATCAACCTGTTTATACAAATTACTCAATAATTAAATTCTCAATATGAAATGAAAGAAATTAAGACAAATAAAATAACAAAGGAAACTAAATCACTCATATTAATTATAAAACTATCATTTTCATTTCATTGAATTAGAATAACATGGTTTCAAAAGTCACCATTTCCTTGACCCAACTAGTCCTACATACAATATTTTAGATGTTAAAATGAAAAACGGATCTAAAAAGACAACATCCTTATAAAAATTTCACCTTTTGCCATGTTACATGATTCAACTACACAAAAAGAAGCCATCAGGTGAGAATTACAAAAAAAAAAAAAAAAAAAAAAAAAAAATTTAAAAGCGTCATCTATCAACCTTTTTCTTGTAGTGCTTCCATTAATTTTAAACATTTTACACTTTTTGTCCACCTCTTCAATATACATTTACTTAGCAACTTGATGTATTGTTTTCTAAAAATGAAATAATGTAACATGTGCTGACATGGAATCACCTCCCACTCAACATTCTTACAACTACAACATACAATATCAGAGTTATTGTCCTTGACAATCACCCTTAACCTGTCAGGTATTTCTTTCTCTGCATTTTGCTTTTGACTGCTTTTTCCATCATCTAACCCATGCCTTTGAACTTCATATATAGTCTATATCTCATCATCAACCTTAACAATACCCCCACACTTCATGTATTCCCACAACTCTACTTGAAATTGTTCAAACATTGCAGGTGTATAAACATCAACCTTTTGCTTCTCTATTGCAAATAGAGTCCGTAACATAAGTTGTTCGTGATAATCAACATGGTCAGCTTGTAACTCGACATACCTTTATCGTGCAAGTACCCTATGTGAACCCACGAAAAAGAAAGCGCGGAGCCCACAAGGGTTTGGCAAAAATATAAGGGGTTTAAAGACAACAAACAAAAAAGGAGTCGCCACCTCATTTTTTAGGGAAAAGAGGAAAACCACAAAAATGTTTTATTTTCAAAACCACATGACTCCATTAAAGGAAAAACAAAGTCTTTGAAACCAGAAAATTGGATTCGGGGGCTAAGTTACGACGTGGGAAGGTTCTGGGCAAAAACCCATAGGCACCCACATCGCCCGAGTTGGTCTCTTAATTTGATTGGGTTAACTTAATATCTTTTCCACTCAAATATCATCATATATCATCACAAGGCAGCATGCATATCATATATTTCATCCAATCATCTCATGCACAATCACTCAAATAAAACAAAACAAAAAAAAGAAGAAAAGAAAAGAAAAGCCTAGGATACTTGGATCCTAGAACGGACTTGAGCCTCACGAAGAGCGCCTACGTACCATGCAGCGAAATACATGGATCAAAGTCCACGTAATTCGAATAGAATAGGGTTACAACCTAATACAAACCTATGGTAAATACCCTAGGTTTCCTCATTTGAAAATACATCGATTTAATCCAAAACTGAAAACTTCCACAAGAGGAAAACTTTGATAAAAACCAGAATTTATTATTGAAGGAAACCTTTGATAATTACCATAAGCTTGTATTAAGAAGTAACCCTAGGAGGGAGAAGAGAAAAGATAGAAAAAGAAAGGTGAATTAGGGCACCTTTAAACCCTACTTACCTGAGCGCACAAGCTCCAAACATTAGCCATTTCAGACCATAGCAGCCCTATTTGCAATAGGACAAGCATTGTACCTGTTTGCACCCTTACAAGTGCACCAAATCATGCAAAGAAAACAAAATCCTAATCTGGACAGAACCATGACAAAGCCTAAAATCATCCATTAATCATGCAAACAACAAGAATAACGAATAACTAAGGACTCTAACTCAATCCTACATGCAATGACCTAGCTAACATGCATAGAAACCAAGAAATCCACTAATATGAATGCAAACCTAGCATGATTCAACTATATGCAGCATATATAGAATGATTATGATGAGCAACAACTCAAAAACTAAGCTAAACATGCTGTATGAGACCTACGTGATTTCAGGGTTATCGAAACCCTAATCTCACAAATATGCATAAAAACCTACTAAATGACTCTAAGACATGCTCAAATTATCATGAATATCGTTCATATCATATATATTAACTAACAGGAGCATCAATTCATGATAATAATCACAGCAACCTAAACATATGAACTATGCATGATTTAAGAGGATAGAAAGAGTAATACTTTCAAATCCTTAGTAAACCAGGGATTATCAAGCATATAAAGCCATAAACTATCCTAAAATCATTCATATAACATCACATAGACATTGAATTCAATCCATAAGAAGAGCAATTGCATGCACCACAACTATCCTAGAAGAAGAAGAAGAAAGAGAAGAAGGAGAAGCAGAAATTCATGTTCAGCATAAAAGGGATAGGCTTACCTCTTGTAGACTCTTCCTTGTCTTCAATCCTCTTGTTTCCTTGCTTGCTTGGGGTTGAAGAGCCTCCTCTTGAAGTCCTTCTAGCTCTCTAAACTCGTAGCTCCCTCTCTCTCTAAGTGTAAAGTGCAATTAACCTCCCCCCATGTGCTGAATATCATGTCCTTTATATAGAGAACTGACCCCCTAAACCAATGGCTAGGATTAATTCATTAAACAATGATCCTAGGGCTATTAGAGACTCTCTTGGTGCTCAAACAACTCAAACCTACACACTCCTAAGCTCAGACAAGTTGTTTTGGCGGAGGAAACCGTCAAAAGAGGGAAAGAAGAATCAGAGTTTGACTTAAAGAAGGACTCCTCGGGTGACTAACTAGGCCTGGACGGTTAGCCGTCTGGGCCCAGACGGCTGACCGTCCAGCCCCGGACGGTTACCCGAGGGTCCTCTATTTTTTCTCCGGTTTTGACTTCCACTTGCTTTAGAAGTCCTAAAATCTTCAAATTAAGTCCGATTTTGACGAAATAAAAGCCAAAACGACCGTGTTTCGAAGGGGAACACATTTTTAAGTATTTTGGGACAAAAATCCTCAACCATGGGTGCATGGTTGGGTTTTACAAAGGTGGTTAACCATGGTGCTTCACCGTCGCTAAGCTGGGTTTGTACACAAGGTCGAACCGAATGCTTTCCCAATCAAAAATCGATCTTTCTAAACATGTTTAGGACATAAATAAAGCCCAATTGAAGTTAAATAAGAGAAAATTGATTGGGTCTTATGAGTCAATTTGAGCAAACCAAGAAAGGGTCTTTTAGCCAACCCAAACCATTACAAGCCGAATTGATCTTAAACCATTAATTCATGAAATTGAACCTATATATGAACTCTATATAACCATATGAACTTGATGGGATGACTCGGGATTCATTCCAAGGTCAAATGGAAAATATACGGCTTAAAAGACGTTTATGCCCTTAAAGTCGCAAAAGTTCTTATTGACTATCGAAATGAACTCCAAATCACTTCAAAATTCATACACATGATATTCAATGCCATAGAAACTCAATGCAAAAGACTAGACCCAAAAAGGACTCAAAATCCTACATGAAATGATATGTCCTAGCTAAGGTGACAAAAATGGGGTGTGACACCCTATTGCACCTTGTGATAAAATCCATCAAAGAATTTCTCTTGTCCACGTACTTCTTGAAGAATACATGATTACTCTCTGCTCTTTGACTAGCTGACATTCTAGTAGAGAAAATGTGTTTCACAAAAGCAGGAATCCACCTATCTCGCAAATTAAACATTGTTGTTAACCAACCATGTCCTTCTAGCTCAATTTTTTCAATAAGATCCACCCATCTAGACTCAAATTCCTATGGGTTCTCTGAGTCCTAAATATAGTTGCGAAAGCTTGGTAGTGTCGGTCATAAATGGCATAATCAAGTTTTTTAGAGAACTTTTTCAAAATGTGCCAAATGCAAAACTTATGAGTCGTATTTGAGAGTACATGTTTAATAACTATCTCCATAGCTGGATCTTGATCAGTAATAATCATCTTGGGGGGGGACCTCCTGGCATTGCTTTCAACCATTGCTCCAAAAACCAAATAAAAGTTTCATGACTCTCATCACATAGGAACCCATAAGCAAATGTTATTGTTGGCCCATGATAGTTAACTCCCAAAATTGATGTGAAAATCATTTCGTACCAATTTGTGCTATATGTAGTGTTGAACATACAACATCTCCAAAAACTTTTATGCCTCCCTACTAGTTGCATCTGCCCAAAAGATATGAGAGATCCGATTCTTATCATCTTTCTAAATCGTGTATGTAAAATAGGGATTCTTTTCTTTTTGAGCAAGAAAATGTTCATTCAATATATCTGCATCATGGCCATCATTTTCTTTCCTTACATTTCTTCTAACATTCCTTATATCCAGCTCAGTGCATCCAACGTTTTGCAAACCACTTGACTGTAACTCAAAAACACTCATCTGCTGGTATGTAGGGATATTTACATCACGCATAGTTTGTGCCAACAACCTTTGTGCTAATGAGATATGCCGATGGGATGGCAAAAACTGAACTTTCCGGGGGGTTAAAAAACTATGGTTGTGAGGCCCAACAAATACAGTGATTTTGAATTTTGAACCTGATTTCACAACGGCAAGTTTTGCCTTGCAACCTTCTCGTGTTAGCTCCCGATACCTCTTTGGTTGTTTAGAATGTTGAACTATTTTCTCACCTTCTTTTGAGCATATATATTCCTTTCATACTACTACATTATCCTTCTTGTGACTATCACCAATTCGAACACTAAATCCCCCTTACCTCGCATAATTGTTGTAAAAGTAATGAAAATTATCCAAAGAGTAAAAGTCTTGGCCAACAAATGGTTTGTGTCCATGCATTATGTGAGCGTCGTGTCCTAGACCACGTCAGGCTCGGGGGTAGTACGCTACTAACCACGAATGATTAGGGCGAAAAAGGAGTCAACACAGATTTGGCTTCGGGAACCAATTGACCCTTAGGAAGGGTCTAACTTACCATAACCAGAGATCGTTCGGGTTCAGAGCAAGGGTACGTGGATGGGAAGGTGTTAGGCACCCATCTACGCCCAGCCGAGGCCGGCCCCCACATGTACTTATTGGCTTTAATTAAAAAGGACTTAATTAGGCTCAACCATATTCAATTAATTCAATGATTTAATTCAATCGATGGCACACAATGGCAAATAGGTATGAAATCAAGGAAAAACAAGAGAAATAAATATATACACAGAAAACAAAAGCATTTAACAAAATCGAATCATACTTACACAACCTGCAAAACAAGGATTAGTCAGCAAAACGTGGGTTATGCACGTACGTGCATATGAGATGCACATACGTGCGTCTCATACGTACGTACGTACGTACGTGCCTACGAAAATCTCATCCCGTGCTTACCATGTTGTGCCCGAACGAATCTATGACTCGAATATATGCAATAAAATGGCTACAATGCGATTTAGGTGACAATAGGATAGCCTAAACCTAGATAATGGAATGATAGTAAGTGCTAATGAAGATGCAATAAACAGTATTCATACATGTAGGCCTAAATTATGTGAATCGAATGCCAAGAATTAATGGAGAGATATGATTGCGGAATTCTACCTATCCTTTATGCTCGAACAATATATAGAATATTGAATATCATATGCAAGGGATGAATAGATGCTAAAACGAATCTGAATGCCAACCATTAAATGAAAGGGATGCGGAAGATGTTATGCACATTTCATACAATTAATAATCATGATAAATCACAAGGAAATGGAATAAAGGATTGAAAATCATTACCCTCAGGTACGGGTAACAGCAATTTCTCCACGAGCTTGCTTTTCGGACCTCTCGCAGTCACAACTATGAGTTTTCGGATCTTTCGGGGTGGAGGCTGGGTGCAAAAGTTGGATCCCTTCTCTTGGTTGAAAGTGGGGTATATATAGGGAGGTATTAGGGTTTATTTTGGAGTTCATTAGGGTTTCTCAGTCGCCATTAAGCAGCTGTCAGCGTAGGGGCTTCACAAGGAAAGAAACGATTTAGGGGGGAAAAGCTAAAAATTTCAAAAATAAAAGGCATGATCGTACGTGCATGGAAGATGAACGTACGTGCATGATCCATGCTCATACAATCATGGGGTATCAAAAAGTATCACAAAGCCACGTTGCATGATCGTACGTGCGTGGAAGATGCACGTACGTGCATGATCCATGCTCATACGATCATGGGGTATCAAAACTATTAAAAAGCCACGTTGCATGATCGTACGTGCATGGAAGATGCACGTACGTGCATGAACCATGCTCATACGATCGTGGGGTATCAAAACTATCAAAAAGCCACGTTGTGCCTGCATGGGTCCTTTGAGCTCGCTTGTGGTAGTTCATTTGCTGTTGCCCTTCATCATTGGGCTTAAAGGTGGTCTGAAATATTAGGCGGTACAAAATTACTGTAGGAATATAGAAAGTTTCCAAATTGGTTGAGGATGAATCCATTGGTTGTGTTTGTGGTTCTTCATATTCATCCACTAATTCAACCTTGAAATCCTCCATTGATCTGTTCGTAGCAAAATCATAATAAGGCATTGTCATTCAACATTATAATAAAATCATACTAATGCATGGTTTTCCTACCTATTTTATACAAATGAAACATTATCTACATAAAATCTTAACACAAAACATAAATAATACAATATTTTGTTAAAATGCAACAAAAAACATTAATGGCATTTGGAAGGCACAGCCATGCAATGTTCCAATGTTTTTAAAAGAAGATAAAATTTCAAAGATGCTTATAAAATAAAGAGGATAGTAAATTTGGGGATATTAAGGTAGTGTGAAAAGCATCTATTGTAACACCATCCACCACAACCCTAACCCCCAAAAATAAAATAGGTATAGCAAAATAACCAACAGCCCATAGCACACCTAGTATAGCCAATTCTGCATTTAAAAAAAATATTATAAGGCAGAGAAACTTGCATTTCTATGTTTGCCCCACTTTCTTAAAAAATAACATTCAAATGATAATAGACCATCATCCTTGATGGAAAACAAGTCTTTTACCCCACTGCCTACTTAAATATACTAGCCATTCCATCCAAAAAGTTCAACTGGCAAGCCCCCTTTTATGGAATTTAATGTCTAAAAAGGTTCACAGAATTCTAGTTTATTATTAAATCTTCCATTTTATTTTCCTAGCAATTTTTTTCCCAAAACCATTTACTATACTTTCTCTGATAATCTCATTTACCACTCATTGGAAAACTGATTGTCAGTACAATTAGTAGGATGAAACAATTCTATACCTAGGTGATTGTAATAATATAAAATTAGACAAATTAATTAATTGGAAGGATCATTTCTCTTTAAAAGGAATTAACAAACCTAATAACAATTAATGTTTCCCCACTATCTTTGTGTTAGTTGGATTCAAAGGATTACAAGTATTAACTAACAAGCCTTAGTGACAAAAAATATAAAAGATCTTATACACGTATATCATGTTTATAGTGACCCAATTCACAATAGTATTCAAAACATACAGTTCACCATAGTTTTCACAAAACAAAAAAAAAAAAAAAATCACAATAAGCAAACCAATTCGTAAACTGTACAAAGGTAATAAGAGTTTCAGCCACTGTAGACACCCCATTTTCACCCCTATAAGTTCATGATAGCATTTGGTTAGGTTTAGAAGCATTTAGGAGTCCCTAAGCCTTAAAGAACACTTTTGCCCTTTTAAGCCTTAGGAGAATAGGTCATTATTGCATGCATGTTTTTGTTTCATGGCTGAGTCCCATCACTTGCATTTAGTTTCTAGGATCATTTTGAATATGTGTGTCAAATTTGGTTCAATTCCAGATAGGTTTGGATAGTTAATTAGAACTTTTGCGACTTGAAGGGCAATTTCGTCTTCTACTTTGTATATTTTCTAATTGACCTTGAAACTTGTTCCGGGTTGTTCCATTGATCTTAAAATAATGTAATGAGCCTAATTAAAGTGCCAATATAATTGTTGAATAGGTTTTGGATTGGTTCACCATATTACTCTATGGCTAATTTACCATTTTCCGGTTAACGGCCTCTTGAAAACCCAGCCACTTGACCATGGTCAGGGATTTTTGGTCCAAGAATATTCTAGACTTATTCTACATTGAATCCTTGAAATTTTGGCTTTTGAATCACTCAAATTGGAGTTAAATTGAAGAATTTAAGTCCGTTTGAAGTTAGGAGTCCGAAACGGGTCAGAAATCCTCAAAAACTTGGAAACCTGAGTTTTGTCTCGGGTGACCGGTTGGGCTCAACCGGTTGGACCGGTTGGGGCCAACCGGTCACCCGAGCACTATGCTTTAATTTGTCATGTTTTGAAGTTTTGACGGTTTTGGATTCTTTTACTCCGAATTTCCTTCTTCCAAAGGACTTCTAAACCTATTGGGATGTGGTTTTGAGTTGTTTAACATCTATGGGATTTAATTATAGCCTTAGATTAGTTTTATGGTGAATTAATCTCAGCCATTGGTTCATATGGCTGGTTGGTTATAAATAGAGGCTCATTCATCAGCATAGTGGACTTTTGACACTTCATATTCATAAGAGAGATAGGGAGAACGAATTTGCACACACTCATATCACTTGGAGGAGACTTTCTACTGCAATTTCAAAGGAGAACTAGAAGGGGACCAAGCCAAAGAGAAGGAAGGACACAGCGAAGACCTTTGCTTTGTTGTAAGTCTCCTTTGCATCCTTTTACGATTCCTTCTTCTTCTACTCCATTCTCTACATAGTTATGGCTTAGAATTGAATTAGGAATCATATATACTCTATATTTTAGAGTGTATATGATTCAAATATGATGTGAAAGCATGCTAGTAGAGTAGGAATTATGAATTGCTTGCTGTTAGATTAGTTTCTCTCTAGAATAGGAGGTGCACTTTGCACTGAAATTTTGATGATTTGTTTGGTTTGTTTTCTCTTCATGGTTTAATTATATGCATGATTTTAAGCATCTTTTGTATAGGACACTTGCTGTGTAAGCTTCATCTTCATAGGTGTATGGATGATTATCCTTTTAGAGGATAATTATCGTCCTTAGAGGGTGAAGTTGTGCATAGGTGTTTTCTATAATGTGTTTAAGTGCGCCATGAGTTTATTTGCATTCTTAGACATATATTTTACATAGGATATGTGAAGAAATCATTCATATGGAGTGATATGTAGAACTATCTTAGGATAATTCTTAAGAAAGCTCGCAGTAAGAATGATTAATTCATATACTTACATAAAGTGTTTATCTAAGGCTTTAGTTATTGTTTTCTTTTCATGTTTTGGATTGTCATATGATACCTTCATTATGATAATTCATATTTGGCATGATTTTGGTAGTTTTATGCATGTTAGGGTGTTTAGAGCATATAGGAGCATATTAGGATTTTGTTTCTCTTTTGATTTTTTTGTTCTTTGCATGAGTATTAGGTCATTATATGCATATTTAGTATTCTGTCCAGATTTGAATTAGTCTATCTAATGATGATTTGAGCATGAATCTGGTTCGTTTGAGCTTAATAATTGCCCTATAGAATACATAAGGTGATTAATTAGTGTTTTCTCGATGTTTCAGGATAATTTGCATATGGTAAATGGTTCATGGTAAGTTTGTTTCGATTTGTTCTCTTCTCCCCCCTTTGGGTTATTTTCTTTACTTCGGACTGTAATTCTTAAGTTTCCATGTTTTCTAAAACTCCTTTTTGAATAAGAGTTCTATCTCTTTTAGAACTCTACTTTCATCAAAATTCTGTTTTATCCAGAGTTCTATCTATTTTAGAATTCTACTTTTCCTAAAACTCTTTTTTTGAATTAGAGTTCTATCTCTTTTAGAATTCTACTTTTCTCAAACTTCTTTTTTAGATAAGAGTTCTATCTCTTTTGGAATTCTATCTTTTCTCAAATTCCTTTTTTTGGAAGTTCTTCTTTTCTTTTAAAACTCTTTTTTTCTTTTAATGGAAACTTAGGGTTTGCAGTTCATTGTAAAGGGAGTAACCCCTTCTCAATCGAACTACGTGGACTTTGATCCTTACATCTTTGTATGTAAGGTACATAGGCGCTCATTTGATGTTCAAGTCCGCCCTAGGATACTAAGTATCCTAGGTTTTCTTTTTCTTTCTTTTTCTTTTTCTTTTATCCATTTGTCTATCACATATATGCTAGAGGAGTAGGATGGACCCATGCTTATCCATTTATCCATCACATATGTTTGCTAGAGGAGTAGGATGGATTTATTCTCTTATTCTCATCTCTTGCATGCTTTCCATATCTCTCATATTTGTTCATGGATGTTTATGTGCTTTGTGGATGTTTATTGCTTTATGGATGTTCATGGATGAATGGATAGTTTATAGATGATTCTTTACATATGCATGGTGACTAAATAAGAAGTGATTGAAATAGCCCATATAAATTTAGAGACCCATTTTGGGGCGATGTGGGTGCCTATAGGATGTTTCCTAGAACCTTCCCACATCGTAACTTAGTCTCCGAATCCTCTCTTGTTTTGTAAGACCTGCTTTTCCTTGATCGGAGTCATGTGGTTTGTTTTCAAAGGTTTTCTTAAAAAACTGTTTTTATGGTTTTCCTCTGTTCCTAAAAATGAGGTGGCGACTCCTTGTTTGATTGTTTTTGTGAACCTTTTAAAAACCAGATTTTTATTAATTTAAATCTCTACAAGTCTTTTTTAAAAGAAGGGTTCTCCTTACCCCCGGATCGAAACCCGTGGTTTACAGTCTGGCGACTCCAATGGGGATTAGTGGACTAGACTCAAGTAGTTTATATGGGCTAATTTAATTGCTTAAATTAAAATCAATCACTTGCATATGCTTGAATGTGTGCTTACTTTATTGCATTGTGTGCGCAATTGCATTTGAATGATAGGTCGATGTATCCTTGCCTTTTTGATTGGCCTAGCCTTGACCTCGGTTCCCTTCGTTCTCGGGTGTCATGTTTGTAAAGCTATCAACTCCTCTTGCCACGTATCCTTGGGTTCCACCCTTAGGTATATTAAATGGATCAACACGTACCACTTGACTCACACGGCATCCCTCATGCCACATGTGATAGGAATATGGTTGGTTCAAGCAAGTAGGGGACACTATCCTACCCTTTTAGTGTATATAGTGGACTGTTTAGGACACATGGACTCACCTAGCTTAAAGTCACCATGCTTATGGAATGAATGCATGTATAAAGAGAATGTATGTATGGAATGTATGTATGGAATGAATGTATGTGTGGCATGAATGTGTGTTGTGGGAATGAATGCGAATGGAATGAATGGTAATGCAATTCATGTCACGATTCTTTGGGAAGATGAAACAAGCCCTTAATACAGTGATCCAGGATCTTGTTCTTGAATGCAATTGGGATTATAAATGAATGCTGAGTGGGTGGTTAATTCTAATGGGTAGCATGACTCTAAAATTAATAAGCCTACATACCCTTAGTATGTCACTTTATTCCTTGCCCCAAGGGGCACCTTTAAGGATAAAGCGTCCAACTAGGGGCATGTTAAGTTTGAGCCTAATTCTTTTGTCCAACATAAGTGGTTGCATCACCATGTTGTCATAGTCTTGGGAAATGTGAGTGCTTGATTGTTTTAATTGTGGTTAATGGCTAAGGTCTAAGGTTAAGTGTTTACTCTCTACCTTTAGGATGTCATTTCACCCTTGGACCCAAAGTCCATTTAAGGTTGGATTGTCTAACTAGGGGCATGCCCTATAGGATTGAACCCTTTTGTACAAAGTGCAATCATGGACCTTGTTTTTTTCTTTTTCTTTTTTTTTAAAAAAAGGGTAAAAAAATTTTTGGGCATCCTCTAAAAGGAAAATTTGTTTTAAAGGAGAGTGCTAGCTTGGACCCGTGATTCATTCGGTCGTCTGATTAGAACAAACTCCGAAAAAGACCTCGCCATGGATGAGACTTTTGCATTGGGTAATCCGACTACATCTGAAAGGACATTTGCTTCTGGGAATTCTGCGGACCCACGAAGGATTGAAAGGCTATTGAATGACATATTAGGAAAGTTAGAAGAGGTGTCGGTAAAATCTGAGACTACAATGAGAATGGCACAAGAGATCAATAACCGAACCCCTATCCTTATCTACAATATTCCCCCAGACCAATCCAACCCATCGGCACAAGCCCAAACTCCACCACCCAATCCACCATACAATCAACCTCCACCACAAAGTCACCCACCACATACCCAACCTCCACCTCATAATCAATCCCCATTTTACACCCAACTTCCACCACATAATACCCAAGTCCCCATCTACAACTAATCATCCACTTCCATCCCCATCATATCACCTATTATAACCCCTCCTATGACCGATGACCAAAAGCTAATGGTTGTAAGGATTGTGGCTATAGAAAAGACTTTGAAGGGTATTCACCGTGCTGATGATTTTGTGGATATTCATACCTTATCCCTCTTCCCCCAAGCAAGGTTTCCTACTTCATTCAAGATGCCTGAGTTAGAGAAATTCGATGGGACTGGTTGCCCCAAAACCCATTTAAAGATGTATGTTCGTGCTATGCAACCCCGTGGAGCTACTGAAGAGTTGATGGCCCAATTGTTCCATGAATCTTTGAGTGGATCATCTATTCAATGGTTTCTAAACTTGGATGAGTCTAAAACTCAAACTTGGAAAGATGTTTGTAAGGAGTTCTCCGACCACTACAAATACAACGTAGAGATGGATGTGACCCGTCGTGACTTGGAGACCACTAAACAAGCTGCAAATGAGACCTTCTCCTCCTTCATCACTAGATGGAGACTTAAGGCCTCTCAAATGGCGAACCAGCCCAATAAAGAAGAACAGATTCAGATGGTAGTCAAGAACCTTCTTCCTATTTACCATAAACATATGTTTGCAAACTATTTCCCAAACTTCAAAGCTTTGGTTGGAGCTGGAACTCAAGTAGAAGATGCCATTAGTGATGGTACAATTAAGGAAGAGGAGCAATCAAAGAATTCTCGATCAGGAAACAGTGGAAAGACTCATGGAGACGTCAATACCATATCTCCCCAACAGTCTCGCCAATTCACTGAACTTCACATGCCATTGAGTGATGCTTTTGAGAAGTTGAAGGTGAAAGGTTTGCTTCAACCTCTTGACCCAGCACCATTACCCAATCCATTGCCCCGTCGTTTTAAAGAGAATGAGTATTGTGACTTTCATCAAGGCAAGGGGCATAGCACTAATCAATGTCCAAGGTTGAAACATGAGATCCAAGACCTCTTTGACAAAGGAATTGTTTCTCCACCTAAGGCATCCAATCATTCATTCTAAATAAGGTGGACAATAGTTGAAGAAGATGGTGACCACCTGATACTCCATTTAGTGCTTACTTTTGCACCAATTCCATCATAACTACCTATAATGAAAAGTCTAGGTTTGTCTGGTTTGAAGTAGACTTAGGATTTGTCTTTTGGGTTTTTATTTTGTTGGTTTCTTGTGTCTTGCAAGATTCCATGGTTTTAGGTCTTTTGAGTATGCTATTAAGTCCATTTCCTCCTAACTAGTTGCTTTTGAGTCTGTTGTAACTATTTAGTGCTTTTTAATGTCTGCTTTTGAAGTGTAGGTTTTCCTTCATCTAATAAAATGTTGCATTTTCTCATTCTTCTCATCAATCAAATGACAATCAAAGTGGCATGAAAATATTTCCTAAAAGCTCAATGAACCCCTTTCATGCTCAATGAGTAAGGGGCATGAACAATAAATAATGAATGAACTGTAATTGATTAACTTGGAATTAATGAAGAGCTTAAAATGGTAAACATGGGGACCACTCTCCCACTCCACTACATGAAGCCAATGAAGGAAATTTTGAAATCTTGCGAGGATGAATTTTGATGAATGAAAGAAGAAACTTACTACAAAGCTCAGATTTTTAGAAATGATCTACCACTCTCTTTCTAAAAAAAAAAAAAGCAAAAAAAAAAAAAAAGAAAGAAAAAAATTCAATTAAAAAAAATAAATGAAGAAGAAAAAGAGTGGATAGGTCAACATACATTTAAGAGCACCAAAGAAGATCAAGGACAATCAAAAGAAGACTTTGTGATCAAGAAGACTACACCATCCATTCAAGGAACACAAAGAAGAGTCCAAGCCAAGTTGGGGTGGTCCCTATGTAGATATGTGTAAAGCTTAAGCCCGCTAGGTCAAAAACCTGCAAAGGTAACTTAGGCAAAAGTTAGGGCATTGAAAAAATGAATGATAAATGTGATGAACTACGAAGACCTGATTCTCCACTAAAAGAAAAAGATTGTTTGTTTGCATTGATTTTGTGTTCTCATGAGATTAAAGTGGAGATACGTAGGCAACCCATAAAGTCACTTTGGGTGCGGTCCAATTCATTGGAAAAGGAAAAAGAAAAAGAAAAAAAAGATAGAGAAAAAGAAAGAAGTTTTGCACATAACTAATCATTGAAAGCAATTCTTTCTGACTAAGTTAAGAAGAAGCAGTTTTGTTCATTGAATTAATGAGCTTAAAATACTACATGCCACTAAGAGAGTTAATATGATTATTCTTTCTCTTCATCTTCCCAATTTGTTCTTGTTTTGTTTTGTTCTCCCTATTTTCCTTTGTCTGTTCTTTTTTCCTTTCTTTTTCCCCTTTGCTTTGTGTCTTCAGTGGTCATTGACCGCGTCTTTAAGAATTATTGTTAGGCATGATTTATTCCTGTGGTCCATCATGTCTGGTTCCATTCTTAACTTAGGCTCTTATCATAGATTTAATGATGGAAAAAGGGCAACAGTAGTCACTATGGAATCATCTGACTGGTCTAGTGAAGAAATGGGCCGTGAGATTTATGGGGTTGAATTCGCTATGATTGAGGTAGTTCGCAAGTCTGAGGTGAAACGGGTATGAGACTCCATAACTCATGGAATGATTTGTTTGTCTTAATTGGTTGAAGAATAAGTTGAATTTGATGAAGAAAAACAGGCATGACACTCTGTGAACTTGGGGGTAGATTTATTTTTCATGAACAGAAGGGGCATGAGACTTCGGCATTGGGGTAATTTTGCATAATTCAAGAAGTGTGAAAAAAAAAATGAAGAAAAGAAGGAAAAGAAAAGCCTGCTAGGTTGAAAACCTGAAAGGGTAGCCTAGGCAAAAATTAAGGCAACCCACTAGATCGAAAACCCAAAAGGGCAATCTAGGCAAAAGTTAGGGTACTTGAAAAGAAATGAAAAGAAATGAAGGGTGTGTATGTTCTATCTTTACACCATGAAAAGGAATCACGGGTTTGATTTAAACCTCCTATGAAGTATTGGACAGCGACTAATTTCTAAATATTCAAGTGAAGTGAGATAATGGAGAGATGGTAGAGAAATCAGCCCTACACAATCAACAATGTCAAGTTGATGAAGGTGAGGCATCTTAATGGCGCTTATTAATCCATTCAATTGTTCGAAATTCTAGCAGTTCCAGTGATGGAAAACTCTAAAGCACGCCACCCCACGAAAAAAGTGGTCCACATTTTTCGAACTAGACATTCCCTCGATGTGGAGAGATTCGAGGAGTGGAAGCTGCCAAAATGAACTCCAAAAATGGACCCTATCCCACAAACTATCCAAGAGACTCCCTATCCTCAAAAGATTCTCGCACTGCAAAATATTGTAAATATCTCAATGGTTGGACTACATTAAGACAATAATACCAAAGTTGTGACCTTCATCGACAACCAAAATTCCTCACATTATCACCAAATTAAGGAGAGATTTCTCTGCACTTTTGTTTCAATCAAAACACTCCCTCTCACACCACTGGAGAAATTTTGTTTTTCACTTATCCAAAAAAAAATTGTTTTTCGCAGACCCACCTCAAAAAGGCTACTAGCAAAATGTCCTAGTGATAAATTATATATCCCATTCCCCTCACAAGGTTTGGTAACAGTGATATTATTAGATGTGGACATAATATTAACTTGTTATTTCACTGAAACTCTATTTTGGGTACCAAACAAGAAAAAAAGATTCTATTTTGATCAGTGTCTTGGCAAAAGGTCCATTTCTGAACAGCTGCACATAAGCATTTCTCTAATAACTAATATGCAGCTGTAAGTGTCTTGGCAAAATTTTAAGGATTCCAGTCAGTAGTGTGCACAATGAATCAAGATCAAATGTAATTTAGAGACTAATATTTAACTGGGCTTCAGCTGATTTAACAATAGTATTACAGTGCGGTTAAATACAACGGAAATTTCTATATGAGAAGTATCCACACAGAAGTATTTGCTGTAGACCAAGATGAAGAATAACTAATGCAAGTTTTGATTTGTTAAGAACATAGTCATGGTTACCTCAGGAAAAAATCTGATTTTGTTTTCTCTAAATTTCATGATTTATAAAATAAAAAATTGAAAAAGAGAAAATGCTTTGGAAAAGAATCAATGTCACCCAAGGAGGACCAAGAGTTCACATATTACCATCTTTCAAACACCATTCCCCTCTGCTTGGGAAATCAGCAAACGATACCCATATTCGCTCTAAATCTCGAGTAAACTCACTCTCCCTACCTAGGATTACAGTAGAGTGATCAGCATTTCTGATGATGTTAACCTCAGCAACCGGCACCTTCAACTTGACATTGTTGCTACACTCCAATGGGACTACCTGGTCCCTATCACCTTGGATAATGTTAATTCTCGCTCCAGACTTATTCACAGTTTCCAAGTACTCACCCATTAATTTTGCTCCTCCACATATCACATTATGCATGGTATGCCAAGCTGAGTGATGGGTGTGACTAGTCAAGTCCACAATCATGAAATGGAGATCCCTGAAAGGATAATTTATAAAGAAATAAAGGACCCCAAAAAAAAAAAAAAAAAAAAAAAAAAGAAAGACTAGTTACTAATCATAATATGCCTGCACAGCTAACACTAGAAACTACAAATGTATGTGACATGTTACCTTCTCCGAGTAAGTAATCTTAGAATCCATTCCCATGTCCTGTGATTTCGACAAACAAGGTAACAAACGCATCGACCCAAGTGCTCATACCATGACATAACTGATGAACCAAATAACAAAGGTGGCCACAGTTTCCTTTCTGCGAGTCTTTTTAGCGCTGTTAAACTAGCGCTGTCATTGTCAATAGAAGGGAAATAAGGCTGAAAGTAAAACAGCACAGAAAGATCTGAATAAGACTAATATATATAAGAATGAATGAAAACAAAGATGACAAATGGAAATTAAATAAAAAGAAAAAGAAAGCCCAAGTAAATGACAGTTCAACCTCAATGCACAACAATGCACTGTTTAACTAGAAAATTGGGCAAGCTCAATTAATTCTAAGGTTGGCCAATGAAAGACCCCCAATGCACAAGAAGAACTGTTGAACTACAAAATTGGGCAAGTTCAATAAATTCTAAGGTTGGCTAATGAAAGGAAGCATCGTAGTGTTCCTTGCACAGATACTAGTAATATTGAAGCGCATATGTAAATTAGATAATGTTGTGCACTGCACAGATACTAATAATATTGAAGCGCATATATAAATCAGATAATGTTGTGCACTCACCGGTGCTATCAGGGTCAATGATTTCACATGCATCGAGTACTTTGCAGCCAAGGCCAACGCTATTACACAGCCCATGGAGTGAGAAACCAAATGGAAAGAATTCAACTGAAATGGATGGATTACAGATTTCTCTATCATTTCCAAGTGATCTTTCAATGTGTACAAACAGTTCCTTGGCTTTGGGCTTCTGCCGAATCCTAAGAGGTCTACCGCAAACAACCTGTAATTACGCCGTACGGGTTCAGATAGATTTGGAAACACTGTTTCTGTCCAAAATGATGAAGAAGAGATGAACCCATGTAAGAATATGACATTTTCACCTCGCTTTCCTCTTGAATCTTCATAAGTGGCTGCCAAACAAAAATGGCCACAATATTAGTGAGTAGTAACTATCTTATACTACATTCAAAGACATTAGGACTGTGATGAACTGTAAGTTCTATCATTCTCAATGAAATTGGACTCCTAATTCTGACCAAATTCCTACTTCTCAAGTCCCCAGTTTATGGCATTTGTTGATAGGCTGTTCCCTAATGCTCCATTTGGTTGCAGGGAAAAATATGAGAGGAGAAAAAAATTAAATCTCTGAATTATATATATTTGGCTTATTGGAGGCAAGTTTTTCATTTTCTGAGAAAATTAATACAATATAAAATTAAAAATTCAGAATTTTTTTGTCTCTTCTGTTCCTCAATTTTCTCTCTAACCAAACTGAGGCTAAGGTTCACTTCAATTGGGAATCTTAACCACTTACAAAACGAGAGAGACATAAACTATAACGCAAGATTTAATAAATAAATAAATAAAAGAAAAGAAAAAAAGGCAAATGAGTTGTTACCTTCTGCAGGTTCCCTCACAACAACATGAAGCTTTTGATCTCCATTGCTCTGCCAAGAAACGCAAGAGTCACACCCACAGTCAGACCACCTATTTACCACCACCCCACCGCCTCTTTTCTTATCATCCTTCCTCTTTCTCAACAGTCCAAGAAAACCCATTTCCCGGAAAATGTTTTTCCTCCCATACAAAGTCTCTGACACTTCACCTTCTCCAACCCCACTCGCAGTCGTCCTCCCCTGTTCTTCCCTGTTTTTGCAGTAACATTGGGATGCATTCCCTTCGAAGAACTCATCAAGAAATCCGTAGAGTATGCAGAAAACAGTGTCCAAGAAATCCAGGAACAAGAAAACGATTAAACTTAAGGCAGAGAGGAGGATACCGGCGGCTTTTCTCGTCCATTTTCTTGAGAAAATTTCAGAAATAGTGATCATTTCTGGCTTGAGGGAGAGAGAAAGAGAGAGAGGCAGCGTCGAGACTCCAGATTTGGGGAATGGGGATTGAGCAATGGGCATGGTCCATGAAATCGAGAGGCTGCGATAAATGTTGAGCCACGTCGTAGAATCTTTTAGAGGAGAAGGAATTTGTCATATGCTCATATCAGGTGCAAAGTTCAAAAATTACGACAAATACTCCGGTTGGTGGCAATTTGAAAGGGCTCAACCCGATCACTCGGAGCCCAATACGAATTTTGGTTTTTTTCTTTTTTCTTTTTCTTTTTTTTTTTTTTTGGGTGGGTTGGAGAAGTTTGGGTGAATTTAGTTAGCCACAAAATTAAAAAAATAAAATAACTAGCTGAATTCAATTTAGGTTGAATGCGGTCAGAGGTTTCAAGCGACCCGTCGATCAAAAGAAATGATAGTTGGGACTTGGGACGAAACAAGGGGGACGAATTATAAGCGGACCTATTTGAATTCCCGAAATGCCCTTTTAGAGAGAAAAAAAAAAGAAAGCCAACTCTTTCCATATTTTTTCTTCATTCCAGATTTTTCTCCCGCGATCTACCATATATCTCTCCTTTCCACATTTTTCTCCCACTACCCACCTTATTTACACACGAGCCACCCCATTCCATAAATTTTTGTCATCACTTCTCATGGTTTGTTGGTTCCATCAAGCAACGAAGAGTCGAAGACCATACTGCCATGCCTCATGTCAATGAAGACAACGCCTCCAAGATTTGCAACTACAGGTTCATGATCTCCTGCCATTGTTTGAGGATTAGATAGGTGCGATTTTTGCAATGGATTCACCTCATAATTGAGCTCGATTGGCCACTGTCGAGAAGCTGGAAGGGGTACAATTTCTACAAGTTCACCTAGTTCTCGTTTTGATATGAAAGTAGATTCCTCTTGTTCTTCTTCATCTTCCATTTTTTTTTTTTTTTTTTACTTTAATTTTTTGCTACTACTTGTATTAGAGTGCATTTTTCAGGATAATTATTATTATTATTATTTTTTTACTTTTCAAATTAGGATAATTATTTGCATTTTTTAACATACTTATCCCAATTTTGAAGATAATTATCATGATTTTCAAGATAATTATTTTGATATTTCAAGATAATTAGGATAATTCCTTCGTTAGTTGGATCAAAATTGAGTCTTCAAGATAATCATGGTTTTATTTATTTATTTAGTTATTCATGTATTTATTTATTGCTACTAGTTGGATCAGATAATTATCATGATTTTCCATGGAATAGATGTGGTGGTGTATCTTTACCCCTCCTCTTTTTTTTTTTTTTTTTTTTTTTGAGTTTTGAAACTCAAATTTTGGTGCAAGTGTGCAACGGTTTCCACATTTTTCGCTTTTCATTTTTGAGCCTGATTTTTCGGGTGGAAATAAGATATAGTTAAAAATAAGAAAGTGGCAATTTAGACATTTTGTTCTGAACAAAAGTCCATATAATATACCAAATGCCAGTCAAAATTTAACACTTATTTCAGCATATGAATTCGGCACTTACTAGTGGTCCTGGGTATCACTGCTTGTCAAACAAGACCATAATATTTGTATTTAATTTTTTATACAATTTTTAAGCTATTGAATATCATTAAATCCGAATGTCTCTAAAAAAAGATTAGGTGAAAAAATAACTAATATAATTATAAGACGAATGGATCTCATGAGATGTAATGGCTTAAAAATTGTATTAAAAATTTATTGTAAATCCAACGGTTTGATCTTTGATTATGACACCAAAGACCATGATCAAACACCTCATTGAACTTCAGGCAGCCTCTTCACAAAGGATTGAAAATGGGGTGGTCCACAAACAGGTTGTAGACTGTGTATGACCCTATTTATAGATGGGTCATCCACACTAAAATTATTTTTCTAATAATACCATCCACACTAAAATTATTTGTTTTGGCAATCTTTTTTTTTTTTTTGGCCAAAAAATAGGATAACACACACTCCACTCACACAGAGTTGAAATCAAAACCGTCGCAAACCCTATACCTCAATTAGGATGGGATATGCCACTACACTAGAGGACCATTAGCATTTGTTTAAAGCAAATTAACTAATCTTAAATCCCTTAAGTCAACTTATGATTTTATACCAACGAAGGTTGTCCTGAGTGGAAGGGGTTCTGGTCGCTTAAACAAGAAGTCTCGGGTTCGAGACCTTGTGGATGCAGCAAATTTTCTTGGGAGAGGTTCCCGCTTTAGTGCCTTGGGAAACCAAAAAAAAAAAAAAAACTTATCATTTTATAAAAAGGCAAAAATAAATTAAAAAATAAAAAATAAAAAAACTTGAGTCACGGCTTGGACTTCCGGGTTGAGACAAGTAATCCGTGGTAGGTGTGTCTTTTTATTTTTATTTTTTTTTGGACTAAGTTGATTGAATTGTGGGCAAGAAGAGAACCAGTCCTTTGCTTCTCGAGTAGGTACGGTGTTGATAAAGTAATACTTGAAGGAGATGCTTTGCATGTAATTGGTTTGCTTCAAATTAAGGTAGAAGAAGACGAGCATTGATGTTAATGTCCTATCTTCCTATGTCATTTAGAATCTGATTTTACTTCAGTTTTTTTTTTTTTTTTTCTTTTTCACTTGTTGTAGGGAAAGGCTTCCATACATAACAGAAAAGAAGATGGAATCTCATTTGTGAATCCTCAAAAATTGAATGCTAAAAAAATTAGGTTATGTCATACGTCTATGGAAAATAGGAAAGTTAGAAAGGAGAAAACACTTTGATATAAATGGTTGGGGTTGTGGTGGGGTGTGAAAACCAAAGGGGCATATGGGTTGGGAGTATTTTAGAAATGCTGTGGGGTGTACATATAAAAATATGGGGTTAAAAAACATAGGGGTTTACAAATAAATTCAAGGGATTGCAATAATGGCCCTCAAATGAAAATGCATGACCAAACCACAGAAACATGCAAATGAGGCCCACAATTGTCTCTTTCATACAAGGGTAACGCCATATTCACCCCATCAACAACCCACTCAAGAAACTGTCTCTCATGGATGGAAGCCATTTTACGCAGCATCACTTTGCTAGCTTTGGTCTTCTAAGAGTGTACCATTAAACGCTAGGTACTTAGGCAAACAATGATGCAAATCAGCTACAATAAATATAGTTGCCTATTAGAGGAAAAAAAATAGTGAGTAGGATGACTACAAGAGTTCATGCATTAAGGGCAATTTGGCAGATTTGCCAAGAAAAACCCACTCAAATATGTGGCATTACTATTTACTATTACAGGAGGTTAGTATGAAGGCACTTTATGGGTTCTTGGAAGGTTGAAAAGTAAAGCTTAGCTGAATTGAGTTGAGTTATTTGTATATACTAGTTGGTGCACACGTGGGTTGCACGTGAATTTTTTTGAGTTAAATTATTTTTGAGAATATAAGAACCTCCCCTCTATTTTTTGAAAATCATACCCTAGCTATTTACTTTTTGCATATGATTACAGGGACTTTCCGTCCATCAACCCACAATTAGCGTGATAGATGGAAACACACAATATCAACCCTAAATTTTGTCAAAGTACCTATTTTACCCTCCAATCTACTGCATAACCATTTAGAATAGGTTTTTCAATTCATGCCTAGATAATTATTCATTTGAAGTTCAGACTTGTAGGAGAACGTTCACAAGCAATGAACTTTCACTCAAATTTTTTATTTGTATTATAGCATATTCTGCAGATGCTCTTCCATTTCCCAAATGACCATAGCCTTCTAGCTGCTTTACATCACAAGAAAGACAGAAACTATGTAATAAATAAATAAAACACTATTTCTAGTACTTAATGAATCTTCTCATATACCGAACCATGATTTAAAACATAATAATATTTATAGAAGAACTTGAGAACAAGTCAAACTGATTTTTTGAATACAAAATAGTTTTGGATAGCATATCAGATTTGTGTTTATCTCTTGTACTCTTATCTTTACAGTTATTTGTTATACTTATCTGAAACAAACTCTTATAAATTTAATAGAACCTCTCACAAAGTGTGAGAAATATATATCTTGCAATTCAAAAAATTAATTTAAGTTGTTCTCAACTTCTTCAATAATAATATTTTTTTTATTATTATTTTCAAATTTCTTATATAAGTAAGGTCATGCACCGCTTACTCCACATCTATGAAATTAGAAATTGACTTATGGTGAAATGGATCAATTTGGTTGTTTGAGATATTTGAATCTTAAGCCTCATAATCTTCTCCATTTTTTTTTTTTTTTTTTGATATATAACAAATATATTAACAAGCCTCATGGTCTTCGAACCAGTTGAATTGAATGACTGGTTTAACCTCTATGGAAGGATATCTTATCCAAATAACATTTCGATGACCTAAATGGTCCTTAAACAAAGTAAAACGTATTGTTACTATGATTGTTAATATTTTTAACATAAGATTTCAGACTCGTAAGTAATAAATTGGAGTTGGTTTGGATATTTAACGGCAAACATAGAAAGGGGCCGGTGAAATGAGGTGAACTTGGTATAACATAATGGTTAGAGCATTTCCAATATGCTAGCTATTTTAACATTTTAATTAAAATAGAGAGTAGAAACATCTCTAGAAAGACTAATTAATTATCTAACTCTCTAAAATAGTTAGGCCATTTGTGACTTTCCAAATGTAACTAGCCTTATTGGCTCTCTTAGAGCATCTCCAATAAGCTAGCTATCCAACCTCCTTAGTTATTTTAACTAGCCAAATCACTTTTTTCCTTCTCCAATGGGCTAACTATATGGCTAGCTATTTTAGTTATCGTTATTTTGGCTAGCTACATTTAGCTAACGAATGTTTGCTAGGTAAACTATTTTTAGTTAAAAAAGTGACACTTGTTTTCTCTATATGCATAATTTCATTTTTATCTCTCTACCAAATGATTAAAAAAAAAAAAAAAGATTATTAATAACAATTTGAAATAGCTCAAAAATAACTAGTACCCTTAGAGTACTCAGTTACTCACTTGGATAGCTAGCTAGCTATTTTAAAAAATATCATTTTATTAGCTAAAGTAGTAAAAAAAATAGCTAGTACCTTTGGAGATGCTCTTAATCTATCTATACTACCTATAAAAAGATGAATGTGAGAAAAACTTTTGATTGACTAATATATCCTCATTTTAATCTTTAAATACACAACTATCCTTCTGCATATATAGGAAATACAGTAATATAAAACACATACTTTAATAAACACTTTAAAGAAGCTATACAACTACCATTCTGCATATATAGGGAATATAGCAATATAAAACACATACCTTAATAAGAATTCTAAGGAAACTATATAACTACCATTCTGCATATATAGGAAATATAGCAATATAAAACACATACCTTAATAAGAATTCTAAGAAAACTATAATTCGTATAATAATTAAATAAAACCAAACTCAGATAGAAATTCTAAAGAAACTTTATGTTTTATGAGAAAATATAAAATCTTTATGTATTTATTATTTTGTATAACTAATATTATTTAAAAATATTCATGTGCAACGCACGTGTGCTATATCTAGTTAGTTAAAATAGACAAAAAATAACTAGTCCTATGAGAAAAAAGGATAGTTAGCACTGTTGGAACTCTTACTTGAATAGAGAGTTCTCTATTTTAACTAACCTTGTTGGAGAGCTAATCTTCTTGGCTCCCTTAGCTAAACAAGAAGGACCTCTTATCAAATTTTCTAAAATAAAGAAAAAATAGCTAGCACTATTAGAGATGCTCTAACCTTGTTATCAAAAATACGAAAAAACGCGATTAGACATAGGCACCCGAGCACAATATCATTGCACACTAAAATTTTGAAATTAAAACCACAGAACTGGCCTTACTCAATTAGTATCATGAGAAGGATAGACTTGGGTATGTCTGGCATTTGAGTCCCGGTGATTATTATTAGAATAATAATCATCATCTAAAATATTTGCCATCTATAAGCATGTGTGCATTTGATTTTGAACAAAAAATTTTATGACAAAATTATGACCAATCATTTGTGTTTAGTGAGGCACATGATTACATGAACGAATGCAACTTGATTAAGGATCCAAAAGCTCCAACTACAACTTCCTTCTTCCATTTTTATTTTTATTTTTTATTTTTGGATTTTTTGGAGGCCATATCAAATGTATTGAAGGGTCACAACAATATGCCAAGTGTACATCATTGGTAGGTAAAGCTTTGCTTCCCAAATTAAGTGAGCCATATGTCCACGTGCATTAATTAATTTGGGATTGAGGGTCGAGTAATCTCAACCCATCCTCCAAAAGGACCAAAACAAACAGGCAGAGACAGGTCCAGCACGTCCAAAACAACGGATAAGACAAGCTACTAGTTGTGGCACTAATTTGTGATTCATGTGGGGACGGTAGTTTACGGGGAGTCCCATCTTTTTTTTTTTTTTTGAGAAGAGGACAGTGACCAAACTAAAGGAAGAAAAAAATAGTAAAACATCGAAGCCAAAGCCAAAGATAGAACTCATCCCCAAGTCCAATTAGGCTATCTATTAATTATGCTTAAAATTTTGTTATCATAATGTTGGGTTTGCGTGGGTTTACTTCCATTGTCATTGTTATGAAGTCAATGCCCCACCCTAAAAAAAGAAAAAACACCCACATACACATAAAGATCTTGTCAAATTAGGTGGGTTTACTTCCATTAATTGTCATTATTATTTTTTGCTAAATGACTTCTCACTCAAGCAACACTAAAAAGAGAAGTCCAATATATATATATTATTATTCAACACTTAAACCATGTCCATTATTATCGACATTGTTAGACGGACTTGTGTGAACGATATAGATCAACATATGTGTAGACACCGCATTTTCATACTGCTTCCTCTGTTACTTTTCCATGAAGGAAAAGAACACGTTCATATGATTTCAACTCGAATTTGGTAAAGACTCGTAAGAGAAATAGAGCTAACAAGTTTAAAAATATATTTTTGTCATATCATTTGCCAAATATTCATTTAATCTCCATAGTTTATTTGGTCAATTTCATTATGTTCAGATCGATCAATTAAGTTTATGTGAAAATGATCCACTTCGGGTCCATTGAGTCTTTTTGTCGTCTTTTTTTTTTTTTTTTTTTTTTTTCGGTTTTTCATAAAAGATAGCTTCAAATTTAACTCTGATTTCAAACTGAAGGTTCCAATTAGGTTGGTTAAGCTTATTTCCTAAGATGTTTTCATGTAAAATTGACCACCTTCAGGCAAAGGAGTATCTCATACATTTAGAAATACTATCATGTTCCTAAAAATGCCATTTTTATGAATTCTAAACAAGCAAAACAATAAGAAAATAAATAAATAAATATTTTATGTAAAACTTAACAAAAAACCATATTATATAATCTATCATCATGCTAAATTATGGAAAATAGATTATACGTAAGAAAACTAATACAAAAGTGATCTCTCATGCATTTTTCTATATATATATATATATATATATATATATATATATATATATATATATATATATCAGTACGTGTTGATATAAGTTATATCAACACCATGCGTTAGAAGTTGTATCCTTTGCATTGGTCCAATATACCTCATATCCCACTAATATAATGCCAAGGTACAACTCCCAATGCCGGTATTAATATAAGTTATATCAACACATACTTACTTGATCATCATCTTATATGTATATATATATATAGATAATTAAAAAATAAAAAACTAAAACTATACTAAACGTACTAGAATTTTGATTTCCCAACATGCAATCCTAGCCTAAGCATTGAACACTAATGAAGATAAATCCTAAAACAGGCTCTTATGTTCCACGTACATGATCCAACCATACTATTTCATGTGTACAATCAAATAAATAATGTTAATCTAAGCATGCAAACTGTACTTAAAACCTATCAAAGATGTTAAATATACTATTAAAGATGTTAAAAAAGTGGGCCTTTATTGGCACCCAAAGACTTGCTTTTCATCCCTTACTTACTTTAAATTTTAAGGTTTTATGAAAAATATAAAAAGTTTTCATAAAAACTGATTACATAATCTATTAGAAAACATCATTTTGAATAACCTTTTAGAAGAAAGTTTTTTAAAAATTTATTGTTCAAATGGACATTTTAACCATTTATGAAACAAAGACCGTAAATGGCAAAAAATTTTACTTAAACGACCTATTTTTGAATAACCTTTTTTCTATAAGGTTGTTCAAAATGATGGTTTTTATAAAAACCTTTAAGCTATGTTTGGATAAGGAATTTTTAGGTGGAATTTTTTTTTGAAATGGAATTTGTAAAATTTTTATAAGGATGAGATGGACAAAAACCTTATAAAAATTTTAAAAATTCCATCTCATAAGCAAATTCCACCTAGAAATTCCTTATCCAAACATAGTGTCATATTTTTCATAAAATCTTGAAATGCAAAATAAGTGGGGGATGAAAAGCAAGTCTTCAAGTGCCAATAAAGGTTCCCATTAAAAAAATTATTTACAAATAATCCAGCCCACAATGAAAAAATAACCGATATAATGACAAGACCATTATCTTGTATTCTATTTTATTACTATTCTTTCACTTAACTATGCAGTCCTTGCTGGGTTGGTTGAGCGGTCAAGCCTGGGTGTACTTCCCAGAGATTATCGTTTCAACTCGTCGTAGAAATCGTTATCTGTGAGGGTATAGGGCCATCTCATACGAGCTGTTAAGGAATCAGTTTGGGCCAAAATTTCGGCGGGAGTAAAACCTGGGATACCCTAATAGTTAATCCGGAAAAAAACAAAAACAAAAACAAAAAAACAAAACCATGCAGGACAGTGGTAAAATAATGATCAAGTTAGGGCTAATCAAGGGAAAGACAAAATGGCAACTCAACACATATGGGCCTGATCCAACCCAATATGGGAGGCCCTTAACCCACTTATCCTTGGTTTGGACTGGGTTAGATAAGCAGGTCAGGAACTCAGGATCAAGACGAAATTTAGCATTAGGCTTCGGGTTTGGTTGACCTATTGCAGAAATTAGGACTGTCATTCAGGCATGTCCGGACCCATCCCGGATTTGTACCACGAATGCTTTGTGCCTAAAACAAAGTTTTGTTGAGATAGAAAAATTGATGAAGAGGGCTGCCTCCCTATTTATTGTATTTTTTTTTTTTTTGGGGGGTAATATTAAGAGGTTTCGAGATACTTATGCATCCGACTAATCCTCAAAACAAAGTCTATTGGGGCCTTGAGGAAGAGTAATTAAGAGCTGAACTCAAGATCTCTTATCTCGGCAACAGATCCTATAAGTACTCGGTCCACCCATCATGATCGTTAAAGAAGGATACTGTTAATATGTATCCTTAAGGCACACATACATTAACCAACTTCCTCCAGTCTCCCTAACACATGAACAGGACACATTTTTATATAATTTTTGCGATGTACATTTTAAATAGGCATTCATGTGTCATGGAGATTAAGGCTAGTAGTAAATCCTTCATAAAAATACCAATAGAAAATGTTTTTTGATCCGGGATGTATTGGAAATGAAGTTTTTACAACTTGAAAAAGTTCACACCAATGACAATACTTCAGATATGATGATCGTGGCTTTGTCAAGAGAAAAACATGAGAAGTGCTGCAAGTGCAAGACCTTTACCGGTTTGGTTGAGTCCTCCGCATAAGTCAGGAGGGAGAGATTGTTGGGCTCCCTCCTTATGGGCTGACCCACTTTGTGTTTTTGGTGTAAAGCATTTGGGCCTTGGGCAAATAAAATAATAATAAAAAAAAATGCAATAAAAATCAGAATTTTGGAAGATGAAAAGGCAAGTTCTGGACTCTTCCTTCTTTACCTTTCTCTGCCTTTTTCGTTTGGTGCTAATCATGTTCCTATTGCAATCTACGTTTGTCACTTTTGCTTAAGGTGTCATCTAGCTTTGCTTGGGTACAAAAGACAGCACTTGTTAGTGTCATTGTGAAGCTTCATCTTTGATTTTCTAGGCAATATTCTGCTATTGTCCAACTGAAGTTTGTGTGGCTTATGCTCCATCAATTTTGGTTAAATTGGGTTGCTTTGTTGCAAGTTTGGAGGCCTTTTGTTCTACTAATTTGATGAGGTTTTTTCATTCTTGTATTTGTTGAAAATTTGTTGAAATACACCTTTGGGTGTTTGTTTAATTGTATTTGAGACATTGTGTCTCTTGTACTTGAACTTTGTTTATAATGGAGAAATCGACTTCGGTCTCGCTCGTGGATGTATCTCATTTTGAGGGAACCACGTAAATCTTTGTGTCCCCATTTTTCTTTCTCGCTTGATATATTTTTCAGAAATTTTAGTTGCTATGTTTTTATTAGCTCTCCTTGATTTGCACTTGTGGGAAGTATTTTTTCCAATATTTCCTTCTTCAATGGGCTAATTATATGGCTAGTTATTTTAGCTATCGTTATTTTGGCTAGCTACATTTAGCTAGCGAATGTTCGCTAGCTAAACTATTTTTAGTTAAAAAAGCCACACTTATCCTCTCTATATGCATCATTCCATTTTTATCTCTCCACCAAAGGATTAAAAAAGAAAGATTATTAATAAAAATTTGAAATAGCACAAAAATAACTAGTATCCTTAGACTTGGATAGCTAGCTAGCTATTTTAAAAAATGTCATTTTGTTAATTAAAGCTAGTATCTTTGGAGATGCTTTTAATTAGTTAAAGTAGACAAAAAATAACTAGTCCTATGAGAAAAAAAAATAGTTAGCATTATTGGAACTCTCTCTCAAATAGAGAGTTCTCTATTTTAACTAACCTTGTTGGAGATTCTTCTTGACTCCCTTAGCTAAATAAAAATGAGCTCGTATCCAATTTTCTAAAATAGAGAAAAAATAGTTAGCACTATTAGAGATGCTCTAACCTTGTTATCAAAAATATGAAAAATCGTGATTAGAAATAGACACCCGAGCACAATATCTTTGCACACTAAAATTTTGAAATTAAAACCATGGAACTGGCTTACTCAATTAGTATCATGAAAGGGAGAGACTTGGGTATATCCAACACTAGTTTATAACTCATGCATTGCACGGGTGAAATTCATAAAAATAAATATTATGAATATATATATATATAGGATGGTGATCAGGTAAGCACCTGCTAATATAACTTATATCAACACTCGCATTGGGAGTTGTACTTTATGCATTAATGGGATATGAGGTACATTGGACCAATGTAAGGGGTACAATATATATCTATATATATATATATCTATATATATATATATATATATATATATATATATATATATATAATACACACTCGCAATGGTAGCTTAGATGGCAAAAAACCATGGCTTAAGAATCAAGTCTCAAGTTCGTGTCTTCGCCCCCTCACTATCAAATGTATAGACTTGCAGATGATTTGTGAATCATAAGGGATTAGTTTGGGCCTAATGGTTTGAGATACCCCTCGTTTGGTAAAAATGTATTTGCACAATATTTTAAGTATTTTTATAATTTTGTAAGTAATTTGTAACATTTTCTATGCATTTTCACCGTTTCCATATAATGATTCTCTCCTTAATTGTAGCTTAACGGCACATGTTAAGGATATTATCAACCAATTTGCTACAGATTGATTGTATACATGTTTTAAAATGACTATCAATTTCCTTTGTTTGCTATTAAGTTGGGAAGTGAGAGAAGGAGAAAGAAAAGTTTAGAGAGAGAAAGAGAATGAGTGGAGCAAAGAGGGGAAGGAGAAGAAGATAAGAGACCATATAGATCTTTTCAATTTTAAGTAAACCATCTGAAGAATTTTGATTAAAATATTTTTTTTTTTGTCGAAGACAAATCAGGAAAATTTGAAGATTTCGATGTATCGTTTTTTTCTTTTAATCTTTTTTCCTCTATCTATTTCTCTTTTTTATTATGACTATTTATAATTTTATACGTTCAATTTTTGGGAGAGAAAATGAATAGGTATAAAGAAAACGAATAAATATGGTAGTTTACAAAGTTTGAAATGAACATTGTATGGTGTGGGTTTTTCGATTCTCTTACATGAAAACAAAGAAATATGTAGTGAATACTAAGCGACAATTTACTTATATGAAAAAGAGCAGTGAACACCCCCAAAAAAAAAAAAGTTGGGGAAATTACTTTTTGATGACCACTTTTTAACTTAATACCAAACAAAGTAAAGTGATGGTAATTTTGAAACATGTATACAGTTAATTTATAGCAAACTGACAAATGATAACTTTTGTTTGGTATTAAAATAGAAAGTAGTCACTAAAAATGCAATTTTCTCAAAAATACTAGAAGTAACTTTTTAGACAAATTACGTTTTAGTGATCATCTTTCAATGTAATACAAAACAAAAGAAATTAGTAGTCACTTCACACATGTATAAAGTTAAGTTGTAGCAAATTAACAGCCTATATCCTTTATTGGTATTAAGGTATAAAATGATCACCAAAGGGTAATTTTTCGAAAAAATGTTTTCCACAACTTCATTTCCCTGTTGAGAATGTGATTTAAAGATAAAAACAAATAAATAAATAAATAAAAAGAAGAAGAGGAAGAAGACGCTAACGCGTGGCAGGCTAAGGCAACCAATCCTCCGTGTTATATATATATAATAGATTTGAGTCCCGATTTATAGTCATCATCATCTAAATATTTGCTCCCTTTACTCATGTGTGCATTTGATTTTGAACAAAAAAAAATTTTATGACAAAATTATGACCAATCATTTGTGTTTAGTGAGACGCATGATTACACGAAGGAATGCAACTTGATTAAGGATCCAAAAGCTCCAACTGCAACTTCCTTTTTCCATTTTTTATTTATTTTTGGATTTTTTGGAGGCCATATCAAATGTATTGAAGGGACACAACATTGTGCCAAGTGTGCATCGTTGGTAGGTAAAGCTTTTCTTCCCAAATTAAGTGAGCCACATGTCCACATGAATTAATTAATTTGGGATTGAGTGTCTAAACTCAACCCATCCTCCGAAAGGACCAAAACATACAGGCAGAGACGGGTCCAGCACGTCCAAAACAACGGATAAGACAAGATACTAGTTGTGACACTAATTTGTGATTCATGTGGGGACGGTAGGTTATGGGGGAGTCCCATCTTTTTTTATTTTTTATTTATTTATTTATTTATTTTTGTTTGAGAAGAGGACAGTGACCAAACAAAAAGAAGAAAAAAATAGTAAAACATCGAAGCCAAGGCCAAAGATAGAACTCATCCCCAAGTCCAATTAGGCTATCTATTAATTATGCTTAAAAATTTGTCATCATAATGTTGGGTTTGCGTGGGTTTACCTCCATTGTCATTGTTATGAAGTCAATGCCCCACCCTAAAGAAAAAAAAAAAAGAAAAAACACCCACATACACATAAAGATCTTGTTAAATTAGGTGGGTTTATTTCCGTTATCATTATTATTTTTTACTAAATGACTTCTCCCACAAGCAACACTAAAAAGGGAAGTCCAATATATATATAATATTATTCAACACTTAAACCATATCTATTATCGACACTGTTAGACTTGTGTAAATGATATGGATCAATATATGTGTAGACACCGCATTTTTATACTGCTTCCTTTGTTAGTTTTCCATGAAGGTAAAGAATATGTTCATATGATTTCAACTCGAATTTGGTAAGGATTCGTAAGAGAAATAGAGCTAACAAGTTTAAAAATATATTTTTGTCATATCACTTGCCAAATGTTCGTTCAATCTCCATAGTTTATTTGGTCAATTTCTTTATGTTCAGATCGATTAATTGTGTTTAGGTGGAAATGATCCACTTCGGGTCCATTAAGCCATTTCGGTTCTTTTTTTTTAGTCGGTTTTTCATAAAAGATAGCTTCAAATTTAACTCTAATTTCAAAACTAATGGTTCCAATTAGGTTGGTTATAAGCTTATTTCCTAAGATGTTTTCATGTAAAATTGACCACCTTCAGGCAAAGGAGTATCTCATACATTCAGAAATACCATCTTGTTCCTAAAAATGCCATTTTTATGAATTCTAAACAACCCAAAAAAAAATTTATGTAAAACTTAACAAAAAGCCATATTATATAATCTATCATCATGCAAAATTATGGAAAATAAATTATATGTAAGAAAACTAATACAAAAGTGATCTCTCATGCATTTTTCTATATATATATATATATATATATATATAATTTTAAATAAATAAATTAAATTAAATTAAATTAAAAAACCTATACTAAACGTCCTAGAATTTCGATTTCCTAACATGCAATCCTAGCTTGAGCTTCGAACACTAATGAAGATATATAAATCCCAAAACAAGCTCTTATGTTCCACGTACATGATCCAACCATACTATTTCATGTACACAATCAAATAAATAATGCTAATCTAAGCATGCAAACTGAACTTAAAACCTATCAAACATGTTAAATATACTATTAAAGATGTTAAAAAAGTGGGCCTCTATCGGCGTCCGAAAACTTGCTTTTCATCCCCCACTTACTTTACATTTTAAAGTTTTATGAAAAATATAAAAAGTTTTCATAAGAACTGATCACATAATCTACTAGATAACATAATTTTGAACAAGTTTTTAGAAAAAAGTTTTTTTTAAAATTTATCGTTTAAATGGACTTTCTAGCCATTTATGAAACAAAGACTGTAAATGGCAAAAAATTCTACTTAAACGATCAATTTTTGAAAAACTTTTTTCTACAAAGTTGTTCAAAATGATGGTTTTCATAAAACCTTTTATATTTTTCATAAAACCTTGAAATACAAAATAAGTGAGAGATGAAAAGTAAGTCTTTGGGTGCCAATAGAGGTTCCCGTTAAAAAATTTATTTACAAATGATCCAGCCCACAATGAAAAAATAACCGATATAATAACAGGACCATTATCTTGTATTCTATTTTATTACGATTCTTCACTTAACTATGTAGCCCTTGCGGGGTTGGTTGAGCGGTCAAGCCCTTGGTGTACTTTCCAGAAATCATCGTTTCAACTCCTCACAGAAAATCTTTATCTCTATAGGTATAAGGCCATCTCACATAGGCCGTTAAGGATATAGTTTGGGCCGAAATTTTGGCGGAAGTAAAAATTAGGATACCCTAATAGTTAATCTGGAAAAAATAAATAAATAAAAATGATCAAGTTAGGGCCAATCAAGGGAAAGACAAAAGGGAACGGCTATTGCAACCCCCAAATTTTATCACACCCCCCCCCCCCCCCCAAAAAAAAAATCCTTTAGGTTTTTAAGGTTTTATGCAAAATTTAAAAGGTTTTTACGAAAACCGGCTGCAAAATCCACTAAAAAAAATCATTTTGAACAACTTTGTGGAAGAAATATTTTCCAAAATCTATCATTTAAGTAGACATTTTAGCTATTTATAGCTTTTATTTCATTTTTTTTCCAAAAAGTCCACTTAAACGATAAATTTTGGAAAAACTTTCTTCTGCAAAATTGTTTAAATGATGTTTTCTAATAAACAAAGCAACCGATTTTTGTAAAAATATTTTATATTTTGCATAAAATCTTAAAAACCAAAACAAAGAGGGGGGGTGTGTTTTGATAAATAAATAAAAAAAAAAAAAATTGGGGTTACAATAGCCGTTCCCAAGACAAAATGGCAACTCAACACATATGGGCCTGATCCAACCCAATATGGAAGGCCCTTAACCCACTTATCCTTGATTTGGACTGGGTTAGATAAGCAGGTCAGGAACTCAGGATCAAGACGAAATTTAGCATATTAGGCTTCGGGTTTGGTTGACCTATTGCAGGAGAAATTAGGACTGTCATTCAGGCATGTCAGGACCCATCCCGGATTTCTACCATGAATACTTTGTGCCTAAAATACAAGTTTTTTTTCCTTTTTTTTTCTTTTTTTTTTCTGGATAATATTAAGACATTTCGAGATACTTATGCATCCAACTAATTCTCGGGACAAAGTCTGTCGAGCCCTGAGGGAGAGTAGTAAGAGTTGAACTCAAGATTTCTTACTTAATAAGAAATCCTAAGATTACTCGGTCCACCCATCATGGTTGTTAAAGAAGGATATTGTTAATATGAATCCTTAAGGCGCACACACGTTAACTAACTTGCTCCAATCTCCCCAAACACATGGACAGGACACATTTTTATATAACTTTGGGGTGTACATTTTAAACATGCATTCCTATGTCTTGGAGATTAAGGCTAGTAATAAATCATTCATAAAAATACCAATAGAAAATGTTGTTTGACCCATATATTTTGACTCAAAATAAAATCTCATATGATGTGGCGTAATGCTATATGCTGCAAGAAAGTAACTTCTTAAAATCAAATATGTTTTTAAGTTTAAAAGATACCATCACGTCATATGGGATTTTATTTTAGGACTTCAAATGCCACTATTCAATACCAATATGAATATTTATTGAATAAATGTTATTTGGTCGGCGTATGGAAAAATAGTTACAATTCAATACAAATTACTACTAACTTGGTAGTATAGAAAATGACTTTCACCTTTGTCCTTTGTAGGCTGAAACTTTAATCACTGCATCAGAAAGAACTCCAAAATATGAGAACATTAATTCAAACACGAACTCCTAAAAAAATATTGAACCATTATTTTTATATTCGTATTGCTTGGTTTTTTGCGGTGCTTCCATGACCACTTACCATTTTTCAGTCAACAATCAATAAGGGTCTTTTGTGATGAAAAGAGAAATGGTCTCTTGTCAAAGCTGCATTCAAGTACCCTCGAATTTTAAAAGCCGCCAGACCAGTAAACACAAAGGATCTTTCTTGGGGGAAAGGAGGATCCATGCACCCATGAGAGGGGAACGGATTATTCCTCACTCGAACGAACTATGCCAGACATCAAAGGCTCTAGGATAATAAAGTGGGTTTAATTTTATTTTATATTTTTTTTAAAAAAGACTCTATCAAGAGTTATCTCTATATTTTAAGTTTTTATTTAGACTTCAGATTTAGAAGGTTTCGAGATACTTATACATCCGACTAATCCTCTGAACAATCTATGGAGGTCTTGAGAGAGAATAGTGAGAGTTGAAATCAATACCTCTTATTTGGCAAAAGGCCCCAAGATTACTTGGTCCACTCATCATGATTGCTGAAGAGAGAGATTGTTAATATGTATCTTTAAGGCACACGCGCATTAACTAACTTGCTCCGCTCTTCTCAACACATGGACATGACACTTTTTTATATAATTTTGGGGCACACATTCTAAATAGGCGTAGTCTGTGTGTCTTGGAGATTACCACACATGAAAATATTGTTTGACCCATATAATTTGACTCAAAATAAAATCTCATATGATGTGGTGTTATGCTATATGCTGCAAGAAACTAACTTCTTAAAATCAAATGTGTTTTGATGTTAAAAAGATACCACCACATCATATGGGATTTTATTTCAAGTTAATGACATACGTCAAATAGCACTACTCAATACCAATATGAATATTCATTGAATAAGTGTTATATTTAGGCGGAATTTTAATTAGATTGGTCGGCCTATGGAAAAATAGTTACAATTCAATATAAATTACTGTTAACTTCGTAGTAAATGACTACTAACTTTACTAAAAATGATTATTAACTGTAATTATTTACCTGTAGTCTGACCAATCTATAATTCCCCATATATTTATATGGCTATTGTTAATTAATTTATTTTTTTTTCCCTGGAATGTGGATTTGTAAGAAAGGCTACTTTTCAATGTTGTTCCCCGCTAAAACAAGGTCTTGAGAGGGGATCAACTTGGTGTAGTCTTAAGTCTTAATTATTTTCCAGCATAAAACATTCTCCTTTGTACTTTGTAGACTGAAAATTTAATCACTGCATCAGAAAAGGACTGCAAAATATGAGAACATCAATTCAAACATGGCTCTTAAAAACATATGGGTTTTCTTAAAGTGTGCCCTGAGGGCATATGTTAAACTCTAATTAATGACCTAATCATTGCATTGGAAATAATGAAAATGTATTATAAATGGTGAAAGTTGCTTTAAAAAAAAATGTGAAAATACTTAGAAAACTGTGAAAACACATTTTTCTATATAATGATTGAATTATTAATTGCAGCTTAACGTGTGCCCAACCCCAAACATATTGAACCATTATTTTTATATTGGTATTGCTTGGTTTTTGCAGTGCTTACATGACCACTTACCAATTTTCAATCAACAATCAATAAGGGTCTTTTTGGCATGATGAAAGGAGAAATGGTCTCTTGTCAAATCTGCATTCAAGTACCCTAGAATTTTAAAAGCCGCCAGACCAGTCAACACAAAGGGTCTTTCTTGGGGGGAAGGAGGATCCATGCACCCATGAGGGTGGAACAGATTATTCCTCACACGAAAGAACTATGCCAGACATTAAAGGCTCTATCCCTATCTAAAGAGGATTTTCATTTCATGAAGGATAATAAAAAGAGTTTAAAAAGGGATTTTTTGGCCATAGTCACGCATGTTATGATGGGGCATATCCATTTCTCAGAGCAGAGAAGGAACTTATGTCATTTTTATCAACATGGCTGCAAGTGGACTGGGTTTATGTGTTTGAACTGACTACAACCAAACATTAAACCCGTCGGGGCCAGGAGCCTTGTCAAAGATCATCCGCCTTATATAATGGAGACCCGCTCTTGTGCTCAACCCAATGAGGTACGGTCCTTCCAATCAAATTAATTACGTAAGGTAATTGCACAGGAAGGTGCCATAGCTTCGGTTAGAGTCCACGAGGTTTTATACCTAACCCACCTACCCACTCATCAATCACGGTGTTCGCTCTATAAACAAATTCATTAACCTTATAATCTCTCTTGACATCAAACTAGTGGAATTATCATTCTAATACAAAAATATTCTATCTTTTTCCATCTTCACTGCCTATAGATTCATTTTTTTAAGTTCTATCTGTAATTACTCAACTCAATGAATTGACCCATTTCTCACCACCTCCAACATTTGTCCCAACACCCAAATATTTGATAAAAAAAACCACAATCCACTTTTACAATCCCTCCATACCACCCAAAAAAAAAAAAAAAAAAAACAAAAAAACAAAACAAAACAAAAACAAAAACAAAACAAAACTCATTTGTATGCAAAGAAAAGTAACATGTTATTGCAACCTCTCCGCACTAAGAAAAAAAAGATTTCATTTTTATGTAGAAAACAATAAGAAGTTACTATTTAAAAATAAAAAAATAGTAACAAATTACTATTTAACAGCATAATCTGCATTTTACTGTTTTGAGAGCAAAAAGTAACATAATTTTTTTTCCTCCAGAATTACCGAATCACAGTGGGTATTGTTTTGAAGATCACAACGAATAGATTTCAAAAATATAAGTTTTATCATAAAAGCATTTGTTTCTTGTGAGTTATACGCTTTTGAAAGTTAGAAAATTTAAAAATAAGTTAATTATATAAAGTGCCCTTATTAACCAAAAAAAGAGTGCCCTACAAGCAAATAAGAGTAAATTAGGATTTTTTTTTTTTTTAAAAAAAAGAAGGGGTTACTACTAATAAGAATTCTCAAATGTGAGTTAAGGGGTTAAAGAAACTTTTGATAAAGTTATTACTAAAACCATTCTTCTAGATGAGGTTATTGCCAATTTTCCCTAAAAAGAGTAACTCTTCAATCTGCAGTTCTAATTTAATTAAAATTCAATCTCAAGGAATTTTTCAATGAAACCTCTGTCTCTAGAGGGAATTTTTTTTTTTTTTTTTTTTTTTTTTTTTTTTTTTTCGTAGTATAGAGAACAATTCTTTTGAATGAAAACTTCAATTAAAACAAAATTGTATTTCAAAGAATTTTATTTTAAGGAAAACTCTTTTTCTAGAATTTTAATTTGAATAAAAAAGAGGGAAATTATTGTTTTAACTCCTCAACTTTCACTCAAAAACATTTTGCACCACTCTATTTTGTTTTCAAACACTTTGACCCCTCATGTTTGGAAAATGTGTATAACTCTTATTGCGTTAATAGAAACGGCGATTCTATGAATGTGTCCTTACCATATGTCAGTAAAAGGATGAAACTATCCCCTTTACTAAGGCTTTTTTGTTATAAAAAAGTTATGAGCAAGTCATGTGTAACCATTTTTATTTAAAAAAAAGAAAAGAAAAGAATGATGGAATGGGGTAAGGTGTTGTTTTCCAAAACATGAGGAGGTCGTAATATTTAAAAACAAACCAGAGAGATGCAAAGTGCTTTGGAGTAAAAGTTGAAGTGGTGAAACTGTAACTTTCCCTAAAAAAAAAAAACAAAAAAAAACAAAAAAAGGTAAAGAGAAATTGGCAATAACCTCATTTAGAAGAATGGTTTTAGCAATACCCCATTAAAATATTCCTTAACCTGTTAGCCCCACATCTAAATATTCTTATTAGCAATAACCCCATATTGTTTTTGAAAAATCCTTAGTTTACCCTTATTTGCTTATAGGAGCACTCTCTCTCTCTCTCTCTCTCTCTCTCTCTCATTTTTTTTTTTTTTTTTTTAAGGGCACCCTATTTAACTAACTTGCAAGATACAAATATGTTTTTGATAGAACTTGGTTTTTTTTAAATCTACTCATCGTAATCTTTGAAACAATACTCACTATGATTATGTAATTTTGAAGAAGAAAAATGAAATAGTAACATGTTATTATTTTGATGTTAAAATAGTAATTTTTCAAATTATGTTGTTAAACAATAAACTATTACTATTTTGGGTTTAGTAAGGTTGGAGGAGTGGACCATGGTTCTTGGCAAAGATTTGGGAGATGCCGATGAAGGTTGAAGGTGGTACGAATTGGGTTGACTTACTGAGTCGAATGGTTGTGGCCAAAACTTGAAATCACCCCAGTATGGGTAAATCCATCAGTTTTGTGTCAATAGGGACTATGGAGTTTACGATTTGTTATGAGGCTATTGCCAAAAAAAATATAAAAAATAAAAAATAAACTCTTAGGGCTATGGCCTAAAATCCCCAAAAACAATCTCTTTAATTAGAATTTTGTTTTTAAAAAATCTCTTTTGCTAGAGTTAAAATGGGACTAAAATTTTCTTAACCCAGAGTTTTAATTTTAGGAAAATTCTATTGGAAAACAATTTTAATTGAAAACAATTTTATTTGAAAAAAAACTCTTTCATCGCTAAAATGTTAACCTCCCTAGGACTCTCTAATGCTAGCCTAATTTTCCATGTGAAGATAGCCTCGGGGAAGTTAATTTTCCTAGACTTATTAAATAATTTTATTCTAATTATTAACCAATCTAGAAATATAGCAAGCATAAAATTATCTTACAATGCTAGAGAATAATATCATGCACAAAAGGACAAAAATAATTATCCTAAAATCCAAAAGAATTATATCGTGCATAAAATATAATTTAAAAAATTATCCTACATGGGCGCTAGAGGACAATTTAACACGCTGGAAAATATAAGAGAATTATCCTAAATACTACAAAACAATTTAAATATGCTGACAAATACGAGGGAACTACGTAGTACTTACCCTATGTGCTATAGGATATAAATCTATGATGCCATTTTGGCTAACATAGTACTTTCATGAGAAAATTGCTACTAATTCAAAGAATGAATTGTCTATATACTAATTATAAAACATGCAAAAACACCTATTTTTCATGCAAAAATTCTAGTTAACATGCATTAAATGATTGCCCACATGCAAAATTATTTGCTTAAATGAAATTAATCATGAAAACGTCAACTAAATTAATAACACCACCATGTTAGAAAAAAATTTGCTAAGGTGCTTAAAACAATATTCTATCATGCTAGAATGAAAACATGCTATCAATTAAAAGAGGCATATTATCAAATAGAAATATGCTACCACACGAGAAAAGGGGAGGCTATTGCTAACCCAACATTTCTTAAGCACCCCCCACTTATTTTAAATTTTTGACGGTTTTATGAAGATTATAAAATGTTTTCAGGAAAACTAGTCACGTCTACTATTAGAAAGTATTATTTTGAACAACTTCGTAAAATAATGTTTTTTCAAATATGTTGTTTAAATGAATTTTTTGGTCATTTTCGATTAAAAAAAAATTGTAAAAATGTAACTGTAAATGGCCAACAAGTCCAAGTCTATTTAAACAATAAATTTTGGGAAAACTTTCTTTTAAAAATTGGTTCAAAATGATATTTTCTTGTGGACAAGGTGTGGCCACTTTTAATGAAAACTTATAAATTTTAATAAAACTTTAAAAAGTTTAATTAAAACTAATGCAGGTGCTAAGGAATTTTTGTGGTGGTACTAGCCCCTCATTGAAAAAACACTAGAAAACTATCTAAAAATTCAAACGAAACCCCCTAAGCATGTTTACATGCTTGCTATTCTACCAAAAGGAACTGTTCTAAACATGCTTGCTACTCTACCAATTATGAAATTTTATAAACATGCTATCAAAAGTACTAGGTATGCAAAACATGCCCTCTAAATTATCTAAGCATGTAAAACTATTCTAAACATGCTAACAAAATTAAGTATGCAAAACATGCCATCAAAATTATCTGAGCATCTAAAACTATTCTAAACATGCCAACACAATTATAAGACATGCGAAACGTACTTTTAACTAAACACTAGAAAGAGAAAAGAGAGAAATTAAAAAGATGTAGAGACATACCTTATGCGAGCAAATCATGCTCTCCTCTCTCACCTAGCTCTAAGCGCACACATAAAATACCTCTCAAAAGGACTCACAATATGCTGTAAATAGTGATGGAAGAATAGTTCTCCCTTCCCCTTTCTAAATGTACTCTAGGAAATAAAGTGCTGAAAATTTCAATCAATTTGATATTTGGCAAGCATGCCAAGCTTTATAAATATGAGCATGCATGATGTTTGATTAACTTGATACATACATCAAATAGGGGATTGTATCTCATGCATTGGTGGGTTATGAGGTACAAACCCCCAATGAACTTATCTATGTAAGTTACATTAACATGTCCTGTTTGATTAACTTGATACATACATAAAATAGGGGATTGTATCTCATGCATTGGTGGGTTATGAGGTACAAACCCCCAATGAACTTATCGATGTAAGTTACATCAACATGTCCCTATAGGACTGGATCCCTAATAAACGGGTAATGCTACTTTGTCCCACACTTTGCTCCACATTTTGCCCTATTCTGTGCATTTAAGAGGGTAAAGTTATGGGACCCACTGATATGATTAAATCCTAAAAATTGAAACCCTCCCAAATATACATAGAAAGACAAAGTATGGGGCAAGGTAGCATTCCTCTCATATACTATCTTTTTAATATTAGGTGCAACTTGATGTTTGCATCAGCTTCACTCCAAAACTCTTATCTACGACTCGTATTTGTGAAATCAACTATTGAATTAAATAACCTTCTCATCTAGGCAATTCATGCCAAAAATTAAGTTGATCTAAGACTGATTGCTGTTTATTTCAAATTTTAAATTCTTTAATCAATAACAATCACTTATTTATGGACATCTATAAATGAATTAGCTCTTATTCTTGAACCAACTTGATTTTTAACACATATAATCTACATATGAATCAAATTAAATTCAATGTTTGGTTTCGTAAAATACGATCGAGTTGCAAATAAGAGTTTTAAAATACACCTAATGCAAATTAAAAGGATTGTATATGTGTGTGTGTGTGTGTCTGTATATGTATACATATATATATTCAGATTTGATGAAATGTGGCTTCACAAAAAGCTAGAGTAGTGTGACAATAGCAAAATTTTCAATAGAACAATGATCAGGTGAACACATGCTGATATAACTTATATCAATACCCACATTAGTAGGTTACGAGATACATTGGGCTAATGCATCAGGTATAATCCTAATGCATGATACTGATATAACTTATATCAATATGTGCTAACTTGATCAAGCACATGTAAGAAAATCAACACATGTTGATAAAACCAAATCCATGGAAGAGATTCGTTAAAACCTGATATAAGACTTTTTTACTTTACGCGCATCTATATTGTTTTGTAGGCATAATATTTCATCAATCCAACTATTGAATAAGATATTCTTTTCATGCATATCATCCATGCTGAATTTCAAGTTAATCAGATGTTAAGAGTTATGTCATCTCTAAAGTTCCCCAAATTATAGTTTGTTTATAAAAGGAAATGTAAGTTTATAAATCAAATGTTTCTTGATATCCAATTAATTTGAAATTTAGCATGCATGACATCATTGACATGATTCATTTACTAGTATCATAAAATAGAAAATTGAGAATGACCCTTGATCCTTCCACTCCTACAACCAATAAAAAAGTCACAATTTTTTTTTTTTTTTTTTGGTTTGATGATCAGGGTGTCCAGGCCAGCTTGCGTGCACCTTGACTAGATCCCTCCCTAAGCGATCTTAAGGGCGCACTTCCCCACATCAGCCTGGTACATTCAAGAATTAATTCCTGAAGTGCTCCCCGAAGGAATCAAACCTAGGTTGATAGAATAGAGGGGCTCTCCTCCTACCAACTGAATTAACTCCCTTGGGTAAAAGGTCACAATCACAATATATGGTATATTTAGAAAATACGCCAGCTTTTACTTGAACATTTGAAATTTGTACTCATTGTCTATTCATGCAAAACAGTAATTAAGTTAGAGGCTGCAATTTCCAAACTCGAGAGCCTGTCCAAAATACAAAAGAAAAATAAAATTACAGCTCTATTGGCTCTCTCTCATTGTAGTATTGGATGATGTGTGATTTGTGCTAAATCCTCGAACAATTTATGGAAGACACCATCTTGAATTTCTTCAATCATTCTAGAGTGCATGGGATCGGATCACATGCTGTTCATTATTAATGCACAATAATTTTCTCATTTTCAATTTCATTCCTACACTTTTCCAAATTATTTCAATTCTTTTTCAACTAACAATTTCATTCTGAATTATCTTAACATTTCAATGTTTCTCAAATTTTCCTTCATTGGTATATGACACTTATACCACATTTGCTTTCTTTTATTTTGTTTTGTTGGGATAGTAGGTGAAATGAATCTGTCGTCTTCAGCTCGATAATGGTCACAATCACCACTAAATTAAGACAGATTTTCCCCAAAGACTGGAAGGGTTCTAAGGGATTGTGGGTAAAACTCCCCTTGGATGCTTGTGTCTCTTATCTTAAAAAAATAAGAAGAGAGAGGCAGTAACATCATTGATCATACATAACACTTTTGCAACTCAATGTGGACATATCTTTCTATATTTCCTCAAAGAGTTGCTTTTGCACTTCTTTGTTGGAATATGTTTTAGGATTTACTTATTTTTATATCTTTAACTATACTTACACATAATTAGGATTGGGCTTTTGCACCTAAAAGAGAAGACAATGGGATTCCATTCCAGAAAAATTGTAAAAGAAAAGGGGAGAGAGAAAAAGGGAGAAGAGAGAGAGAGATTGAGATTGTTAATTTAGTTCTCTTATCATTGTTTTCACCTTTATCCTTTTCTTCAGTTAAACGCATCGATGATGCATCATTTTCACTGTTCTCTTTCCCTATCACGTCCCCTTTTATCCAAAATTTTGTGTTGGCTTTCATAATACCTGCCTCTATATATTTTCTTTTAAAAAAGAAAAAAAAAATTTATATTCTCTTGGGATTTTGAACTTAAAAGTAGGAAGTGGTGCACTTTATTCAATGGAATATACCTTGTAGTCATGCTGGATGAGATGGCTCCGTTCCCCTGGAATCAATATTCCTAACAAAGTTGCAATCGCCAACTTTTCACCAATACAGCCACTACATCATTTCAAAGGTTTATGTAAAAGTAAATTGCAGATTGGTCCCGCTACGGGTAAATAATTACAGTGACCAATCTGTAATTCCCCCATATTTACATATCCAACTAACAGTCAAAACACTTTAATATAGGATTTGATTTAATTCCATAATGACCTAATATATATGTTGAGGAAATGTCAAAACATGAACTCTAAAGTCTCTAATTGCTAGCAAATTAAAGTTGGATGGCTGAAAGCCTATATTCATGGGTTGCAGTTTCGTATTACCCAATTCAGAACAAATTTTTTTCTTCTAGACATATACTAAGTTACTTTGGGACTTTCAGGTTTCCATAAAAAATTAAAATGTACACAATGAGCCCTATTTCAATTGGTAACACTACCATGATCAGTGGTGAAGCCCAAACATTGATTTAGAGAGGCCAAAATTTAAAGTAAATACCGCAAAGGAGAGATTAAATTTGTGACATGTATTAATATATCTGAGCAAAAATAATATAAGGGCAAAAAAATAAAAAAAGATTTTGAGAGGGGCCAAATGTGTAATCTTAAGTAAAATTGGGTATAAAATATAAATAAAAAAATTCCAAAAGGAATATCTGACCCTTCTGGGCTCCACCTAGCTTCAGCCCTAATCAACTAGGGTGGGGTGGGATTTGATTAGGGTCCAGGGTTTGAGTCCCTCCCTTGTAAAAATAGACTTTTTAGTCATTTACTTATGAAACAAGGATTATAAATGGTCAAAAATTTACTTAAAAATAGATTTTGGAAAAACTTTTTTTTACAAAATTGTTCAAAAAGATGTTTTCTAATATACAAAACAACCCATTTTTTTTATAAAAACCTTTTATATTTTTCATAAAATCTTGAAATGTAAAATAAGTAAGTATGAAAAGTAAGTATCGAGTTGCCAATAGAAACCCCCCAAATACTAAAGACGCGGCTTGGGCCAACAACATGAAAGGGTGCATGTTTTACTTACCACAGGTTTGAAGTAATATATAATACGTGCTAGCTGTACCACAAATTAACAATTAAGTTAGGTCAACTTGATAGACTTTTTGCAATCCCATTTTAACAAACCTAATTCAAAAAATTCTCGAATTAAAGTCTTTTTAAACCCTCCAAATTGTGTAATTTTTCTTCAATGAAAGTATAAGATCATATCATCAAGTGGACCATTTTTTTTTTTTTTTTTTTAATGCTTCACTTAATCAACCAAATGTGACATATCATGCAATAGGTCACAATCCATTTCCTTTATGTTGGATGATCGAATATTCGAAGGAGCATACGTTTGGTAAGCTATCAAATTTATAAAGTCTGCAGCATGCATCAAACCTTTCATTTTCATATATGCTCATGCGGAGTTGGTAGAGTTCACTCACATCAACACATTAGGATCAGTATGTTGTTGATGAAGGGCAGCCTTACTTTCATTTTACTTTTCTCTTCTTAGGCCCAACTTTTTCTAGGGTGACATGACATTTACAAATGCGCCTATTACAAGTGCTGTGGAAAAATGAAAGCGTGGAGAACAAATAATGCCTCTTTCTTTTCTTTTTTTTTTTCTTTTTTTTATGTCAGGAGTCTATAGGGATAGCATTGAAAAAGAGTAGTAAATATTGAATTCAAGACTTTTTACAAAAGGTGATTATTCGATCCCATCCTCAAAATTAAATATTGCTTTCCTTTCCCATTAGATCGAGATAAGGAGTGATTGATGGGTAACTCTAATTAGTGTTGCACCGCAAGGACCAAGACTTTGAATGGCTTATATGTATAATATATTATTTTATTAATCTCTCTAGCACCAAACTACATGGTCCTGGCATGTTGAAGTAAAATAACTAAATAATCCACTTCTTTTTTTGTCTGAAAGTTTTTATTTGAAGTAGTCGAGGCAATATTTTATTTTATTTTGCTTTGTTTTTTCCTTCCTTTCTATTTTTTTTTTTTAAAGTAAAAAATAATGTCAACTCCAATGGAGATAAAACCAAACGATACTATCATTTGGGTAGAAATCCCAAGTTTGACAATTCAACCAAACATCTCTCCTGGTCATGATTCCATGTATATAACATATGGGCATTTCCATGAGTGGCCAGTGAGCGATGAGTTCGTTTTGTCACTTCAAAAATAATGACAACTTATTAATTTTGTCTCTTTAATCAACTTTATATCAATGACTAATAACAATAATAATAATAAAAGTTACCCCGGGCTAAGCTCAAACTTGACCAACCCCACCAATCATGCAAGTTTGGATTTCGTGTTGAGATAAAAAAAATTCAGTACCATGTTGAGCTAATCCGAGTTGTTGGATGAAGTTTTTGACGACACGGATTTAAAGATCAAAAAGTTCTTTATTGAGGTTATTTCGATAGCAACTATTTTGTCTTTTAATTCGAATAGTCAAAAATCTCATCTAATGACTCAGATAATTAACTCAGTACGATGTTGAGTTTTTTCACCTTAGCACCAAATCCAAAATCCCAATCATGCCTTAGTTGCCTAAACTAAGGCCCAAAAAGGGATTGATTCATACCAAACCAAATCGTTTTTGCCAAATCAATTATGATTCGTGAAAACATAAAAACGCAAACCATTAATTTTTAGGCATTTTCCATCTTTTTCTCACGAACCAAACAGAGACCATTTTCCCAAGCTAGCTAGGACAGCCAGACAGCCTTGCCGACCTCATTAACTTCTTCACGCACGTCCTCCTCAAAAATTAAGGAGAAAATGCTGCCTTGCTATAAAATCAAGATGGAGGGAAAGGAACCAGCACGGGGCCTGTGGGTCATGGCCTTAAAATAAATAAATAAATAAAAAGGGAAAATGTGTGGCCAAACAGCCCCCCAACAAACCATCCCAGAGAACACGCAAAGAAGCAAATGAGGCCCACAAGTTTGTCTTGCATAGAAGGGGTGAGGTCGAACCATCCAATTCAATTGAAGAAAAGGTGTTTCATGTTTCCTTCATTATGACTTTTGCATGCTTTGGTTATTTCTAATTAAATTCATTTAGTTCGAGTGGGTTGACTTCCTGCTAACAAATCAAATGGCCTTCTGAATCATTACATACATATATGCGAGGTAAGCAAATGATGATGCTTATGAGATCGATCTAAGGCAATTCATAGCTTTATTAAGAGTCTAGGGTTACTCTGCACCACAAAAAAAGAGAGAAGGGTCTAGGGTTATGGAATCATGATGCTTCTAATGGTAAAAGGTGTCTACATGGATATTTTTCAGTCTATAATGGTACTTTACTTTTATTTTTGGTTAAAAGGGCACTGTGCTATGACACATCGGATAAGGTTTGGAATTTTAACGGTCTTTGTCGCTCTGATTTCTAACCCAACCAGTCCTAGGGTGAGTTTGATCCTGTGATTTGTATCATCTAGTGAGTTATCATCAGGCTGCGGTTGCGTCATACATCAACATATCAGGGTGAGGTCTACGATCAATGGCGGAGCCAGGGGCTCTTAGGGGCACGTGCCCGTCATCAGCCTCAAATAATTTTTTTTTTTTTGAGGATAAGTTATCATTTGATAATTATTTACCAACATAATGCTAAAAAAAAAAAGATGATAGTCATTTTTAAGCATATATACAATTTATTTGTGATAAATTGACACAAAAATCCTTTTTTTTTTGGCATTACATTAGAAAATGATTATCAAAAAGTAATTTGTTAAAAAAAAAAAATTAGAGCTTTTAGTTCCCACTTCACAGATTCATAATACGGTACCCCTATTAAAGATAACTCCTGACTCTGCTCTTATCTACAATCCTTGGGAAGGTCATTGGTCCCATGGGAAATTCTCACACGAATGAATGTGTGAGATTTTGTACTCTTATGAGAACTAAACGTGTAAAATTAAAATAAGTGGAGAGTGAAGACAAACAAATGACACCTAAGTGGTAGCTTCTTTGATATAAACCCTTTTAAAAAAAAAAAAAATCATTTTTTTAATTACTTTTAATGAAAAAACCCATAGAATTATTAGAATGTCAAAAATAAAAATCATGCCAAGGAAAAACATATAAAAAATTTTTAAAAAAAATTAAAAATAAAGCACTGATGCCTTTTAATTATTGGTTTCAGGCCAAGGGGCAAAAATGAAAAAAAGAAAATTCAGCATTCCCATGCCATATTAGGATCTATTCATTTTTTTTTTCCGCTTATGTCTTTTTTATTTGATGGCTAATTTTTTTTTCTTTTCTTTTTCTTTTTTTTTTTTGTTAAAGTATTTTCTTTTTTAACAATTATTTCTACCAATGTTACCAGTCCATTGCATGGGCCAAAAGCTAGTTATAATATTATCACTGTGTTGGCTGGAATCAAAAGTGAAGGATGAGTAACATATTAGCATTACCCTTCTAATTAGGGTTTCACACCCCTCCTATGAGTTAACCACCATCAAGCTAGGGTGATTGTCTAATGGTAAAGACATAGGGAGTTAGGTAATTAAGGGTACGACTCTTGTGCCACAGTGACGTGACGTGCTCTTATTCTTTGATAGTCATATTCATGTGCTGGAGTCACTAAAACTTTTGATAAGATTAACATCATGACTTAATCATTTTAAGTAAGCACCTGTGATCCCTTACTCAATGGGCTCATCTAAAAGTTTCTTAAGATTGATTCCTTAACTAGTAAGTAGGGACTATAATGGTAAGGATCAGATAGGGTAGCAAAACAAAAGGCAAAAAGGAAAATAGTCCACATAACTAGGATTCGAAACACATGATAAGTGTTATTATTATTATTTTTTTCTTTTTTTGTCCCACATATAACCTAATAAGTGAAGCACATTATAAGTTCTTCTTATTTTTTTATTTTTTTATTAAGGAGTCAAAACAGGATATCGAGACCTTGGGTGTGAAATCAACATAGTTGATCCCTATCTAGTCTTTTGGCATCCTAACATGCCTCTGAAATGGCAAGACCCATTCTTTGCTAATGGCCCATATTGACAGGTTAGTCACCAGAGATGATTCACAAGTTTAAATTAAAATTTTTTATTAAAAGGGGGGGCCACAAATTGAAGGCATTACATCTTCACAGTATCTTGCCAAGTGTACACCTTTGGTTGGTCAAGCTTTGCTTCCCAAACTACGCAAACTGCATTAATTGGGATTGGGGGTCCAATCCCATCCCATCCTCCAAATTAAACTAACATGAAGAGAGGGGTCCAGCAGGTCTAAACGAGGAACAAGACAAGCCACTAGACGTGGCACTAATTTGTGATTCATGAGGGGAAGGTAGGTTTTGGGGATCGGAGTCCGAATCCAAAATTTTTTTTTTTTTTTTTAGAGAGTATTATCATAAATTTATAATGCTTTGTTTGCATGGGTATATTTAACTTTTTGATTCTTGTGAAGTCAATGGGGTGTCCCACAAAGATTTTGTTGGTTTTAGCGTGTTTAATTTAATAACTGTGGAATCTGCATTTGTTGTGGGAGTTGTTATTTCCACTAATACTAACATATGGTATTTTCTTTCTTTTTTTTCCTTTTTTTTTTTTTTTTTTTTTTAATACTAAGCAAAGCTTGACCAAAGTTTGATATAGCCATATTCTATGTGTCACACATGCACCTAGAAATGAAATATATCAGTTACTTTATAAGCAAAGAGTGATGCTATCCAGGTTGAAGATAGTATGCCCCTCAGTTGGCTGTGGACTGTGGACGGGGTATTTTATTTGGTTCCTACTTCCTTTGTGTTTTTTTAGTTCCTTCTTCCAAGTAGAAACTAGAACTTACTCTCTCAGATTTGAAAACCGCCATCTATGAAACCGATGAAATTACTCATTAACCATTTCAACCCATTTTGAAATTCAAACTTTAAAAAAATTGTAACTTTCAATCTAGCTACTGATTTTAAAAGAAAGTTACATATTTGTAATCTACTCGTTGCTTCGAAATAACACACATAAAGAATAGAAAATTTTGTAATAAAAAAATCACTTTGAATTCAAAAAAATCAAGTTAACCTGACAAAAAAAAAATATAGTTAAGAATGAAGATGAAATCGATCATGATGAATATCCAAAAAGGTCAAGTTAAAATAACTTGATTTCAAGATGAATAGCTTAAAATCAAGTTAACGTAAGAAAAAACTAGAAAATCAAGATAAAATAAACTTGATCTCATAATGAATAACTTGATTTCATGGAAAATCAAGTGAAAACGAACTTGATTTTTTGAAAAAATCTAAATTGATTTTCCAACTAGCATCAAAGAAAGAAAAAAAGATATAGTAGAAGAAGAAGAAGAAATAAACTTGAACACACTAGTTGGGTTCATCTATGATGTGGACCACGCCTTCGTCAAAATAGCATGCCTACAGTGCCTCTAGTGTAATCACACTAGACCTCTAACTCATCTCCACCTTTTAATCGATGAACATTAATAGTGAGCATCTCAGGAATTGCCTGGTTCACCTAGTTTCTATTAAGTTTCCAACTCAAAAGCCTAAGCTTATAAGTGAAGGGCCAAACAGGCATATGAAGTCATGTCAAGGTTTATAATTAACCAATGTGAGACGCAATAAATCTTCAACACTCCCTTTTATGTGTAGAACTAATAAGATAACGACGGGTCTGTCACGTGGGCAACAAAGACGAGATGAATAGGCCTAAGAACGACATGATTTGATACCATGTTAAGTTTCCAACTCAAAATCCTAAGTTTATAAGCAGAGTATAATGCTCGTGTTATTTAATTAAGCTAATCTCACCTTTAATACGTGGTTTGCAAGTATATTTGTTGTTTTGTTGAATATTGTCATGCACCGGCATTACATGTGCATGATTTTGATATGTTTGCGATTTCACATTTTTAGAACCGTAGAAAATTAATTAAGTGTTGGGAAAAAATGAATTTTCGTAAATCTTCGTTTTTAAAGATAATTTTTTGTGGCAATGGAAGTTTATATTATTATAAGACATCTGTGATTTTATGGGATTTTATTAACATATTTCGATTGGTTTCCTCACATGTTTGTTTTTGAAAATTCTATTGGGAAGCAGATTTTGTACTAAAACATGAAAATGAGATTTGGATATACATGGAATTTGATATTTTTTGATATTTTATTTGGATTCAAATAGGGGATTGTTTGTTTATTTTCATTGAATAACTTAAATTAAATGAAGAATAAAAAGAATAAGGACATTTACTTAAATGTTTTGAATAAAAATAATGCTATGAAGTGTATTTTGTCTAAATGAGTCGACTAAAATGTCAATTCAGTTAACTGAATTACACAGAAGCAAAAACCTTCAATTCTAGATATTTGAGTCCACTAAAATGTCAATTTAGTCGACTGATTTAGGCAATAACTCACATTTCAACTTTCAAGCTAAAATGACACATGTGTCCCTCTGTGGTTTTAAAACCCATCAAGCCCGACCTATACCTCCTCATTTCAACCTTTCCATTTCTAAACTTGTAGAGAGAGAAGGGAAGAGAGATAAAAGATAAGGGGGTGTCTAGAGAGAGAAAATCTCATTTTTCTCTTGTATGTGTGGGTTTTCTACACTCTCACCTCACTTTGAGGCTTGGATAAGCTTCCTAAGGGCTGGATTCATCTTTCTACCACATGTGGTTTGTAGATCAAGCGTGATTTGCGGAGCTTGGAGATTGTTCTTGCATTCTAGGCTTGGATTCACCCTCCCATTTTCTCTACACTTTGTGTATATATCATACTTGAGGTAAGTATAATTTTCATGGGTTTTAATCTTAGGGATGATAATGGTAAGAATATAAGCCCATATTTATTAAATAAAAATGTATATTAGATTTATTTGTGAGTTTATGTGATTTTTTAGTATATTTTCATGTATATTTTGTAATACATATACTGAGGGATCTAGTTTACATAACCCTATAGTTATGAATATCACATTTGGGAGTATATGGGTTAATATATATGTGGTATTTTAGTATAGCATGAGTGTACATGCTATGTTAATTCTTGTTGGTTTACATTTTACATGCTTTACATAGCCCAACATGATATATAATTATAAAATAATTATATATTGTTGATTTTTGGATATATATTTATATGCATATGGATGTATATGCTTTTTCATGGCATTCATTGGCATAAAATGCATGAAATGGAAATTAATAAATATCGGGTAAAAGTATTGAAAGGGGTCATTGGGTATGGTTTGCTTGCGGTCATGGGATTAAGCTGTGTATTTCATTCCTTTTGATCCTGGGAACTTTCCAGTTCCAGGTAGGAACTCTTGTGTTCTCAAATTGAGGCTGCTTTCCAGGTCCCAGGTAGGGACCTTTGTGTGGTTCTTTTGGAGGTTGGGTTTAAATCCTTCATTTCCACGCAAAAACTCTTGCGGGATTGGTCAGTAATTATGAATTATGTTAAATGAACATGAATCGCATATCATTCATGACATTACATGTGTTTTAATTATATTTTAAGTATGATTTAAATTAGTTATATTATCATGCTTTAGTTATTTTTATATGAAAATTATATCTACTGAGTTTTCTGCTTACTCCTATATTTTATAAATCCTTTTAAGATGATTTCATAGCTGGGAAGACCTCGCCTTGAGGTGTTTTGCTTATAACTGGACTTAGCTATTTGTTAGATCATTTTGGAACATTATTATGATCTTAAACAATTTTAATATTACAGTTATGTATTAACTAAATACTTTTCTATTCAACCAATGGGCACTAAACATGTAATAATGGATGGTTTGTAATGTTTTAATTTCATAAGTCTCTTTATATGATTTATTTAGCATGTGATGATACCAATGATGGATGATAGGGAATCTTATGACTATTTTATACAAGCTTTTTTTTTACGAATGGGTCATGCCGAAATTTTTATTGAAATTACAAGTTTTCTAACACGTGTCATCCACATGCTTCCCAAATTATTTTCTTAATTAAACTGGCTTTATTAATATTAATCACAGCTTAATTAATTTGGATCATGACAATTCTTTTCGGTATCAAAGCTTGCTTGTAGGTCCATATAGGAGTATACCTGTATAATTATAATTAACATGTAAGGATAGTAACATCTTGATTAAGAACCTTGTTTATGTTTTATGGGAACCTAGAAACAAGTTAGGATGAACATATTGGGTAATTTATTGGGTATTGATAATGTAGTGTGCACTTAGTATAGTACAACACACACTAAAGAACTATTTCCTATATATGGCACATATGATAGTTTGTTCATGTCTATTAGTATGCCGAGGAACACTCGTAACAACCGTCATGCCACTGAGGCCCAAGCTCGGGCTGAAACCGAAGCACAAGCACGAGTTGAGGCTAAAGCCAATGCATAAGACCCACCATAGGTTCCAACTGGGGGACAAACTGCAGACCTTCCACCTATATAGGAAAATTTCGACCAACATAGTTGGATGCCCTTTTTGCTCCTATGCAAGGGCTACAGGCTAACTTAGCCACTAATGTTAATCAGAATCAGGACCCAAAGTTTGTTGAGTTGACTCGGAAGTTACTGTTGAGGAAGGAATTTCATGAAGTTAAACCCTCCAGATTTGATGGGGATCACGACTTAGCTAAAGCTGACAAGTGGATCTGCAGGGTGAAAGCTAATTTGAACTTGGAACGGATACCCAAACCTTATTGGGTGAAATTTGCCTCCAGCCTGTTCACTAACATAGCCAAAAATTGGTGGACTAACCAAAGTACACAAGCGAAGTTGAGAGCTATGACTTGGGAGCAATTTGAGTCTAAGTTCAATAATAATTTTTATCTAGAAGCCTTTAAGAACAACAAGATCTGGGAACTGATGAATTTGAAGCAAGGAGAGATGACTGCTCAACAGTACACCTACAAGTTTATAGAGTTGTGTAGATTTTCTGTGGGAATGAATAAAGATGAGAAAGAGGAAGTCTAGGAGATATGAATAGGGTTTGAGCCATACTCTGTAAGGCAAAGTAATTCATTTAATGATAAATGATTTCAAGAGACTTGTGAGTTCTGTTTTAACTGCTGAAGATGAACACTTAAGCTATAAGGAAGACAGGTAGATATGGCAATTTCGCCCTAATACAGTGGGTCCCGACTTGATCCATACCCATATGGGTGGGGATTTTTTTATTTTTTCGGGTATCGAATCGGGCATGGGTATAAATCTAGAAATTATTTCGGGTATAGGTCAGGCATGGATCCCAAAAGAAAAAAACCCGAAGACCCGACCCGACCCAGCCCGATACTTTTACAATAGCTATATATATAGCTAACTTAATAAACCCTAACCTAAGTTCCTTCCTATTCACTTTCAGTATTTCCTAACCAGTACCCATAGCCCTCACGCTCAACTTACACCACCCTCAGTCCCTCACGCTCAATTTACGCCCTCCACCGTCGCCGCCCTCTGCTATTACTGGCTTGTCGGCCCACCAAACCCTTACGCCTCCACTCTTCAGGCTTTTCATCGTGACATGGGACACAGTCTCACCCAATCAGGCACTTTGCACTTAGGCAATCACCCTCACGGACCACGGATTTGGCCTCACGCCCTCAACTCCTCACGGCCTCACTAACTCGTGGCTCCCTCATTACTTACTATCAGCTCGTCGCTACTTCACCCTCTTCCAGATCGAACTAGATCTACACCAGATCAACCAGATCTACACCAAATTGACCAGATCTACACCAGATCGACATCGTGTTGCACTGTGGTGGTGGTTCGTTTCTTACTCTCTCCATCTCTTAATTCTCTGTCTCTCTCCTTTCACCAATTTAAGTCCGTAAACCACTCAAGCATCTTTCTTGCTTTTTTTTTTTTTTTTTTTTTTCAATTTTTCTGGGGTTTGAATTTCATGCACTGAATTATATTTTTGAGTTGTAATAATTAATATTAATCTTAAAAAGTAAATGTTTAAAGATTATTCTTATAAATTGTCATATATGTTAGGTTAAAATGTCCACTTATAAAAATAGTAACTCTCAATTATCACCTCCGGTTGAAAGCTCACAATCATTATCCGAATGAGGGTTCTCACCAATCATCAACTCCAACTGATAACTCTCCAGTTCCTATCGAAAACGAAGATAGTGTCAAGGCAGAAGATTCTAATTCTAATTCCAATAATAGTAGACTAAAGAGTGATGTGTAGGAACATTTTGTGAGGAATTTTGAGAAAGGATAGTGGAAAGCAACTTGTAATCATTGTAAGAAAAAACTTTCGAGGTGCTCCTATAAATGGAACTTCACACTTACGTTCTCATCTCTTAAGGGGTTCAAAGCTTCAAAAACTGGACATAAGAGAAAAGGTTTTAACAAATTGCCATAACAAAGCAGGAAGACAAAATTAAGCTTAATGCATATTTACTTACCCATATGATAATAATGCATGAATACCCTCTCTCTATGGTTGATCATGTTAGATTTCGAAGGTATTCAGCTGCACTTCAAGCTTTGTTCAAGATAGTTTCAAGAGACACTATAAAATGTGATATCGCAAAAATATATGATTATAAGAAGGTTCAGACAATGAATTTGGTGCAGAAGAATCAAAGTAGAGTTGCTATAACAATTGCTATGTGGACTTCAAGCAATTAGAAGAGAGGATTTATGGTTATCACAGAACATTTTATTGATGATGCTTAGAAAATACAAAGTCGTATTTTAAGGTATGTTTATTACATATATTTATGCTTTCTTAAATAAATAAAAAAATTATTTTTATTTGTTTGTTATCATTGATAGATAATTATTTGTTATGTTTCATAATTTTAATTTCATTATAGGTTTGTTTATGTGCCATGTCCACATATAAAGGAAGTTTTAGTTGAGGTATTGATTGAATGCTTGTTGGATTGGAATGTAGATAGAAAATTATCTACTGTTAGAGATGGCAATTTTGCCCCGATCCATAGGGTCCCGACTCGATCCATACCCGAATGAGTGGGTTTTTTTTTTTTTTTTTTTCAGGTATCGGGTCGGGTATGGGTATAATTTTTTTAAAAAAATCGGGTACGGGTCGGGCATGGATCCCAAAAGAAAAAAACCCGAAAATCCGACCCGACCCGATGTTTTTATAAAATATATATATAATTATATATTTTACAATAAAATATAAATAGCAAACTTAAAAAACCCTAAGTTTGCTACTCTTCTATTCACTTTCAGCCGCAACCGCTTCACTTTCACTTTTTCAGAGTTTCAGCAATCACTCCAAATCCAATCAGCACCCAAGTCCCTAACCTTTACTTGTCGATGTCGTTACGCCCAATCCCTGAGTCCCTATCTCCCTTAGCCCTCACTCCCTCAGCCCCTCGCGTCGTGACGCGGTGACGCCACCCTTACCTCGCCCTCGCACTCACTAGTTTCACCTCAGTCCTTCCCGCAGCTCACTCTCAGGTGCTCATGCTCAATCCACCACCGTTGCCGATTCATCGTGTCTCACCCAGTCAAGCAACACTGCGACACTGCCATTCCCACTCTGCACTCAGGTAGTCACGGACCACCACTGTCACTGTCTCACCCTCACGCCCTCAGGCTCAACCCCTCACGACTCACGCTTCACCCATCCCTTACGACACTACTTCACCCTCTTCCAGATCTGACCAAATCGACCACTCCAGATCTACACAGTCTCCACCAAATCGACCAAATCTACACTGTGGTAGTGGTATGTAGCAAAAAAATGGAATTTAGGAAAAAAAAAAATTCCTCACAACAGGGTGGTTGGGTATGGGCAGGTCGGGCATGGATGGTCCAAGAGAACAGTGGATCGGGGATGGAATTGAATTTCTCTACTCCATCGGGTATCGGGTCGGGCATAGGCATGGGAGTTTGAAGTCGGGGTCGGGCATGGGGTAGTGCCGACCCACATCCAACCCGACCCATTGCCATTCCTATCTACTGTCACTCTTGATAACTGCTCTACTAATGATGCAATGGCTATAACTGTTTTGGATAAGTTAGATCATAATCCACTTTTGTTGGATAGAAAGTTACTTCACATGCATTGTTGTGCCCATATTTTGAATTTGATTGTGAAAGATGGAATGGATGTAATTAAAGAAGGCATTGAGAAAATTCATGATAGTATGGGGTATTAGACAGCAACTCCAAAGAGGGGGGAAAATTTAAGGAAACAGCCACCCAATTGCACATTCCAAGTACCAAGAAATTGGGACTTGATTGTGCAACTAGGTGGAACTCCACCTATTTGATGCTTCAAACTGCAATCTTGTACAAAGAAGTCTTTTTTCGCTTGAAACAATATGATAACCAATGTAAGACTTTGCTATCTGAACAAGATTGGGAGTTTACAAAAGAAATTTATGGGAGGTTAAAATTGTTTTATAATGTCACAGAGTTATTCTCTAGGACTAAATATCCCATTGCCAATTTATACTTCCCAAAAATTTGTGAGATCAGAATAGCATTGTCTTAGTGGTGTGCATGTTCAACTGATGTAATTAAGCTGATGGCTAAAAATATGGTAGCCAAATTTGATAAATATTGGTTGGTGATTCATGAAATCACAGGAGTTGCTACTGTATTGGATCCACGATATAAGATGGACTTATTAGAGTTCTATTTCCCAAAATTTTATGGAGATGGATACTTGGAAGAAGTTGAGAGGGTGCGCCAACTTTGTTATGATTTGCTTCTTGAGTACCAAACTAGATATAGATAAAGTTTGGATAGAGGAGTTAATTGTGAGTCTTCACATAGTTCATATGCATACCCCTCGGGGCCTACTGATGTTGTGGGTATGGATATTCTTAGTGACTATGATTTATTTATTAGTAGGAAAAAAAATGTAAAATCAGAATTGGATCACTATTTGGAAGAGGATGTCTTACCTAGAACCCCAGATTTTGATATTTTGCCTTGGTGAAAATCAAATGGGCTCAAGGATATGTTAGGATTATACCCTAGAGCCAATCATAGAGATGATTGTTTAGGGATTAAGAACAATTATTTGATTTCATTTATGTATGTCACATTTATTATTGATTTAATAGAAGGGCTTATTCTATTATGTTTATATGCATCATTTATATTTACATAATATGTCCATAGAGTTAGAGTTGAGAATATAGAATTACAAAGAGTTGTAATTTTGAGACTGTAGATATATCTCTGTGCTAAACTCCTAAAGCATTCCTAATTGAAAGTTCACTATGATAGACAGTGTGAACCCTGGAAAGTGGCCCACATGATTGAAGAAAAAATATGTTTGAAAAAGAAAAGGGAGTCGCCACCTTATTTTTTAAAGGAAACAAGGAAAACCCTAAAAACAGTTTGTTTTAAGAAAACAATTTGAATGACTCCATATTTAAAAAGGAAAGGCAAAAACGATCTTTTGGAAACCAAAGAAATCGGATTCGGAAGCTAAGTTATGATATGGGAAGGTTCTAGGCAAAGCCTATAGGCACCCATGTCACCCTTTCGGTCTCTTAGTTTATTTGGGCTAAATTAAAGTCTTTTTCACTCACAAATTCAATATATATCATCACAAGACAGCATACATATCATATATCCCATCCAATCATCCATGCATAATCAAATAAAGAAAATAAAATAAAACAGAAAAAAAGAAGAGAGAAAAGAAAGGCCTAGGATACTTGGATCCTAGAACGGACTTGAGCCTTACGAAGAGCGCCTACGTATCATGCAACGAAATACATGGATAAAAGTCCACGTAGTTCGATGAGAATTAAAGTTAAATCCTAATATAAACCTATGGTAAGAACCCTAGGTTTCCTTATTTGAAAGATAGAAAATCTGGTATTTAAACCAAGTTTGAAATAGAAATAACTTCCACAAGATGGAAACTTTGAGAAAAAGGCAACTTTATTTTAACAAGCAAACCTCTAGTAATTCACTATGGATTCATATTAAGAAGTAACCCTAAAAAGGGAGAAGGGAAAGATTAAGGAAGAACAAGTGAATTAGGGCACTTCCACACCCTACTTACTTTAGGCAATTTCTCCAAACAAATAGCAAGCTTAAGCAATAACAGCCCTATATGCCACAGGACGATTATCATGCCTATTTGCACCCTTACACATGCTCAAAACAAACCAAAAAGAAGAAAATACAAATCTGGACAGAATGGTATTAAAGCCTAAATTCATCCACTAATTATGCAAATAACATAAACAGTGAATAAAACTAAACCTTAATGCAATCCTAACACTAAGACATGCAAAAGACCCTAAAATCCACTAACATGAATGCAAAAATATCATAATTATTCTATATGCAAGACATACATAATAATCATGAAGAAAAATCAACAAAGAAGCCTAAGTTAACATGCTATTTGAAAATAACCTAAAACAAGGACAATAGGAATCCTAAACTCACAATCACGCTTAAAAACCTATAGAATAGCTCTAAAGCATGCATAACTCATGATGAACAGTATGTAAACCATGTATATTAACTAACTAAAGCTATAATACATGATAAAAAAAACTCAACTTTAGCATGCAATAGTCCTATTCTACAAGAAACCCAAATTTAAATTTGAATAGAATGGAGTTTTACCTTAGGAAGAGCTTCCTTGCTGCTATAGAGACTCTCTTTTTGACTTGTGGATGACTTGAACCAAGCTTCTTTAAGGCTATAGTAGGAACTCCAACTCTCCTTTAGCTCTCTCTCTCTCTCTCTCTTATTCTCTCTTAAACACTCAGGTTTAATGCATAAAGTGGTCTCCAATTGCCTCCCCTTTGCTGAAGCATAAGGAGGTATTTATAGAGTTCAATTAGGATAAACCAACGGCTAGGATTAAAAACCTAAAAATTAATCCAAGGGTTATTAGAGACTCCCTTGGTGCTTAAGAAACTCAAAAGTTACCAAAAATTAGAAGGAAAGTCGTCCAAAAGAGTCCTAGTACGTCAAAATTGGAAAAAATCCCGTTTTAGCACAAAAATAGGGAAGTGGTCTTGGGTAACCACCAGGCCTTGGGTGGCTAGCCACCAGGGGCTAGGCGGCTAGCCACCCGGGCTTGGGTAGTCACCCGAGCCCGCTTCAATTTTTTGCCCTTTTTTGACCTCTTTTGCTTCTGGGAATGTTTTAGGACCGTGTTTCGATGAGGAATACATTTTTGAATATTTTAGGGTGAAAACCATTAACCATGGGGGTATGGTTAGGTTTGACAAAGGCGGTTAACCGCTATGCTCTACTTTTGCAAAGCATAGGTATGCACATAGGATTGAACCAAATGTTTTCTAAACCAAAATTAAACTTTCTAAAACACTTTTAGAGATAAAATGATGACTAATTAAAGTCAATTTGAAAAGATTTGGTTGGTAATTGTGAGTTAATTTGAGCTAACACAAAAGAAGTCAATTAACCAACTTGAACCATATTGAGCCATTTTAACCTTAAGCCATTGATTCATCAAATTGAACCTAAAAATACCTCATATGTATCAATATGAACTCCAATTGACAACGTGGAGATCATTTCAAGGTCAAATGAAAAGTTTGTGACTTAAAAGACAATTATGCTCCTCAAGTCACAAAAGTCCTTATTATCCCTCAAGATCAACTCCAAATTGAACCAAAATTCATATCCATTGTCCTTGTGACTCTAAAAAACTAATGCAAGTGACTAGACTCAAAAACAAAACAAAAATATGCATGAAATGATGAGCCCTAGTAAGGTGGTGCAAAAATGGGGTGTGACAGATAATAATGAACCATAGAACTAGCACTTGTTAGGTTGACTCTATAGGAGGATAGCTAGTCTCAAACTATTTGTGTGGAGACACTACAACCAACAGGTGGGTGTCTATTAATAAAATAGGTATACTGAATGTGACCAAAGATATAAGATAAACTGAATAGAATTTTAACCTACCTGTCAATTAGTTTCTCATTGTTATAGTGGTACAAGTAATCCTTAGACCTGAGACACCATAGTTGTCTTATGCATGTAACTTTAAAAGTTTGAAATTACTAAGTGCAGATCCTTATAGGGGTCTGCAAGGGTGTTCATTAGCCTTACTGCTATATGTATGAAGGCATGTGAGTGATTAACAAGGAATCCACCACTCTCAGGAAAAAGAGAGAGAATGTCTCATATAGCATTCATAATATAACTCATTAAATCCATGGCCATGGTAGGATGAATATGGAAAAGAGTTTTCATGAGTTCATCAATGATTTGATATTCATGATTGAGTATAAAGTAATTAAACTAGGGACTTGACAGACTTCCATGTCCTATTAGTTTAATTTGAGACATTGTGTAGAAGGAATGATGTAATTGTAACCTATAAACTATAACAGAAAGGTTCTATGTAAGATACCTATTCACCTCATTAAGGACCACACCATAAACCATTGCTGGATATTACTCATGGTTAGTAGAAGCTCTAATTGATATAAGTGAGTTATAATCAATTAGGGAATTGAAAAGAGTTCCAATTAGACCTTTAATGGAAAGATTTCCATTGTGCACATTTTGTGCTATTCCTACTACCTAATGATATGAACCTAATGGGTCGCACACTGATCATGCAAAGAGGGACTTTAAAGTTATGAGAAAAAGGGTAAGATTGAATAAGAAAAGTTCTAGAGGGCCACACTTGTATTAGATATAAGAAGGAGAGGTTAAATTGCAATTTAGAGAAGTTACAAGTTAGAATCCCATTGGGATTCCTCTTCTCATGGCCAACCCCCTTAGTGTGCTTATATAAGCCACTAGCATGTGCTATGCACACTTGATTCACTCTTCTCTAGCACTAACCGAATTTGGAGAAGCTCTTTCTCTCTCTCTTTCTCTTTTCCTCTCCTCTTCTAACATCAACAAGGATTGGTTAAGGAAAGCTTGAAAGCCTTTGCTAGGTGTGGATACCATTGGAGGCAGAACACGTGGGCTGCTCATACCATTACTGTTCGGATTCAAAGCTTGAAGGAAGAAGAAGAAGACATAAACAACTGATAAGTACTCTAAGCCCTTCTTCTAAGTTAGGGTTTTATGTTTTGTATGAAGCACAATCAGATTCATAGGTTGCACTGGAATTGATAGGAAATTTTTGTTATTCTAGTTATTCCGCATTGTTTTTCCTTCTTGTTCAATTCCTTACAGTATCTAACCTTGCAAGCAATTGCTAAGGACATATTAGCCATTCCTATATCCACTATTGTTACTTCAGAGTCTGTCTTTAGCACTAGTGGTAGATTGGTGAGTCTACATCGTAGTAGACTCCATCCAAAGACATTAGAAGCATTGATGCATGTGTGCTCAAAATTGGTTGTGGGCTACTAAGTTGCAAGGTAACAATAATATAAATACTTCAATTTACATTTTTTTTTTTTTGAATTTCTTCATTTTTTAGCAATTTTAATATTTTATTTTGTGTGCTGGTTTTGTTTCTACATAATTCCACTGCAGAATCTATTGGTTATGCTACAATATACGATGACATAGATGTAGACGAACCATCTTGTATGTACTGTGGTATGTGGAATATGTTATTTGTTTGACTCATATATTTTAACTTGATAACAATTAGAATAACAATCAGTTTTTGAATGGTTATAATAATGAACCCACGATCCTATTACTAATTGAAAGACTTTTTCTTTTATTATTTTGTTTAGTAAGAATAGGTTGTGGGGGATAGGAGGACTGGAGGAGTAGAGGACGAACTTGTGTTGATAGAAATAATGAAAAGCTTGAGATTGCTTTGCAAATTTGGATGTGATTGTGTGGGAAATTTAATTACTACTACTTTTTATTTTTTTTGGTGGATTTTAAGATGAGAACTAATGAATTGATGTTTTTTAATGTCATATGTTTGGAATTTATGTATGGTTTTATGAATATTTGAAACCTATCTTGGTATAGGCTTATGGAGTCCATTAGAAGGCTCATTATGTATTTTTATTGTTTCTTAATTCTTATGTTTGTGTATAATATTTGTGTGATCATATTAGGTATGATCTTATTTGAACAAGGTTATATTGGGTGCTAAAAACATGCATAGGATTGGTATATGATTATATAAATAACATGTAACAAGTGGTAAGTAGCAAAAAATGGAATTTGGGGGAAAAAAAATTTGTTGGGAACAGGCTAGTCAGGCATAGGCGGGTCAGGCATGGATGGCCCAAGATGATAGTAGATCAGGGATGGAGTTTAATTCCCCTGCCCCATCGAGTATCAGGTCAGGCATGGGCATAGGAATTCAAAGTCAGGGTCGGGCATGGGGTAGTGCCGACCCACATCCGACCCGACTCATTGCATCCTTAAAGAAAGGGTTCTAGAGAGAGTGTGTAAAAGGAATTATCCACAACCATGCAGGGATGGTGCTAGTGATTCTAGTACAAGAAGAAGCCACAACAGCAAGGTGGAGGTTCTGGAACTAATCCTAACCTCTATCTTAAAGGGATTCAATTCAAGCAACCTCAACCTAGGGAGGAATAGTAGCAGTAGTAGTTCCAGTGGTAGTAGTGGAAAACCATAAGACTTGTTTTCACTGTAAGCAGAAGGGGTATATCAAGACCTAATTGTCCATTTTTTACTAGGGTTTCATCGTCTTCTCAACAACCATCTTGTGAATTCCCCTACAGCCATATTTTTCCCAACAAAGATATGGTTATCAAGGATAATCACAAATGCCAAGTGCATTTCAGTCCTATTTCATGGTTCCCTCATAATATGGACAATAACACATCACCCAGCCATACCAGCAGTCTTATCAACAACCCTAGTACCCATAACTTCAATACCAATCACCGCAGTAGCAGCAGCCGCCACAAGGATATAGGGCAGCAATCCTAGAACCGCCAAAGGCATGGTGGTGGTGGTAGTGGTGGTGGTGTTGGTGGTGGTAGAAGACAGGGTAACCGTCAGCATAGACGAGTGTTTATTATGCACCGCCAAGAGGAAGGGGCTTCTAATGCAGTAGTTGAAGGTACATTCCTAGTATTTGGAGTTTGGGCTAAAGTTTTGTTTGACCGGGGTCTACACATTCATTTATTTTTTCATCGTTTTCTAATGCTTTGGAATTAAAGTATGATGATTTAGGTTATACCTTGGAAGTAGATAATCTTCTTGGGAACTGTTTTATAACTAGTCATACTTGTCACAATATTGCATTAATATTGTGGGCCAGGAGATGTTGATAGATCTTATTATTTTGGATGTATCTGGTTACAATATCATCATTGGCATGGATTGATTGGCCAATCATAGTCATGTAATGGACTGTTATAAGAACAATGTAACTTTCAATAACTCTAGTAGTGAAGTTTTCTCTTTCTATAGAGATAGACATACTCTCCATCCAGATATTTTGTTTGATATCCATATCTGCCATTTCAAGAAGTGTGGTTACTTGAGTTTCCTAGTTGCAATCAAGGGTGCAGATGCTAAGAGCATACATCCCCACCATATTCCCATTATACGGGAATTTCTTAATGTATTCCCAGATGAATTACCAAGTTTACCCCTAAGGAGGGAGGTGGACTTTACCATTGACTTGCAACTCAGAATGGGACCCATTTCTATCATGCCATATAGAATGGCTCCTGTTGAGCTTAGAGAGTTGAAGACTCAAATTGAAGAGCTTAAGCTGAGGGTTTTATCAAGGAGAATAGATCACCTTGGGGTGCACTTGTACTTTTTGTGAAGAAGATGGGTCATTGAGATTGTGTATTGATTATAAACAGTTAAATTGTGTTACCATCAAGAACAAATATCCATTGCCACGTATTGATGATTTGTTTGACCGTGAGTCCCAATTCTTTTCTAAGATTAACTTGTGTTCTAGTTCTTATCAGATGCTTATTTGAGATGAGGACATGGAGAAGACCGCTTTCAATTCTCGTTATGGTCATTATGAATTTTTGGTGATGCCTTTTGGTTTGACTAATGCACCCACAGCTTTCATGGACTTAATGAATCTCGTGTTTCGCCCTTATTTGGATCAATTTGTGGTTGTATTTATTAATGATATTTTGATGTATTCGAGGACTCAAGAGGAATATGCTCATCGTTTGGCAATTGTACTGCAAACTTTGAGTGAGCATAAGTTGTATGTCAAGTGGGAGAAGTGTGACTTTTGGTTAAACCAAGTGAAGTTTTTAGGACACGTAGTATCTGAAGAAGGTATTGCAATAGACCTATCTAAGGTTGAAGCCATTTTGAATTGGCCTAAACCTAGGAATGTGACAGAAATTTGCAGTTTCCTAGGCTTGGCAGGATATTACCAGAGATTTGTGGAAGGTTTCTCTAATATCACCGCATCTCTTACGAGGTTAACTAGGAAAGAGGTACCCTTTGTTTGGGATGACACTTGTGAGGAATCATTTGAAGAATTGAAGTCTTATCTAATATCTGCACCCGTTTTGACTATCCCAACTAGTGGTTTGGGATATACCGTGTATTGTGATGCATCCTTGAGTGAATTGGAATGTGTGCTGATGCAGATTGGGAGAGTTGTTACATATGGTTCTAGGTAATTGAAGCCGCATGAGATGAATTATCCTATTCATGACTTGGAACTTGCAGCTATGGTGTTTGCACTCAAGCTTTGGAGATGTTATTTGTATGGTGAGAAGTTTGAGGTCTTTTCTAACCACAAAAGTTTTAAGTGTATCTTTACCCAGAGAGATTTGAATCTCAAGCAAAGGAGATGGGTAAAGTATCTAAAGGATTATAATTTTGAATTGAAGTATCATCCGAGGAAGGCTAATGTTGTAGCAAATGTTTTGAGTAGGAAGTCTTGTGGGACTTTATATAGCATTTCTATACACCATTAGAGGATGGTAAATGCTTTGTGTGACCATAATTTGTTTGTTGGTGGCTTGGGATGTAAAGAATGTGTTAACAACCTAGTGAATAACCTAGTGAGACCTTATCCCATTCCTAAGATTGTGGAATCTCAATACTCGGACCCCAAGTTGGTGGAGATTCGTGGTAGATTTTTTTATGGTGAAGATGTACTTGGATGGACCATAGATCCTAATGGTGGTTTGAGGTACTAGAATAGGCTTGTTGTTCCATGTAATGAGAAGATTAAGGAAAAAGTTCTTGGTTTTACTCACAGATTGAAGTTTTCTATCTATTCAGGCAATAACAAGATGTATAAAAACTTAAAGAGGTAGTTTTGGTGGAAAGGTATGAAGTGTGACATGGCAAGGTTTGTTGCTAAATGTTACACGTGTTAACAAGTTAAAGTTGACTATAGGAAGCCTTCTAGGCAATTGCAGCCTTTACCATTGCCATAGTGGAAATAAGAGGAGATTACCATGGATTTCATCAATGGTTTGCCACGTACTCAGAGAGGCCATGACACCATTTGGGTAGTAATGGACCGCTTCACCAAGTTTGCTCACTTTATGGTTGTACGGTTGACTAACTCAATTGAGAAGTTAGCTTGATTGTATATTAGAGAAATAGTAAGTTTGCATGGAGTTCCCAAATCAATTGTATTTGATAAGGATCCCCATTTCCTCTCCTCTCTCAGTTTTGGTAGAGTTTGCAGAAGGAGTTGGGTACTCAGTTACACCTTAGTTCAGCCTATCATCCACAGACAGATGGGTAAATTGAGTGTATTAACAAGATTTTGGGAGATATATTGCGAGCATGTGTTTTGAATTTTAAGGGAAGCTGGCAAGAACACTTGGCTATAGCAGAATTTTCTTACAATAACAGCTTTCAAACTAACATTGGGATGGCACCTTTTGAGGCATTGTATGGGAGACCATGTAGATCTCCTATGTGTTGGGTTGAGACTGGTGAAAGTACCTTGCTTAGACCAGAATTGATTCAGGAGACCACAGATAAAGTCAAACTCATCAGAGAGAGACTTAAGACAGCTCAGAGCAGGTGCAAGAGCTATGTTGATAAATGACAAATATCGTTGACATTTCAACTTGGAGATTTTGTAATGTTGAAAGTGACACCCTGCAAGGGTGTGTTTCATTTTGGCAAGAAGGAGAAGCTTGCACCACATTTCATTGGACCATTTAGGATCATTGGCACTAGAAGGCTCAATGCTTATGAGTTGGCATTACCATTGCAATTTGGTAAGGTGCACAATGTATTCCATGTGTCCATGTTACGCAAGTATGTTCATGATCCATCTCATGTAATTGATTGGCAAGATATTGAAGTTGAAAAAGATGCCACCTATGCAGAGTACCCTATCCGGATTTTGGATTGTCCTAAGAAGGTTCTACATGGCAAGACTATTTCTTTAGTGAAAGTGCTATGGAACCATCATGGGGAGGAAGAAGCTACTTGGGAATTGGAGGGGTTCATGCGTGAAGCCTATCCATATCTATTTGACAATTGAGGTAAGATTAGAATTTGAGAATGAATTCTCTTTTAGAAGAGAGGAATTGTAATGCCTATGTTATTTAATTAAGATAATCTCACCTTTAATACGTGGTTTACAAGTATATTAGTTGTTTTGTTGAGTATTGTCATGCATGGGCATTGCATGTGTATGATTTTGATATGTTTGTGATTTCACATCTTTAGACCGCAGAAAATTGACTAAGTTTGGGAAAAAATAAATTTTCGTAAATTTTTGTTTTTAAAGATAATTTTTTGTGGTAATGGAAGTTTATATTATTATAAGACATCTGTAATTTTATGAGATTTCATTAACATATTTCAATTGGTTTCCTCACATGTTTGTTTTTTAAAATTCTATCGGAAAGCAGATTTTGTACTAAAACATGAAAATAGATTTTGATATACTTGGAATTTTATTTTTATAATATTTTATTTAGATTCAAATGGGAGGTTATTTGCTTATTTTCATTAAATAACTTAAATTAAATGGAGAATAAAAAGAATGAGGACATTTAATTTAAGTTATTTAATGAAAATATGGCTGTGAAGTGTATTCTATCTAAATGAGTCTACTGAAATGTCAATTCAGTCGATTGAATTACACAAAAGCAAAAACCTTCAATTCTGGATATTTGAGTCCACTGAAATGTCAATTCAGTCGACTAATTTGGGCAATAATTCACATTTCAGCTTTCAAGCTAAAATAATGCATGTGCCCCTCTGTAGTTTTAAAACCCATCAAACCCGACTTGTACCTCCTCATTTCAGCCTTTTCACTTCTAAACTTGTAGAGAGAGAAGGAGAGAAAGGAGAGATAAAGGGGTGTCGGGAAAGAGAAAATCTCATTTTTCTCTTGCATGTGTGGGTCTTCTATTGTTTCACCTCACTTTGATGCTTGAAGAAGCTTCCTAAGGGCTGGATTCATCTTCTACCACGTGTGGTTTATAATCATGTTGGGAATTGAACTAGAAGGAAAAACAAAGTGCGGAATATAAAAAAAAAATTTCCTAAACGATTCTACAGCCCATGAATCTAACAATGCTATAATACAAAACCAAAACCTTAACTAGAAAAGGGTTGAATCACTTATAGTTTATTTTTCTTCTTCCTTTGCTCTAAACTTTGATTCTGGATAGCAGTGAATGAGCAGCCCAAGTGTTCTACCTCTAATGGTATCCACGCCTAACAAAAGTTTCAAATCCTTTTTTCTTAATCCTTGTTTGTTGCTAAAATAGGAGAAGAGAAGAGAGAAAGAGAGCCACCACCAAGGGGGATGGCCAGGGCTTGATGTTAATAAGTGTGATCATGTCACATGTCATAACATGTGACTATATATAGCCACATATAGGGCCAGCCATAGGGGGAATCCAATTCCTAATTGGATTATGTGTAATTTCTCTAAATTGCACATTAACCCTTTTAATTTATATTATATACAGACTTGGCCTTCAAAAACTATTTTTTATTCACTTATACCCTTTCTCTCATAAAATTTAAAGCTCTCTTTGTATGATCAATGTGTAACCCATTGGGTTCACATCATTAACTAGCAGAAATAGCACAAAGTGTGCACAATGGAATTGTTTCCATTAAGGGTCTACTTAGAACTCCTTTCAATTCCCTAATTGATTATAACACACTTATATCAATTAGGGCTTCTACTAACCATGAGTAACATCTAGCATATGGCTCATGGTGTGATCTTTAATGAGATGAATAGGTATCTTACATAGAACCCTTCTGTTATAGTTTATAGGTTACAATTGCATCCCTTTATTCTACACAATGTACTCCAATTAAACTAATAGGACATGAAAGTCTCTCAAGTCCCCAATTTAATTTTATACCCAATCATGAATATCAACTCATTGATGAACTCATGGAAACTCTTTTCCATATTCATCCTACCATGGCCATGTATTTAATGAGTTATATTATGAATACTATATGAAACATTCTTTCTCTTTTTCCTGAGAGTAATGGATTCTATGTTGATCACTCACATGCCTTCATACACATAGCAATAGGGTTAATGAATACCCTTGTAGGCCCCTATAAGAATCTACACTTAGTGTTATCAAACTTTCAAAGCTATATGCATAAGACACCTATGGTGTCTTAGGTCTAAGGATTACTTGTACCACTATAACAATGAGAAACTGATTTATAGGCAGGTTAAAACTCCACTCAGTTGATCTCATATCTTTGGTTACATTCAGTGTACCTATTCTAATAATAGGCACCCACTGTTAGTTGTAGTGTCTCTACACAAATAACTTGAGACTAGCTATGCTCCTAAAGAGTCAACCTAACAAGTGCTAGTCCTATAATTCATTACTATCCATTATAGTGAACCTTCAACTAGGAATGCTTTAGGAGTTTAGTACAGAGATATATTGATAGTCTCAAAATTACAACTCTTCGTAATTCCATATTCTCAACTCTAACTCCATGAGCATATTACGTAAATATAAATGATGCATATAAATAAAATAAAATAAGCCCTTTTATTAATTCAATAATAAATGTAACATATGTTGTCCCAAGTATACAACCTAGAGGGGGGTGAATAGGGTTTTTGGCCAGTTAAAAAGTGATTACAAACTAAAATATGAATTATTGCAAATCAGAGATATTTCAATAATAAGCAATAAAGAGAATGAGATATAGAGAATGCAAACACAAGATTTAACGAGGTTTGGTCTTCCCGCCTACGTCCTCGCCTCAAGAGCTCACTTGAGGGTTCCTCAATCCACTATCACTCTCCTTCAAAGTGGAGCAGCAAACCTTTACAAATCAAGTGTCTTCAACTAACACTTGTTCAACCATACTTCCTCAAGTGCTAAGAATGGGGTTATCACCAACCCTTGATTACAAGTTTGTAGACATGAGATTGTGTACAAAGAAAACTCTCTTCAAGAGTGAATAACACAAAGATGAATAGCTCAGCTCTCTTATAATTGATTGCTCAATGAATACACTTAATGAATTTAGGGCTAAAAGATTAAAAACAATGAATGCTCTTGTATTGTTTTTCATAAATGCATTTGAATCATAGTTTTTATAGGTAATATGAATAATATGACCATTTGGTGCAATAAATGTTGGGAAAGAGCCATTTGGTGGCATTAAATGCTCAAAAACCTTTTAAAAACTAGTCGTTAGAGTTCTGAGATCGCAAAATCAATCGATTAAATTAAGAATTCAGTGGACTGATTTAGGCAAAATCAGAAGACAGAATAGGGGACCTCTTCTGGTCAAATGAGTCGATTGAATTAAGAATTAAATGGAGACAGAACAGGGGACCTCTTCTGGTCAAATGAGTCTATTGAAATGGGTAGTGAGCATTACAAAGTGATTTTTCAAAAGTTTTGTTCAATTTACCTAAGGGTCCTAAGGTCCATCTAGGTCAATAGAGCGATTCTATGAGCAATCAAGTACATTAAGAACCTAAAACCTCACTTATAACTATTCAAGTATCTTCATTGGCAATGCTAGCTTGGTCTTGAGTCTTTGTAGGTCTTTTGCATGCTTTCTATGCTCGTATGCTCTTATGCTTGATTGTCCTCGATATTTTAAGCATGTGCTTTGAGTTCCATGGTATGGATAAGTCTTTGTGCTTCATTTGGATCCATATACTTGAGTACTTAGCTTTGATTAATATCTGACATCCAATCATTAGTACAAACATCGATCCTTTATTATCATCAAAATCTCGGATATGCCCTTGGTCATATAACCTTAGGGCCAACAACATACATAAATGAAATCAAATGATTGTTCTTTATCCTTAAAGCATCATCTCTATGATTGGCTGTAGGGCATACAACTAATAGATCAAGCATGATTTGCGGAGCTTTGAGCTTATTCTTGCATTTTAGGCTTGGATTCACCCTTCCAACACATTTTCTCTACACTTTGTGCATCATACTTGAGATAGGTATAATTTTCATGAGTTTTAACTTTAGAGATGATAATGGTTTGAATATAAATCCATATTTGTTGAATAAAAATGTATATTAAATTTATTTGTGAGTTTATATTATTTTTTAGTATATTATTATGTAAATTTTATAATGCATGTACTGAGGAGTCTAGTTTACATAACCCTATAGTTATGAATATCACATTTAGGAGTATATGGGTTGATATATATGTGGTATTTTAGTATATCATGAGTGTATATGCTATGTTAATTCTTATTGGTCTACATTTTACATGTTTTACATAGCCCAATATGATGTATAATTATAGAATAATTATATATTGTTGATTTTTGGATATATATTTATATGCATATGGATTTATATGTTTTTTTATGACATTCATTGGCATAAAATGCATGAAATAGAAATTAATAAATAATGGGTAAAAATATTGAAAGAGGTCATTGGGTATGGTTTGCTTGCGATCAAGAGATTAAGCTGTGTATTCCATTCCTTTGGTTCTCGGAGCTTTCCGGTTCTAGGTAGGAACTCTTGTGTTCCCGAATTGAGGCTGCTTTTCAGTCCTAGGTAGGGACCCTTGTGTGGTTCTCTTGGAGGTTGGGTTTAAATCTTCCGTTTCTGCACAAAAACTCTTGCGGGAGTAGTCGGTAATTATGAATTATGTTAAATGGACATAAATCGCATATCATTCATGACATTACATGTGTTTTAATTATATTTTAAGCATGATTTAAATTAGTTATATTATCATGCTTTGGTTATTTTTATATGAAAATTATATCTACTGAGTTTTATACTCACTCCTATATTTTATAAACCTTTTTAGATGATTTCATAGCTATGAAGACCTTGCCTTGAGGTGTTTTGCTTATGACTGGATTTAGGTATTTGTCAGATCATTTTGAAACATTATTATGATCTTGAACAATTTTAATATTATGGTTATGTATTAACTAAACACTTTTGTATTTGACTAATGGACACTAGACACGTAATAACGAATGATTTTTAATATTTAATTTCATAGATCTCTTTATATGGTTTATTTAGCATGTGATGACAGGGAATCTTATGACTATTTTGTACAAGCTTTTTTTTTTATTATAGTATTTTCCATTTACAAATGGATCATGTCAAAATTTTTATTAAAATTATAGGTTTTCTAACACATGTCATCCATATGTTTTCCAAATGATTTTCTTAATTAAACTGATTTTATTAATATTAATCACGGCTTAATTAATTTGGGTTGTGACATGAAGAACCCAAATAAATATATGAAGTCATGTCAAGGTTTATAATTAACTAATGTGAGATGCGTTATATTTCCAACAGTTTCTCCATTGAGAATCGACGATGGTTGAGGTCAAGAACTAGGGTTGGGTTCGACTAAGTTGTCAACCATGCAGTGAGGGGTTTGTAGGTGAGGGGTTGCCAACAATGAGGTGAAAGCTAAATTGCTAAGGTGTAGGTTCGATTGTGTTGCCAATGATGTTGTGAGGGTTGGGTTCGATGATGTGGCAAGCGATTTGTGGGTCTCATGACTATGATGCAACTTAGGCATGAATGGGTTCATAATGGGCTTCACAATGAAGGCAAAGGGTTAGGTGGTCTTGTGCCTATTGTGTCAGTGATAAGAGAGGTAGCAATAGGGGTAGTTGACTAAAACTTCTTCAAGATAGTGGTTATGATGTTCACTTGGTTTTAGGCATCTAATATGGAGAAAGAGAGAGAGAGAGAGATGCGAGAGAGAAGAAAGATATAAGGTCTTCCATCCTACCTACCAACCATAGAAGAGAAAAAAAAAAATATAAACATATCTATATAAAAAAAACGAATTCAATCTAATCCTGGCTCTTCAGTGGCAGAAGAAAAAAAACACTACAGCAAGGCTACGCTCCTCGATTTCTCTCAACCTGCGGATTTCTGGCTACATGACTTGTGTTGATTTGCATATGTTTTATTGAGCGAGACATTGATCTCTCCAGCCGTTGAAAAAGCTTTTTCCTTTTTTTTATTATGAACCTCTTTATTTTCTGGTCGAAAAACCTGTCCTTTATTTGAATTTGACGAGAAGCTTCCGTGCTCACCTACCGCCCTTGCTCTTACACACGCCAATGCTGCTAATGCTTATAGTCCTGCTCCTAGTTCCGCTAGTCCTGCTAGTTCGGTTTCGTCTGCTAGTCCTATTAAAAGTCCAATGTCCCGAAACTTAATGAAAAAACTATCTGCAATGTCCTGAAACTTAATGAAAAAACTATCTTTTTATTCATCCTCTCAAATACATAGGAAAAAAGGAGGATTTATTTATGGAAGTCCGATGGAAAATTAATATATCTTTCATTTTTTTTCCTATCACTTTTCTATCATTCTCACCTAAACAAAGCATTACAATTGAACAAAGATAAGTATAATTTACTAATGAAGGTTGGCCTGAATGGAAGGGGCTCTAGTTGCTTAAGCAAAGGGTTTCGGGTTTGAACCCTTGTAGATGCAGCAAACTTTCTTAGAAGAGATCTCTGTTTCGACGCCCAATAGTACTTCAAAAAATTAGTTCTCAACGAAACTTAAGAACACCTTGGGAAACTAAAAAAAAAAAAAGTATTATTTCAAAAAATCGATGGACTTAGCTGCAATGACTTAAAAATTAGAATGGCAAGGAGGGGTAAGAGCGTAAGACTAATCCCAAGATTTTCTTGAAAACAGCCATAGACGACTCCTCAACCTCTTATCCACAAACGCCGTGACTGTTATAACAGACCAGAAAGAGCAGCCGATGAGAGATTGAATAAGCTAAGCCGAGCCAGAGCCAAAAGGCAAAGAGAGTTTCTTGGGCTGTCCGTAAAGTGGGAATAAAACGTAGAGATCTTTCGGTGTAAGCATCAAAGCATCAAGTCAATCCAATCTGTGACTCATACTAGTTTTAAAAAGGTCCAACTGCGCGTCACCATTTCATCACGCCACGTCACTGCTGGCGCCATTTCCCCCTCCCTTCTTTCTTGTTTGGAATGAATTCCAATTTTTCTTCTAGAAAGGGCTCCACCTCTCTCTCTCTCTCTCTCATTTGTTATTTGTATCTTGGGATTGTGATTGGATTGCTTTTGGCCCCATTTTTTAAATAAATAAATAATACTGGCTCTTTTACAAATTAGATTAGAAGAACTTTGGGCAGCTCTTTGTGTATTTTGGTTTTTTGCCCTTCAAAGCTACGCTTGTCCCCCACTCCACCCTATCCTCTACGGCTCTACCATTTGCTGCTCCCTCTTCATGGTCGCCTAATATACGGCACACAAAATCTTTTAAATAAATGATAATAATAAGAAGAAATTGTAGAAGACCTTTTAAAAATTTAGTCAAATTTTACTTGAGTACTCTTCTTTTTAAAATCAATCAAAAATAATTTCTAAAATATTCAATCGAGATCTGCATCCACGATGGGCTTGACCCAAAAAAAAATAAAAAATAAAAAAATAAAATCCCTTGTTTGGCCTTCTTTTGTTTGAATGAAATATTATAAAATAGTATTTTTCCATTTGCATCCAAACACATGAAAATTATTATTTTACGTTGAACTGATTTTCCGTCTCATTTTAACGGTAAGTTAACGTCATGTGATAGTCATGTGATAATTTACTATCAACTCTACAAATTTGCTTACGTAGAGGTGTAAATTGTCGATAAAATTTAAAAATTACTTCGATTGATTTTAGAGTTCAGTGAAATCTCACTCAAAAATTGAAGATTATTTTTGCAAATTATCCAAATAATAAAACAAACGAAAAACAAAAAACATGGGCTGCCTTTGTAAAAAGATAAAAAATACAACCGTTTAGGCAAAAAAAAAATTATAATAATTGTTGGATCACATCTTTTAGTTAGTTGCCACCTTTATAAGATGAGGTGTCCAAAAGGAAGAAGGAAAAATTGGCTACAAGTCTATTACACATTTACTAATACTATAACTTCAAAGTGGCAGCTTGGGGTTGGGGTGGGGTGGGGTGGGGTGAGGTTTGGTGAATGCTAGATAGCCCTTGCTAGCCAAGGATAGAGGGGCTATTAAAAAGATGATGTGAAGATGTGCCATCAATTCTACTTGAAGAGGTAATGAAGCACAAATTGGAGAGAGTTGGTTCAAAACAACAAAACCTGCTCCTGCTGTAACCTCGGCTTCTTTTCATGCTCCAAAGGTTGTCAAAATTAATGTAGAGAAAAAAAATAGAATATGACAGCACTACTCATATGTATTTGAAAACAAAATAATTGTCATTGCTTGCCTCTTCTTGAATTCCCTCATCCCTCTTCAATCCACGTAAACCTAAGACTTCCAGTTCTTTGAAAAAAAAAAAAAAAAATCACCGCCTTTTAGCACTAGTCTCAAAATCAGATTCTCGTTGTTGGAGTCCCTTGCTATTAAGAGCTACTGATAACTGGCCATTTTAACTTGATTTTTAAAATATTGTTTCTTCAATTACTCAAATATCAATAGCATAGATTGATATTGTGTTTTATTGTCGGTTTAAACTTGAAAAACCTAGGTTTTTCGGATTTTATTTAAAACTTCAAATAGAAAGTTGAACTTTACCTTAAAAATAAAAAAATAAATAAATAAATAAGAAAAGAAATCAAGTTAAATTTTTTTATTGATCTTTTAATACCTAGTTAACCTAACAAAAAGCTAGAAAAAACAAGTTTAAATAAATTGATTTCATGAGAAATCAAGTTAAAATAAATTGATTTTGTGTACAATCAAGTTAGATCCAACCAGAAGAAAAAAAAATGATGTAGACAAAGAAGACCACCAAATCGATGAGACAGGGATGAATCTGAGCTTTACCAAAAAAAACTAAATTCAAGTTAAATTAATTTGATATTGATATTTTTTTTTGGAGGTGGATTTTAACTTGAAATACCTAGTTATTAGATTTTTTTTTTTGTGGTACACACCCCCCCCCCAAAAAAAAAAAAAAAGAAAATAAATAAATAAACGAACCTTCATGTGAAGCCCTTCCATCATTGTCACGCAAACACAGTCGAGAAGTAGACCCTCCTCCTATGTTACAAACACAATCACACCAATCTCATCCTTGTACTGTACCACTAGCTAGAATCATCACCCGCCTTACACCAGCAGTGTATCGTTGATAGTGGCATATATTGGTGGTTGAACGAACGATAGAGAGAGAGAGAGAGAGAGAGAGAGAGAGGAGAGAGAATTTGAAGCGCATTTAAAATGCTTTGCACCACTGCCCGATAAAATATATAACCAAAAAATAAATAACTAAATCTTTTGACATTTTACTACAAAGAGCCATGCCAGTACCTAAGACAAATTCCTCTCCTTTTATGGTTTTCCCTCGACTCACAAGTCGGCTAAGGTCATTCGGTCTACATATATTTATCTAAGATAATAGTGTTGTGTTTTTTTTTTTTTTTTTTTTTGGGGGGGGGGGGGGGGAGTGTCAACCTTTCACTCTATTCCTTCATTTGGCTCCCCCAAACCCTTTTTACCCGTAGAAATAGTCAACTTCATTGTAACAAAAATTTTAAGTTATATTCAAATTCTTTGAATTTATATAGGATATTTCAATAAAAACTAAACTGTGAATTTATCTTAGCATAATTCAATAATTCTTGAATTATTTCCAAATATCCTAAATATTACGAATAATTTTCATGTTATTTCTAAATTTTCTCTTCTCTCTTTCTCTCTCTCTCTCTTTCTTTCTTTCTTTCTTTCTTTTTTTTTTTAATCTCTTCCCCTTAAGTATGAAATGATAACAAATCTTTCTTAATATGTTCATTAAATTACATTAATTTCCTTACTTGCTATTTGTTTATAACTTTATTTTGGATTATTTTCAGTATTTTTCCAAATAACTCATGAAGTATTAATTACTTCCATGCCTAATAATTCCAGAATCTTAAACTTGTCACCATGGTGAACTCTCGACCTCCCCCCTTACAAGAGAGGAAGAGATGCCCCCATCATTACCAAATCAATTGCTTCCTAATTATTAAACCAATTCATCTTGTAATCCCTTGGACAAACAGTGCAATAAGAGTGCTTATTTTTCTTATAGAAATCATTACAGCACATTTTATAAAATTGTGTCTCTAAGAATCGTTTTAGTGTATGTATATTTATATAATGTTACTCCCTCGATCCGTTCCTCTTTTATTGTCATCCTTTCCTTTTTGAGATGTTTCAAAATTATTGTCCCATTTAAATCAATGAATTTTTTGAATTGATTTCCTAAAATACCATTTCTCATGAGTATTTTACATTTTCTAATGTTTTATACATTTGAGGGTAATATTGGTATGTTCAAACATTTATATTAATGTAAAATCATTTAAAAGGATCTTCTCAAAAAATATGTTTGTCAAAGCTGACAGTCAAATGGGAATGGAGGGAGTAGGGCTAATGCATAATGATTCATATGAACATAACACAACTTTGCAGGGGAAAAAAAAAAAAAAACTTGAAGTAAAACTTATTACTTGTCAATCTTAAATCTTGATGAGTGTCATGAAAGTGGAATGGAAGAATTAGTTTGATGGAAGAAAGGAGGAAGAAGTTCTAAGTAGATAAAACGGTTTAAAGTGATAGAAGACAATTCTTTGCATATATAAAATTAAAACATGAGAGCAAAATCTAGGGGTTTGAGGATGCTATGATGAAGTATCAACTTTAACCCAATATTGTGTTTATATGTTAATATTTGATGAGGACATCTCTTTATTTCACATTATACATCCAACCAACAAAACGGTTGGTTACATAAAAAGTGGGATCAGATTCGGAGGTTTTAAGATTCCATGTTGAAATGACAACTTCATCCAAATCATGTGTTTGTGTAATTGTTTTTCTTTTTTTTTTTTTTTTTTTTTTTTTTTTTTTTTGCATTTCAGAGGATGCATCTAACGAACAACACAGTTGTGGGATAAGAATTTTGGGATGTCAAATTAATCGGAAATTAGGAATTATGTCATCCATAAAGTACTCAAAATTAAAGTTATATTTATTAATAAAAATAAAAATTTATGGATCAAACACTTTCTAATATCTGATTAACTTAAAATTTGGCACACATGATGTGCATAAAAGGAATATGTAATCTACTAGTTGGATTAGCGAAATATGATTTCTATGAAAGATATTGACAGGTGTAAGTGTAATTCATCAATGCACATATAACTTTCAATACGGGTACTAATATAATGCATATATATAAGCACATTCCTACCTAGTCATCATCCTATATATGTAAATATATGTGTGTGTGCGCGTGCAAAAGCACATGTATGTGTATGTATGTATTCATGTATATATAGGGTTAGGATCATAAGACAATTTGTGCACTCAATTTTTTACACGAATCTTAAAGGGTTGGATTTAGCTAGATCAAAAGGTCTCCAGAAAAGTTTAGTGGAAATAATTAGCATAATAATGAGACCATTGGATCTTGCGATATCAAATGACTTAACATTCTGTTTGGATGAGGAATTTGGGAAAAAAAATACTTGCGATTTTTAAAGTAATGGGATCTTCAAAATTCTTTGTTTGGTTAAACTTTTCAAAAGTTCGAATTTCCAAATGGAATTTTGCAACTTCCTTTCTTAAGAGATGGAATTTGGAAAATATCATCCATCTAGATAGAATTTCTTGAAATAATTTGACCCTACAAATTCCAACTTAAAATTTTAGTTAGAATCTAAGAAATCCAAAGTTGAGCTAGGGGATTTCTCTTCTTTTTTGTTTTTTTTTTATTGAAAAATTCTATTTTAAACACAAATTTCGTCTAGAAGTTCCAAACCAAGCACGACGAATTTTGATAACTTGATATATGCACTATTTTTGTGCTTCTCCACCAATATTCTTTGGTTCAATAAAGGAAGTTGTTGCAGATATGATGATCAAAAACGGTCAATTACAATGGTGCATACAAGGGGTGACTCTCCCTAATAGAACCTTGGGGAGTTACAGATTGATCGGACTACAAGTAAATAATTACAGTTAATAACTATTCTTAATTAAGTTAATAGTCATTTACCTGAAAAATTAGTTGTTATTTGTATTGAATTGTAATCATTTTCCCCAACTCTAAAATTCCAGCCAGGACATTTGAAAGAAAAGCAGCTAATTGATAAGGCAACAGCATGCCAAATAGGATTAGGTAGCATCGCAGATGGTTTGTCTCTTACATTCCTAGTAACTCCACCACTAGATTTTGAAATGGAAGGTTGCCTTCTAATCTTGTTGACTACTACCAGATAAAGTTGTCAATGCCATGTAAGGGGTCTCCTCTCCTTATCAACTTTGAGGAAGAACACAGTTTACGAAAAAAAAAAAACAAAGGAAAATTCTTTGAGATAGACCACACTTCCATAGTTTATATATATAGTACTCCATACCCATTGGAGTCCTTTGATTACATGGGTATATAAATATTGTTGAAAGGAAATTTCAATGGTTGAATTAGTGGTTCTTACTTCTTAAAATTTTTAAAGTTGGACTAATGATTCTTAAGACTTACGCCTTAGGAAATAGAAGGCTTTTTGGTCACTTTCTCACTCCTCTTGAGGGTCGACCATCAACCAACCTGGTTATTTTAGAATGCGGAGTGGATGGTGATCTAATCCGATTTTTTGGGAATTAATCAAGCTAAAGTCCCGGATACCCTTATCGGCCCAAAAAAAAAAAAAAAAGGAAAAAAAACCCAAAATGAAAGGGAAAAGTGGTTACTATTTCTTGTGCTTCTAGAAACTTCTAGAAGTAAAAGATTTCGATCTTTTGCTCTTTGAAGCCAGCCATTGGTTAGTGTATCGCTCTTACTGCAATATCTAATGCGTTAAAGGGATTAATTGAGTTGAAGATTGGAATAACTTATTCACAACAATAAATAAATAAAGAAAAAAAAAAAAAAAAAGTGCTCAACACTTGTCCAGATACTTTGTACAATTTATATATATATAAAAGACATACTAAAAACATTTACATAGCCTCACTCATGTTTATCTGTTGAATCGATCAGTTGAAGGTTTCTTAGGTCAACTCGGCATAATTCGATTGGATACTGGCAATTTGTTTATGGGCTCATGGCCCCTTTCATTTCTCTCTCTCTAGCATTTAGAAGGAGGGCTACCTAGCTCTAAACCGTTTTCACATTTTCAATGCATGGGTCACACCACTGTCAAAGTCATTATTCCTCGATGAGTAAATTGGCTTGTGATTGGAGTTTATCATGCTTCTCTACTATCTCATATTTCTCTTTTAACTTTATGCCTCACGAGGGGATTCCAGTGTCTTCTTCTGTAACTATTTTTCTTATTTTTCTCTCCTTATTTGCCTGTAAAGAAAATATAATTAAAAATTACAGAGCATGTGTGATGATAGTATGAATTGCGTGTAATTGAAAGCTTAAGCTGCGTTCAAAGGCATCCCAAGTGAGGTCTAAAACTCATTGGGACTACAAGGAAGGCGAGAAAGACTCTTCTTTCCTCTTTTTTTTTCTTTTTTTTTTTTTTTTTTTTTGTTGGCTTCAAAGTGCCTACAAACTAATCTCTTTGACATAGGTAAGCCTATGAACTACTCTATATTAATTAATACTCCCTTCATCCCACACAAATAGATTAAGTTTGACAAAAAATGCAGTTTAAGAAAAGCCATCATTACATTGACTTATCATTAAAATTTCATCTTTCCAAAAATACCCTCCCTGACTTGATATTGAGTTTTATATTAAAAGTAATTATTGAAATAGCAAAAGGGTAGTATAGGAAAGTCTGAAAAAATTTATGATTTGATTTTCAAAATGAACATATATTTTGGAACATCAAAGGTAGCAAAAATGGCCTAAGAATTGGAATTCAAAATAGTGTCATTTCATGAAATCCTTAAAATTGATTCTACACTATTAACTATAATGATAACTTCAACATTTTAAAATATTCTAGCTCAAAGTGATAGATTTATTCCTTTAATCCTATGTAAAAAAAAAAAAAAATGTTTGAATTGTTTAATTTTGGAGTTGGACAAGTGAACAATCCTTAAATAAATCCAAATAATAGATAACTTCAGGAGAGAATAAGAATCAGTTTTTTTCTCCTCTCTTAGTGAGCGAGTGATCTCATGTTTAAGTTTATGAAGAAGCACTAATATTCATCTCTGATAATAAAGGGATTAGTGCCCCCCACCCCAAACCAAAATGGAGGAAAAAAACATTACAATTATAATTTCACCCAAAAATTTGTTAATTGCATCCACAAGTCTCCAAACCAAACACGCTCCATATACATTGTCTGCATTTTGGATATAGTTAATTTATTTCTAATTACGGAGTATTATTATAAATAAATAAATAAAAGAATATAATAATTGAGACATTTTTATTTGAAGATTTGTAGTAGCAGTAGCTCCGTTAAATAAGTTTGGTATGTCTGTTTCTGACAGTAACGGCGCGGATTTAAAAAAGAGTTCTAAAATAAATAAAATAAAATAAAGAAAAAACCTCACCTTGTTGGGAAGCGAGTTTTACGCGTAAACGGTGGGGGAACGCCGATGACGCGGCTTGACCGTCAAAACCACACTCTCCATGCAAAATCCACTTTTGACACTCTTTATTTATTTATTTATTTATTTAAATGACACTCCTCGACTACCATAGCATGGCATATACCCCCACGGCACCCCTACTGCCTTCACTGCATCCACGACTCAACAGTCAAATTTCCCATAAACCATGGTTAATTTTCCGTACAACTAAAGCTGACGCGTGTCCCGATGAACGCGCTTCCTTAGCTCCCACCGCCCTATTTAAATCCCTCTCCCGTGCTCTCCTCTTCTCCCATTTCCTCCTCCCTTCCTCTTTCTCTCTCTATAATCCCCTCTCCTTTTCGTATATATACGCGCTTATCCCTTCCTCTCTGGTGATCCTTCCTTCAGCCTTCCCATCTCGCCTACCAAATTGACCCGATCGACTCTCGGGTCAGCCACCCTTTTTCCATAATTGTTGACGAGCAACAATGGAGTTCTTCATTTACGAGTAGTTTTTTCACTCAATTTTTCCTGCTCTTCAGTACTGTTTTTCTCTTGCTCATCTGATACTACTCCCAACTTCTTCTTCTTCTTTTCTTCGCCTTTTACCCGATAAAAACTGTTTGGATTTCATCGCTTTTGCACGTATTCTCACTTCATTTACCTCGATTTTTGTTTCTGGGATCAGTTTCGTTTGGTACCGAACGGCCCCAGAGCGCGGAATCCAAGAAATATCTGGTCTTTTTTATTGTGGAAGTTCATAGCAAGGAAACCGCTGAGAATTCCAGTGATTCGAAATTTGGGAAATGCAGTGAGGATTCTCACACATCGATCGTTTCTTTTCGCGCAAGAAAACCCGGGAAAAAAGACACAGAGAAGAAGATATGGCTTTTTCTGAGAATATGGCGAGCATCGAACCCTGGTCGTTCCGGCCGGGTTTGGCCGACTCGTGGATCTCGGAAGCTTTCGCCCGAGACACCGAAACCCTAACCAAAGCCCTTCAAAAGTCCCTCACCAACGACTCCGTAGCTGTCACGTCCGACACGATCTCGCCATTTTGCAACCTGGTCAAGCCCGAGACGGCTCAGACACCCACCGTCTCGGGCGTTTCGGGATCTGACCCAGAAACTGCGGCGCCGAAACGCCGAAACGCGATACAGGCGACGAGCGGCGGGAAAATTACGAAGAGGAAGTCGCGTGCGTCGAAACGGTGTCAGACGACGTTCATCACGGCGGACCCGGCGAACTTCCGTCAGATGGTGCAGCAGGTCACCGGCGTGAGATTCGGCACCACGCAGATGCCGATGGCGCCCATCTTGAAGCCGGAGCCGCAGAGGCCCGGTAACCGGTTGCACGGATGCTTGCCGACGCTTGACACGTCGGCGTTTTTGCTGGACCGTCACCAACAGCAGCACCAGGTGATGGGTCCAATTACATCGTCTGCTGCCGTGCAGGGACACGTGTCGTTTACGCCGCCGCCGATGATGGTGACTGATGGTGGCGCTGGGTTGGATTTCGACACTTTCCCGAGCTTTCCCACTCTGGAGTCGTGGAAAGTCATGTAATCCTTTTTTTGGCCCATTTTTCGAAATGGTGGTTCTGTTTATATTTTTGGGAGGCAGTGTTTGGTTGGTTAGTGGTTTTTTTTTTTTTTTTTTTTTGGGTTATTAATATTTGCATACTTTTTCCAGCTTCAGTGGTGTACTGGTGACATTGGGGGCACATATTAATGACACTTTGTTCATTTTAATACTCCTATTGTATGCTAGTTGGTTCTTTTATTTTCTTCTACAGCTTATACCCATAAATGCGTACTAATTGGCTTGTTATTACCATAATTTTTAGCTTTTATTCAAAAGCGGAAGTTAACGCCACTCATTAGTTGTTCTTTTTGCGTTTGGAAACTGTACTTTTAATCCAGCTATTTTAAATAATTACATATCAATACCATGACTATGACTTTATATCAAAAGTAATTCCGTAGTATATGATTACTAACTTGACTAAGGATTACTATTAACTGTAACTATTTGTTCATTACAGAGTTCCTCAAAATAGGATAGGAAATAGTGGTTTTGTTCTCACAGTTGTACATCATGATGTTAAAAGATTCTCATAGTCTAGGGGTATAGGGCTGATTTGCTTCCCATGTGATTTTGGTAGTCTAATTGACTCCCATGTTTCAACCATTTCTGTTCTCTGAAAGCTACACTTGTGCCTAATGAATTTGGTCCAGACTCCAGAGTGGATTCAAAATACTTGAACCCTTCTTCCAATTCACATGTGAGCAGAACCATCCCAACTACTGCTATATGTGTGCGTGTGGAGTGGGTCTTCCATGTAACTGTGATATATATGGTTATGTGGTGTCACAAGCCAATAAGAGTCTTATAAAGTGAGATTATAGGATAAAAAAGTATATTGATAATCTTACTTTACAAGGTCTTTATTGGCTTGTGATACCACCTGACCATATCACAGATAAAAAAGTATATTGATAATCTTACTTTACAAGGTCTTTATTGGCTTGTGATACCACCTGACCATATCACAGATAAAAAAGTATATTGATAATCTTACTTTACAAGGTCTTTATTGGCTTGTGATACCACCTGACCATATCACAGTTACATGGATGTTTGTTGGGGGGGGGGGGGGGGCTGGGTTTGTGTGTGTGTGTGGTTTAAAAGACGTGGAACGTTTTTCTGATTCAAAATCCATGCTGCAAGCTTGGTAGGCAGCAGCCTGTCCAAAAGGTTAAGCAAAAATCTTGTACCATAAAAAAATCAATTCTAACTGCTGCTTGATTTGGATGGGCCAATGCCCTATTGGACCCCTGAGGATTCAAGAAAAAACCCCCTGATAGTGGAAACACCCTAACAACCACGCAAGATTAGTTAATTGAGAAATTGCTGCATTCAAGACTTGGAGAAAAACTGTCAATGACTTCTTAAAGATGTGATCTTCTACAGCATTTTGAGCCATTAGTTGATTTTTTATTTTTTAATTTGCTAGGAGTAAGCCACAACTAATTTCCTGAAAAGTTACTGCTTGTTAAATTGGAGGTTAAGTTTCTAATTTATAAGTTTAAGCTTATAATTGGAGGACCTAAACAAATATATGAAACTATGTCAAACCCAATATCTGAGTGATGTGGGATGTAATATATTTTCAACACTCCTTCTCACGTGCAGACTTAATATAGGTTTGTCACGTAGATAATAAATAGGGACTCAATAAACTCAAGAACGATATGCTCTAATACCATGTTAAGTTTCCAACTTAAAAGTCTAATTTTATAATTAAAGGATCTAAACAAGTATATGAAATTATGTCAAACCCAATATTTGGATGATGTGGGATGTGATATATTTCCAACACTGCTTACTTAACGTTTGTTCACATTATAGGTAAAATTCAACTCATAACTATCCCAAAAGAAAATAGAAGTTATATGTAAATTCAATTCGTAACTACTCAAAAAATAACGTTTGTTCATCTTATAGGTAAATTCAACTCGTAGATAGTCTCAGAAAGAATAAAAAAAGTTGAACTCATGATATTCTGTTTCTCGAGACATAAGTTTTAAAATATCGACCTACTCTTGGGGTTTAAGGATTGATTGAATTCATCGGTACATAGCTAGATCAGTCAAAACAAATTGACACACCACTTTGCACTTTTGCAGGCAAGTGTCAACGAAGAATTTTTTACAGGGAGGGATTCAAGTACTGATTGTCTCCTTTTTCTTGTTCTTTCCTCGCAATGGAACCTGCAATAAGTGACTTTAACATCTTTTTGGAAAAAGATTGAAGGTAAAAATGAAATGGGTCATGAACCTATCTGCAAGTCAAGCCACTTGTACAAATAATTAAGAAACGACTGAGTTGAAGTAGTTAAATTTAGAGACCCATTGAAGTTGCCTGACAAATGTCTTCTCTTTGGAAAGGAGGAGATCAATGAGGTGATCCAATGAAACCCTGTGATCAATTTAATATCTACAAATTGATCTTTAAATAAATATTAGTGCAAGTGTTTACTCAAGTCAAAAGGTTTTAATAAAAGAAATATTACTCAAATATGTTAGGTGACAGTATTGGTTGACTTGGGTCTCTAGCTTTTCATTTAGCTTGTAACTGGTGAAGGGTTGCATGTGCGGTCTATTTTTATTTATTATTTATTATTTATAAGAAAATTAATATTAATATTCTATAAATTGAACCATTCCTTTTTTTGACTTTTATTTATTAGCCCTATCAACTTTGAGTGGTGCTGCATTTAGGGTGAATTCATCGGCATGCTATATTTATTTATTTATTTTAAAAATAAAATGTGTTGGGTATTATATTGTGGAGGGTTCAAATATATATATGAATATGAATCAAACTCAATATTTATACGGACCAGGCTATTACCACCACATAAAATAGTTTAAACTCCCATTTAATTTACATTTTTCAGGTTTTAAGAAAAATATAAAAAAAAAATTATAAAAACTAATCATATAGTCTATTAGAAAACATCATTCCGGACAACTTTGTAGAAGAAAGTTTTTCCAAAATTTGTCATTTAAGTAGACTTTTTGGCAATTTTTCATGGAAAATGAAATAGAGATTGTAAATGGCAATAAAGTCTACTTAAATGATAGATTTTGGAAAAAAACAATTTCTACAAAGTTGTTCAGAATGATGTTTTCTAGTGAACAATACTATTAGTTTTCGCTAAAAACCTTTTATATTTTTCATAAAATCTCAAAAAGTTTAAATGAATAGAGAGCTTTGAGTACTTTATGTAGTGGCAATAGCTTTACTCTATTTATACAATGTGAGATGTGAAAGTTCCTACAAAATGATTCACTTTCTTATTTAATTATTATTTTGACACATTAACCAATAAACAAAGTAAAAAGATGAAACAAATAAGTTTAGAGCCTATTTGGATAAACTTTTATTTATTATTTTTTACTTTTGAAAGTAAAAAAATAAAAAATTTTGATAGTTTTTTATAGTGCAAAATTTTAATAGTTATTTTTAAAAGTTGAGATAATAGGATTGCTTTTACTTTTAAAAGTAACCTCTAAAAATTGTTCATGCTCAAAACTTTTGTGCTGTGTGCGTGGTTTTTTTTTTTTTTTTTCTTTTAAAGTAAAAAATAAGAAAAGCTTATCCTAACAGACACTTAGTAATTTCAACAATTTTGTGACTAGCAATTGAACTTGTAGGACAATAAATTATATACCTTACAGTCATGGGGCGAAACTTATGTGAAAATGGCTCAATTGGGTGTTATTCACTCATGTGAAAACGTTGAGATGTCCTTTAAATTATTACCATATTTGTTTGTGGTGTACTTTAATTACATTTACCTTTCATATCCAGAGATCGATCTCTTTCCTGTCATCTCTTTGTTTCAATAAAAAATTATATACCTTTCATTTTCATAATCGAGGTCTAAGAGGGTGAAACTAGTTATGCAAAAAAGAATTTTTTTTAAAAAATAATTATAAATTATAAAGTAAGAGGTTGAATAGACTTTCGAAGCACGGGTCCCAGCTAAGATTCCTTTATAAATGATAATCAACCAGGACAGGATCACGGCTAACGTGACATGCACGAAACGACCCTCAATAGCACCCCCAAATAGTGTGATAAAAAGTGTGTCATTGTCATAATTTAATAATATCACACTTTGTTATTATTCCAATGCTGTATTAAAAGGTAAGCTAAAATATAGCAATAGTAATCCTAGTACTATATTGGCATACCTTTGTGCTAGAACTGGTTAGAAAAATGAAGAAGATGATAGTTGTGCTAAAAAAATTACATATTACTCAAGGGAGTTAGTCAAGTTGGTAGGAGGAGAGCTCCATCTATTCTACCAATGTGTGTTCGATTTCGGAGCACTCTACGAATTAATTCCTAAATTCATCAGGCTGATGTGAAGGAGTATGCTTTTTAAGATCGTCTAATGAGAGATTTAGTCGAGGTGCGCACAAACTGATCCGGACGTCCTGATAGCTAAGAAATAAATAAAAAAAAAAAAATAATTACATATTGTGTGTCATTTTGTATTATATATTAGGAATACATTGTGTCAAATTATAACAGTTGGATATTGTAACATATGTTAAATAGAAATAGCATCGACAAAATAATACAAGCTACAAGAGATGCTCTAAGACCTTGTTTTGCACCTCAACCATCGGATCACTGCGTGTTTGAGATCTCATTCACGACAGCGTGTTGCCCTATTTTTGCAGTACAGCTGCAAATCCGAGCTCTGTAATATTAGGAGGATATATTTGTATCAATAGAATTTTAGTCTACTTATTTATTTATTTGCTGAGATAATATATTTCGGTGTGCACTACTACAAAAACGTTGATAGATGACTGTATTTAACAGTCATCTTTTACCAAAACAGTCATCTTTGTTTTTAGAAAAAACAGTCATCTCTTCAGGCGTCATCTTTTATCATCAAATAAGATGACCGTTTTTTGCGGTCATCTTTGAGAGTAATAGATGACCGTTTTTTAAAAACAGTCATGTTTGACTCAAAGAAAAAAGATCCTTTATTCATTAACATGGTCATCTTTTTGTGCTATAGATGACCGTTAAAAACGGTCATGTATTTAACAAAACATGACTGGTTTTATCTTAAAAACAGTCATATATTAATATATAAGATGACCGTTTTTAACGGTCATCTTATGTTCTTAAAAACAGTCATATATTACTATGTAAGATGACTGTTTTTTACAGTCATCTTATATTCTTAAAAACAGTCATCTTATGTATTAAAAGATGACTATAAAAAACAGTCATCTTATCTATGGCTCCCTTTTTTTTTTTTTCTTTTTTTTGGTGAATATATACAAAAAATTTGTCATATACTATTTACTACTCTACAAACCTATTATTAAATTTGATACATTAACTTGTTTATACAAATTACTCAATAATTAAATTCTCAATATGAAATGAAAGAAATTAAGACAAATAAAAAAAGAGACAAATAAAATAACAAAAGAAATTAAATCACTCATATTAATTATAAAACCATCATTTTCATTTCATTGGATTACAATATCATGGTTTCAAAAGTCACCATTCCCTTGACCTAACTAGTGCTACAATATTTTAGATGTTAAAATGAAAAACAAATCTAAAAAGACAATATCCTCAAAAAAATTTCACATTTTGCCATGGTGTATGATTCAACTACACAAAAAGAAGAAGCCACCAGGTGAGAAACCGAAAAAAAAAAAAAGGGGACGAATTTAAAGAGTGAGCCATAGTGCATGATTCAACTACACAAAAAGAAAAAGACATCAGGTGAGAAACAAAAAAGCAAAAAAAATGGACGAATTAGAAGAGTGAGCATCCACAAAAGCTTCAGTGTTAGTTTGCTCCCATTTCTTTGACTCTATCAAAGCAAAATATCCCTTCCTTTCTCTCTCTCTCTCTCTCTCTATCTCTATCTCACCCACATACCTGCAAAAAGCAAAATCTATTTAACGCATTTCAATGTAACAATGTGCTAATCACAAAAAAGAAAGAGCTAAAAATGCAGAAATGAGAAAAAACAAAATCTCCACAAATCATACCAGCTTTTGAACTAATTAAGGCCCAATCAATGTCAACATCAAATTTCTCCCTTCTCACCTATAGAAAACCACAACATAGGACCATCAAAGTCCACCACAACATTGGAGCAACCAATAAATGATGCTTAAAACAGCGAAGTTCCTTCAATTACCTATTAATGCAAGCTATTGATTTTTCATGCACACAATAAAACAATGGCGACAATAAAAGAATGGTAATGATTATAATCCTAGAGTTCACAGAAAGCACCGAGACCCTTTTTCTATCAATGCTCAGAAGTTTTACTTCTCATAACAAGTCAACATAACTGAAAATAAACCAAAATAGCATAAAAACCTTTTATAGGATAGCAGCCAATGCACATGCACCTAGGGGGCAGAAATTCAGCCTAACTTTGCAATCTAGTAAACGACCAGCATCACGTTCAAGCTGCAAGATAACATTAAGGAAAGAGTTAACCTTTATAGAGGCTATAGGTATCACAATGTCATGAGCAATCCATTACATTAACTCCCTAGGGTGTTGTGTGTGCATATATTTTGTATTACTATTATTCTATATAATAATAAATAATTAAAAAAAATCAAAATGTAGGTATTCTAGTCACAAAATTCCAAACTTCAAGCCCTTATTATAAACTATAGATTTAAGACTCGTGTTTGGATCAATGAGCAACATAAACTATATTAGATACACAAAATTATAAACATTACACTACAATCAATGATGGTCTACAATGAACAAGTCAAACTTGTTCAATATATGCTAAGAGAAGATGTTGCAATAAAACAAGTTGCGCCTTTTGTAAATGTGTATAACCAAGAACAATCAGGCCCTCATTCTTTTGCGCCAAGTTCACTAGTGCAACCTGCAGATTACACAGCATATGTCTTTTATGAGTGAAGAATTAAAAATCAAAATAAATGATAAAATATTTACTTCCTCGTCTTATAGGTTTACTCAATGTAAGCCCAAAAACCACAATAGTTAATTTCTAGGCATAGCTGATGATAAGTAATTTGATGGGACAATGGCTCAATTCACTTGATATTGGACCATAATGTAAAGCATACTGCTTGGTAGTACAGTTAGGATCATGGATGAAAGACAAAATACCTATAGGCTGACTCAAAAGGTAGATTGGTAATGGATACTCAAGTTCCCTGGCAAAGATTTGCACAGCAGCACAACAAAGAGGTGGGGTCACTATCTTCTGCGGCCTTTGCATTTGTAGAATTTTCCTACTAAGCCCCATCACTTAAGTTATGTATTCAATTTGTTGGGTGTTTGGCTAAATCAAATAAACCAATGAAATTCATGCTATGTTACATGGACTTGGTTATGTGTCTAGGTCTTGTATTCATCTACTTTCCAAATATTTTTCACTATTTTGAAGTGTCCAGCAAGAGTACCCGCACCCATGTCATGTGTGTCCGACACAGGTACTAATCACATTTTGAAGTCAAGTAAGATAGAATTCGTGAAAAAAAGATCTTGCCTTTTCTTTTCTAATAGTCGGTTCATCAAAAGAAGAATTAAATTCTCAATCATGTAGGAAATTAGTCAAGATTGTATGAGCTTTTAAACTAAAGTGATCGAAAAATAATAATGAAATTCATGTCTCGGACCTTTCTTAATAGTCTGTACCCAACTATTATAGTGATACAATACACCTAAACTAATCCTCTAGCTTATCTTAATATACTGAGAAAGTTGATAACGTAGAACCTTTTATATTGTTTGCCCATTATAAATAAGCAGCATTTGAAATTTCTAACTTTGGCTATTCTGATGCTCCTATAACCCCCTGCATGTTTCATTAATTATACACTAGTCGGGCAAATCATCAAGATACATATACTTCTTGGTTACTTTTATTTATCTGTAACACGTATGTCACTGGATATTTCAACTCCAAAAATGAATTCAGCATTTTGGGCCTTCCAAGAAAGTAGATACACACAATATTCCCATTGAATTGGTGGTGGAATAGTGGTACTCTGTTTCTTAACAAAATCCCATATCCATTCTTAATCTCAATTTTTATAATTTTATTCATCCTATACATTATACAATAAGTAAGATAACAATGTAATGACATGATAATCTGGCTTGACCTTTATAATCTCCAAGACGCAAATTAGCTTCAAACATTTGACAAATCAAACAATTACTAACAAAATATGTGAAGTCAAGGTCCAAACTCCTATAAAATCCACATCATTCACAGCAAGAAATTTAATTATTTACTGTCCTATTGTTTAGATTTGAAACATTCTACTTTGTCTACCATGAATATAAAGTATGCAAAGTAGCTTCTCTTTAGATATAAAATCCAACATAAAATGACTTAAATTTTAAAAATAAAATGAAAAAGAAAATATTTTCCAGAATAGAGAAAGATACTATACCAAAGCACAATTCTCAGTAGGCTAATTAATCTGAGATGGAATTTCCAGAGATGAAGCTTCACACTTACCAAGGCAATAAAAGTTCAAATAATCCAGCGGATGATGCATTTTAGAAAGGCCTGCTTTTTCAAGAGCCTGTCCAACAATCCAGTACATCATAGCCATTGTCTGTCCCTGTGGTCATTTAAAGTCAATATTAGCTTTAGCATGTCATATTAAATTCTTCAACACTGGTAGAGCAAGAAGGTGCTGAGAAAAAGTACACTTTGAATGCAAATCAAAGAAAAATATGTTATATTCATATAAATTTCGTGATATACAGATCAAATAATCTCTTTCCCCATATTTGCTGGGCTGATGAAAGGCATATCTCCCAAAGGCCAACATGGAGTGGATTCAGGATTATAGTTGAAAAGAAGCTCAAAATTTCTTTCTTAACTCTTCTTTCCTACACAAGCTCGCAATAAATGGTATTAGTAATTCAATATAAACTATACAGTGTACACCCTTGTTAGAAGTCTGCAATTTCAATTTTAGATTCATATTCCACTACTTAAGCCAAGAGTTAAGAGAACTCTCATCATATTCAGCTGATTCTTTTCTAATATTTTCAATTTCTGAATTCATTAATTGCCACCAATCCGGAAGCAGTCTTTATTCCTAAAATCCTATGGATGTTCAGGAAACTTAAAACCAAAACAACCTGTATAAATATGTGAGATTCTAAACTTCAATTTTCAAGTAAATCTTCAGTCACTCTGGAAGTGAAATTATCCATAGAGGTTCATAGAAGTCTATAACAATGCCAATATCGTCTCAAAGTGGACAAATTGGATCTTTCATTCATTTGTATCTTTTGGAGGTTGTCATGTATTTGTCTGAAGTCTATTTTATTTCAGTTCTAACACATTTGGGACTCTTTTCTTATTGCGTGGAGATCATGCTTCTGCAGCGTTTCACCGATACTTAGTTGGCTATGTTGTTGATTGGCAAAGCACTCGCTATGCGTAGGTTTTGATGAAAATGACCCTATATCTAACAATGGTTCAAAAGATTGACTTACCTTTTAAAACTATTTTCATGAGAACGATTTATTGCCAAACACCCAACACGAACACCCAATCCCTAAACAGTGATAAAGAAGAGAAGAAAACAGAGTAGAATAAGGGAAAACATCCCCTAACCCCTTATAGCCAAGCTAAAATCACTTCTAGCCCAAGATTTGCATTATGTTTGATGCCCCTTCAGTACTAAACTACAGCTTCCCGTTTAAAAACCATTGTCTAGTGTAATTAAATTAATACTCCCAAAAAATAGGGCAACGTCGACATTTGCTAAGTACTTCAAATAGCTAACCAGCGTATCTTGAAAACCTTCGTAAGCAATGCATAGGAAACTAATAATATGCAAAAAAGAAAAGGAAAAAGAAAGAGGGGATTCTATCTAACGGTATAATGATACCGTTCTGCCAAAAAAGAGAAGGAAAAAGAACCCCTCAAAAATTGATGAGAATTATTATACGGTTAGATCAGAAAATAAAACCTTCAAATCCATAGAAAATTTCAAACCCCACAAAGTATATTTCAAACCTCACAAAAAACTCCAGAGCAGCCGAGCCTTTGAGATGCCACTGAGAAGCACCGCCGAGCACGGCACACTCCAATCGACCCCAAGAGAAATTCACCACGAGCCAAAACAGAGCAGAAGGCCCCAATGGAGATCCATGACGAGCCAAAAAGATCAGATCTGGATGAAGGAGCTCAGAAAATCAGATCAGATTTGATCTGTTCAACCCAAAGATCAGATTTCCACTTGGTTATTACTCTAATTGAAATGCCCTGAAGAAGAACAGAAGGTGCTGTCCACCACTAATATCCTTCACCTGAGGTAGGATTGGCGATTTGGGGGAGGGACGCCGGCGAGATCAGAAAAAGCCTCCTCTGCCATGTGTCAAACCCTTTTTTCGTCATGTAACTAGAACAAGCTTTCTCCGTGAGGGCGGCCTTGGGCGACAGCAACGGCAACGGCAACGGTGAGGGTGGCCTCAGCGACGGTGACGGTGAGGGCTGTCGTGCTGATGCGTGAGGCCTTTCTGAGAAACTGAGGGATGGAGATTGGGGCGAGAGAGAGAAAAAAAAACCAATAGGTTTTGTTAAAAGGGGATCGGGGAGCTAGACAAAAATGACACGGGAGGGAAGTATGAAAAAAAGAAAAATTATTATGGTTTATTTATTTAGAGAGTGAATTGATGACCGTTTTTCAAAAGTAGTCATCTTTTGCTATAATGTTTTTAAAAACCAGTCATCTTTGTTTTTTCAAAGATGACTGTTTTAAGTTTGATCTTAAAAACTAGTCATCTTTCCATCTTAAAAATCAAAAGATGACTGGTTTTTAAAAAACAGTCATCTTTTTAAATTCTAAAAGCGTCATCTATCAACCTTTTTCTTGTAGTGGTGGTTACACTTTTACCATGCACGATCAGTTTTGGCTTCCGATTATGCCAACAAAACAGGATCAGTTGTGATCCTGACCCATGCCCCAATGCATCGTTGTTGTATCATGTGCGCGTAGTGTCCCTACTCATCATTACTCTTCATTGATAAGAAAACAACAGTATCACATGCAGTAATATTGCCCCACCTAGTATTGAAATTTTAACATTACCAGTCTTTTTCATATGGTCGGCTTTGCACTCGTTTAATTGTTTGGACACATATAGTTTTCGTCTCACATGCATCGAGTAATTACAAGACAAAGTTTATGAAAAAAGTCTTGAAAGAAAATAGAGAGAGTTGATCACTTGAACCCAAAACCAATCTCTAGCTTGTCAAGATGGCAAGAGACCATATGACTACTCAATTCACCTCCTCCAAAGTCTTGTGTTTTTTTTTTTTTTTTTTTTGATCCACAAAATTAATTTTATCAAGATGGAAACAGTGCCCATATACCAAGAAAAACCCCCAAAATAAACCAAAAAAACAAAGAAACCCCTGTTAAGGAGACATGTTGGTAGGATTAAAGAGAAGGTAAAATTTCAAAGATTTTCTCCTTGAAAAATATCAATATTTATTAGTATCATTCATTTATTTGTTTGTCAATTGATTTACCAATGGAAAGATTGTAATTAATAAAAAACATGAGTCTACTATACGCTCATCCTTTTCCTCATCTTCTTCTTTCTCTCTATTTTCTCTACAAATTGAAACAGATAAAGAAAAGATGCCAAGCACTCCATTCTACAATTTTATTTTATTTTCATTTTTATTCTGAGAAGACCAAAGCCAATGGACGCCCATATAAATCATTCTACAATTTTGATTACACCCAAAGATCCCAAAAGTGAACTGCATCAATGTTGTGCACATCTCAGTCATTTGATGAGATGCGGACAGCTATAGCCATCCAAATCTCATCAAATGATTGAGATGCGGACCATTGATACAATTCATATTTGGGATGGAAGCTCGACCAGAATTGTTCCATTCTATTCTCTATCTCTATTTTCTTATCTCATAGCCTTTTAAATGACAAACGAAAGAAATGAAAAAAGGAGACGGCTAAAGCCACTTTAGGTTTGGTGGTAACTTATGTACGGAATGTAAAAGAAAAGAAAGATGCTAAAACTTGCTTTCCCAACAACCATTTGGTTTGGTGAAATTTGTAAGAAAATAAAATATCACAATTTTCTCATGGTGTACATTTTCTTGTAACCAATGCAGGATTCAGGGGAATATTTTTCTCACAAGAAAGAGTTTAATTCAGCTCACAACTTTCATATCATCACCAAAATAAAATAAAATAAAATAAAAAATCGAAGGGGTTTTCTCCTTTTTAGCACCTAATTAATGTTCATCCTTGTTTCTATTTTTATAAAGAAAGCTTCTTTCAAATATTTAGGAAATATTTCTAATTCTGGATTTTACCTTTTATTAAATAAATAAATTTTAAAAACATGAAAACATAAAAAGAGCTATAAATTTGAATTGAGATACTCGGCCTCCATTTTTTCTTCCCTTTTTTTTTTTTTTTTTTTTTGAATGAGCATTTGCATTAGATAAAAGGAGGACTAGAATCCCAACTAAATTAGCACCCCGGCTTCCCCTAAATTATATGCTTACAATTCCACTTTATCAATCAAGAAAAAATACAAGAAGAAAAGGATAAAAAAAAAATAAGAAAGTCTGGTCCCGGTGACTCATACATGTCACAATCCAGCTTACAATGTTAAAGAAAACAAAAGCTCCAAAACCACTATGGACGAAACCAAGCTTGAATCCTCTCTCGTCCTCCTCTAGTTTACGGCTCTTAAAGAGCCATTTCATTTTAAGTTGATCCAAGGACTTAAGGTTAACCACGTCACCTAACCATTTAAGCAATCATTTTGCCCATCTAAGAATGGTAGGATAAACACTTCTCTAATCTCTCATCCATTTCAGCTGCCAACCGCCACCGCTGATTGCTACCACTATCTTTTAGCCACTACCATTCATCACCTCCATCTCCGGTTACTCATAACCATCTTCAAATCTAATTTACACCCAAATCCGTTGTCCTTTATCTCTTCTCTATCAAACCCATCAACAAACATCTCCTTCCCCTGTTCCATAAGACCATAACCATCACCTCAAGCATTTAAAACCCAAAATGAACCTTCCACCTGCAAACCTCTATGGATTCTTAGGTTTTTTCTCTGTTGACAAGAAAAAAATTAATAAATTAATAAATAAAGAGAAGACCAAAGAGCATGCCCCAAAGATTACTGGCGTTGAGTTGCCAGCCCTAGCAGTCAACAGTGAGAGGAAAGAGGAATATTAGCAAACAATAATTAATTTTTTGTTTTTTAATTCTTTCCAGCACTAAATTTCGTTAGTGGAGATGTATTCTTGTTTTCTTGTATCAATAACAATGGAGACTAAGATCGTGCTAGAGCCGTCAACTGGAGTGGATTGGAGGGCAGGCAACTGGAGAGGATCTTAATCCGGGCGAAACCTATAGGAAGGTAAACCAAATACTCCTGTATCATGATCAATGAAAGGAATAAGTTCTGAAAGGGAGCCCACACCAAAAGAAACCATCTCAAAGAAAGCACAGTATTGGCCTCCTTAATCATGCCTCCGACACGTAGATAAACGAGTCATGTCATTATCCTATTGAACACAATATAAAAAACTCTTTCGAATGATTTTAGTCATTTGATTTTGAAAACTTTTTTAAAATTATTGTGAGACTTCTAATAATATCTTAAAAATAGAAATAATTTTAATCAAATAACCAAAACCATTTAAATGATGTGATTCTTTAAGGATATAATTACGCACTAAGTCTAAGTCATTGTGTAGTGGGTCTCAAGTAAATGCTGACGGGACACAACATACAAAGAAGGATGAGGATTTATATTCATAAATTCAAACAAAAAATTCGAACTTCAAATCTACAACCACTAAGGTAAGAATTTAAAATAAAATGCTATTAAATTCTACTAAAATTTTGGCAATTTGGATTGAAAATAAAAACAAAATAACAATAAAAACAAAACCTCAAATCTTTAAATTGACAAAAGAGATATTCATAAGCCACGGACGATGTGGTTCGATTGTATTAAATAATAAAAAATTAACAAAACGTTTCCAAAGAAGGAATACACCAAAAGCAAACGGATGTGATTAACTAATTATCTAAATTAGATAGAGATGGTGTGCAATCTCTTATGCAAAAGCCTTCTTCTTTTTTTTTTCCGTGTATATTATGACGTGGAATTCCCGATCCCATTGTATTGATTGTCTGTGGATTGGAATAAAATCTCAAATATTTACAACCTCCGGCAAACAATAAATAGACTGAGACTCTGAAGTAAAGGACCTTAAGGCATATACCTAGAACTTGCAAATTGAACTATCCACTGGTCAAAGGGTATTTATCTTCCTCCAACGGATTGTGTTTCAAATTGTACAATCAAATCGTCGGTGTAAAAAAAAAAAAAAGGATTATGCACACAACCAAGCCTAAGGAATCTAGACAGCAAGGGCCCTCTCTGGTCAATGTCAAACAATTCAAAAGGATTAAGCTTTTGGACCAAGTGCGTGCAACTGTTTCGACAAGATGACGGTTGCCATGACGTATGCATAGGCTGGGAGTACAATTGATGATGGAAGATGCTTTTGGCGACCAACATGAGAGTGAAAATGGACGTCCATAGACTCTATGGCCACCTTTTTTTGTTTATTTATTTATTTATATATATATATATATATGTTGGTAACAAAATGCTAACTCAGAGCTTCTTCAATGGGTTAGTTATTCAACCCCTCTTAACTAGTTTAGTTAGTCAAAACACTTTTTTCCTTCTCTAATGGCTATCTATATGGTTAGCTATTTTAACTATCTTTATTTCAGCTAATTATATTTCATTAGAGAATGTCTATTTTTAGTTTAAAAAGTGACATTTGTCATCTCTTTATGTATCATTTTTTTTTTTTTATGTCTCTATCAAATGATTAAAAAAAATAAAAATTATTAATAAAAATTTTGAAATAGCTCAAAAATAACTAGTACCCTTAGAGTACTCACTTGGATAGTTAGCTAGTTATTTCAAAAAATATCATTTTGCTAACTAAAGTAACAAAAAAAAAATAGATAGTACTCTTGGAGATTAGCTATTTTGACTTTTAACTAAAATACGGATTAGTACCATTTTCAAAAGACTAGCTATCCAACTCTCTAAAATAATTAGGTCCTTGGAGACTCTCTAAATACAACTACTCATCTTGACTCTTTTGGTTAAAATAAAAAATAAAAAATAAAAAATAATAATAATAAAAACTAATCCCATAAGGAAAAAATAGCTAATCCTATTAAAACCCTTATTTAAATAAGGAACTCTTTATTTTAAGTAGCCTTGTTGAAGAGCTCTTTTGACTACTTTAATTAAATAAGAAAGAGTTTTTATCAAACTCTTCAAAAAAAAAAAAAAAAAAAGGGACCTAATCCTATTAGAGATGCTCTAAAAGATTAACAAGGGGTGCTGTGCTTTTAATATTTTATGGGTAGAGTTTTACGAAGAACTTCGGTCTCACCATAGGTAAACTAATAATTAAGAACTCCTTGATCATAATTGAGGGACTCCACCTTGACCATAATTAAGAGAGGAGAACATGGACTCTCTGGTTCAATTTTTTTTTAGGATAAAATACATTTACACCCCTTGTGTTTACTGACTATTACAATGATACCCCCTATACTTTCTGAAATTGCACTGCCATCTCCTATCAGAACGGCTAAAGTTGACGGGATTAACAGAGGCATGAAATGACAATTTTGCCCTTTAGTAAAGCACAGCGTTTTGTATATTTTTTCATACGGTGGACAAACCCCACCCACCCTCGAACACCAAACACCACCCACCGCCAGTGGCTTGTCACGGGCTCCAGCCATACTCATTTTTTTTCTAAAAAAGCCCCAAAGGAGCAGATTGAACCAAAAAAAAAAAAAAAAAAAAGCACGAAGAAGAAGAAGAGAAGAAGCAACAACAGCACTCATGGTTGCCTGGCAACGGCTTGTCACGTGTTCCGACCATACCCATTTTTTTTCCAACAAAAAAACCCCAAGAGGAATAAAAGGACATCGTGGGTGCAGAGACGAAGTGGTGGCCCTGCTCACAACTAGAAGGACATCGTGGGTGCAGAGAAGTTAGGATGGGATGGGGGTTTCCGGTGGGTACGATCCATGGGTTTCCGACATACGCAAAAAAAAAAAAAGAAAAAAAAAGGAAGATGAAGAGCATTGGCAGAGGGAGGGCTAAACCCTGCTCGCACAACGACGAAGTCGTGGCTCTGCTCGCAACCAGGGGGACCTCGTGGGTGCAGAGGGAGCTAGGGTGGGATGGGGGTTTTCGGTGGGTACGATCCATGGGTTTCCAGCATAGGCAAAAAAAAAAAAAAAAAAAGAAGATAAAGAGAATCGGCGGGAGAACTCGACAGAGGGAAGGCTAAACCCCGCTCGCATAAAGACGAAGTTGTGTCCCTGATCGCAAGTCGCAACCAGGGAGACCTCATGGGTGCAGAGGGAGCTAAGCTAGAATGGGGGTTTCCAGTGGGTACGATCCATGGGTTTCCGACATAAGCAAAAAAAATAAATAAATAAATAAAAAAATTGGTGATGGGAATCAAACTTAAACTCCCAATTTGCCCCTTGTTAAGGCGAATCCCTCTTCTTCTTCTTTTTTTTTTTTTTGGGGTGTCCCCTGTTGTGACTTGTGACTATCCTGTTCAGTCTTCTTCTTCTTCTTCATCTCTTTTTTCCTTTTTTTTTTTTCCTTTTTTTTTTTTTTTTTTTTGGTCCCTGTTAAGGAGAAATGAAGAAGCAAATTTGGCCCCTGTTCCGATGATGGTACCCTTCTTCTTCTTCTTTAGTCTTCTGTTTTTTTTTTTTTTTTTTTTGGCCCCTTTAAATCTTCATCAATTTGGAATCGTGGCTTCACTATAGGTCTTCAATCTTCATCAATCGTGGCTACTCAATGCAAATCAAGTCATTGGCCATAGTTGCCAGTACAACTCAAAGTCGCGGCAGCGTTAGATCTGACAAGGACGAGGTCGAAATCCGACAATGTGATGAAGGAGGGAACAAAATTATATAAAAATATAATTAAAAAAAGAATAAAAGCACAAAGAACGAAGAAGAAGAAGAAACAGCAACAGCAGCAGCACACATGCAGCCAATATTTCCATGACGTCATCAACCAATGTTAACGGCTCCCAACGGCAGGTTGACAGATGAGATTAAGTGTAGATTATTTTCTAAAGTAAGGGAGGGTAGTGTAATTTTAGAAAGTATAGGGGGTGTCAATGTAATCGTCAGTAAACACAGAGGGTGTAAATGTATTTTATCCTTTTTTTTTATTATTTTACAAGGATGAAATCTTTAGGATAAACCTCAAATCTATATAAAACTCCACCATCCACGTGGATCAAGTGGATAAGTAAGACCAAAATCTATTAGAAACAATAAAAACCTTATTTTGGTAATCCTAAGGCCATGTTTGTTTAGTTGGAATGAAATGGATAGGAGTGGAATGTGATTCTATACTTGAAGTAGTCTGGAATAAAAATAAATTTGAAATGACTGTTTAAATACATTATTTGATTCTATTACTATTCAAATTATCTCATCCAAACATGTTGATTGAAATGATTAAAATGAAATTCTATTAATCCATTCCATTCCAACTAAACAAACATGGCCTAAGAAGAACAACAAGCATGCTTGCTGAAATAGAAATCCCTGCTGACTAAATTACGCCATGAGATTTTCTTGGTTGGTTTTCCATTGGGTGTGTGATTGTATTTTTCCCTAGCAAAAGCCCAAAAACCATACTAACAGATAAAATAAGATAAAACATGGGGATTCAATCGACACCGACGGCTCAAGACGCGAGTTTTCCTTTGTTATACTCGACTCGAGTGCATGGAAAAGTCAAATATGGAATGCTGTACTTGATCGTACAATCTTGTCCTTTTCAAGATTGACTGACGACTTGGGTGTCGTGTCAAGGTTGTGATACGTGTCCTTATCAGACGACCCAATCCTTAGTCCTACACCGTCCGATTGCCCCTTTGGAAGTCTACCCACGAAAGATCCAACGGTGTATGAGTTTTTTTCAGCTAGGACTGATCACATGTCCCAGTCGACCCCGTTTGGTCTACGGCCCACACCATTAATTCCGCAGGGCCTCCCTAATAATATAAGTGACAGGTGCCACCCCTTAGAGGATTACATATTTTACATTTGAATTTAAATGGGATGGGAGCATGGGACCATCATCTACGTATTGTGTACAAGGAAGAGGTCCCTTAAACGATTCATATTTCCATCCAAATAAAAATTAAATAATTATAATATGTTTTATAAGATAACAAAATGTATGTATTCTTTATTTTAGATGAAAATATTTTTTTAAAAAAAAGTTAAAATTATTGATTTCAATTTTGAATGTTTATTCCTATTTGTGATAATAATAATCATTCTGTATTATAATATCAAATGCTTCTATTTTGAATATTTACTTTTATATGTTTAGTTGAGGGTAAATTTGGTATATTAAAATATTTATATTGATATAAAAATATTTAAATAAATTTTTTTAAAAATAGTATGTTTTTATTTTTTAAAATGATAATTAAATAAAAATGGAGGGAATATATTTTGGACTCATTTCAACTATCAAACAAATCTTTGATGTTTTAATATGCACCAAATAAATTACAGAAAAAAAAAACAAAGAAAAGAAGAAAATGGTTTTGTTTGTGAAGAGGATAAGGGGGGTGCAGGAAGATGGATGGTGTTGGGGTAGAGGAGGAAGTTGTTGACCTAGAAGTGGGGACTTTTGAGGCAAGAGTCAGGGTGTGAGCAGTGACGTGTACTATGACTTTCGTAAGTCACTGTCAAAGTGTCAGTGGTGAATTAACGGAGCTTTTGTCGCTTACCTATCTCCACTCCTGCGGGGTGACCTAATGCTTGCGCTTTAATCCCCTCATTATTCACAAACGGATCTTTTTTTTTTTTTTTTTTTTTGGGTCTAACCTTGTTCCCATTGCCTACCCAATGACCACCTCTATATTTTTCATTTATAAACCTAAAAATATGACAGTAGATTGATTTAGATTTGATCAATATATAAATGTTTATTAAATATTTATAAGGATAAATTTAAGTTTTTAGACTCATTAAAGAATAAAATAGGAAAAAATACAAAAAATTATGATAGTAAGTCCTAAATTGCAACTCAACAATAATTCAGATACTAAATTGATGTAATTTAAACTTTGAATCCTAAAGTGAAACTTAACCTAAACTTTAAAACCTAAAATACGATTTACCATTTTTATTAAGAGGTTACGAGATGCTTATGCACATATCTAATCCACTTGAGTACATGCAGTTCTCTCATCTCATATGCACTGAGCAATTTTAAGACAATTTATAAAAATTATCCTAAAAAAGAGTGATGAGAATTGAGCTCAACACCTCTTATTTAACAAAAAACCCTAAGATCATTCGATCCACACCTTAGGGTTAATGTCACACAGAGGACTATGTTTAAAATCAAATATGTTTTTTTTCTTTTTTAGTCTAGAGGTACAACCATCTTATATGAAATTTTATCTTTATGTGGGTCAAATTACATTTTTCTACGAGAAAAGCTAATCAAAGTCGTGACAGTCCATGGAACATGTCATGTCATGACACGCAAATGTCATGCAATGCATGCACAAATCATTGCGGGACTGTTGTCATTAGCATCTCCCTTCACATTTTCTATCAAAATTCTGGACTATTTTGCCAAAGGTTCTGTAATCACGGTCAGATAGGTCGATAATATTTAAAATGTAATTACTTAAGTCAATTGATGCACATCTTTTAGAAATCCATTGGGCGCAGGAACAAAAGAGTCCTGCCGTAAGTTTCAAATAAAAACCATTACAGTGAGTAGAAAACTCAAAATCTGGCTTTTACCTTGGAGGCATTGCAGAAATCATTCAAAATGGGATGGTCCAAAAATTATTCACTTGTCATGGTTTTGCCATCTGCTGATCTGCAATCCTGCTAATGATGGCTTCACCTGTAGTGAGTCCATGCCACCAAACATGTGCCTAATCTCACATCACTGTGATTTCTACATATGGGGTTTTAGGTGCAATATAAATTCACAAGCCAGAAGGCTTTGAGAGTCTGAGAGACAGCATCTTACAATGAGGGCTTGTCTGATCACCAAAATCAGAATTTGAATGATTTTAGAGTGTTTCACATGGTGGTTTTAAAATCATAAATCCATAATCTTGAATAGGGCCATTTAAAAGATTGAAATTATCACCATAGCCAATGTCATAAGATCAATTTTAGTAATTCATAAAATGCCTCTATTTTGAATTTTCACTCATTTATATATCCGTTATTTTCTTGAATTTTTTCATTCAAAATTGGAGATTTTTGTATCTCTAACATCATGTAAAAACACACTAAAATCAATTAATTTGTAATTTAGATGACCAAACAAGCCCTGAGTACATATCTTTGGAGTTCAAGATATCTATTTGTACAAGCTCAAACAACAATAAGACCTGAATTAAACAAATATCTGTGAATGAAAAATCAGATGATTTATGTATGACCAATATGGCCAACTTTGTATTACAAAGCAATAAAAAGGCAACAAAGTGAATATGTCAAACCCAACATATCCACGTGTCGCATTTTAATGAATGTGTTGGTGCTGACATATCCACCTTGTCACATTTCTATTTGAGGTATCATTGTCATACACAAGTTATTTACTCAAGGGGCCGGCTATTGCCACCCCATAAAATACTCTTGAGTCCCCCAACTTAGTTTACATTTTTAAAGGTTTTACGAAAATTAATTTTTTTTTTTTTACTAAAACTAGTTATGTAGTCTACTAGAAAATGTCATTTTAGGACAACTTTGTAGAAGGAAAATTTTCCAAAAATGTCATTTAAGTGGACTTTTTGGTCATTTTTCATGGAAAATGAAATAGAAATTGTAAATAGCCAAAAAGTCTGCTTAAATGATAGATTTTAGAAGAACTTTCTTTTACAAAGTTGTTCAAAATGATGTTTTCTAATTAACAATGTAGCTAGTTTTCGTAGAAACCTTTTATATTTTTCATAAAACCTTAAAAAGTGTAACTAAAGGGGCTTAGAGTACTTTATGTAGTGGCAATAACCTCCCTCTTCCTCAAAAAGAGAAGTGGCATCAGTCGCAACTGGTGCACCTTCTCCAGTGCTAGCATTTTTCAAAACAATAAACCTAACATATGCATTGTTGCGTTTTTAGTGCTGGAAAATACATAGGTCTTGTCCAGGATCCTAACAGGCAGCCCTACTGATAGATTGAAAGATTGGAACTGATAAAATTCCATTCCTAAGCACACACCAGCAATATTTTACCCTCAAAGAATGTATCAGTGATATGCCATTAGAAGTCATTCTCACTCAACCTGACTCGAAACCAATCATGCTGTTATCCTGAAACCTAAAGAGCAGCAATAAGCTGTTCTGGCCAGAAGAGCATGGATTTAAGCAACCAAGAGATCCCACGGGTTGCAGATATGGTTTCCAGCCCCCTCAACATTATTTGGAATTAATAAAGAACGATTAATAGCTGAGATCCCAACAGATAATTTTAAAATTCCCCATAAAAATGTGGAGGTATTATAATAGAGAAATCGCATTACTCGCTGATATTACTAAAAAAATTTCCTGAAAATGAGTTAACAATAGGAAGAGTAGGAAGAAGAACAAAACACAAGCAATTTCACACTTCCACATCTATCACCTACATGCCAACTTCACACTAAAGAGTTGATACCTAACAAAGGTAACAATTAAACAACCATTCAAAATGTCTTAACCCGCAAGTCTTTTTCAGTCAGAACACTTCTTAATAAAGATCAACCCGCACAATATAATATCATGTCCAGACAAAATTGAGTTGACTGCACCAACCTGCATGTTCATGTTTCCCACTAGATAACACAAAATGGATGCAAGTGTATCAACTTCAACATAAATTTTTGGCTGTCCCAAATTAACTATTAGTAAAAACTTCACCAAAACAACAAAAGGGCAATGATGAAAGTTACATGGTATGAAAATATCATAATGCCACAATTTTTGCCATTGGATAAGCTAATGACAATACTGAATATCTTTCCACAAGTCATGACGTCATTATTCTATAATCCAAAAATCAATATTTTGCAATATTATATCCACACATAACAAGGATAATTTCATCATTGTCCTAAAAGTATCAATAAATTATAAATACACTTACAAAAACAAATTTCATAACATGTCAACAAGTCTGGCACAAAACACAGATCCTTAATAGCGCAGGCTTATTTTGTTGCAAAATAATTCAGCTCCTTAGAAATACTTTAAAATTAAGGGACTCTCTCTCTCTCTCTCTCTCTCTCTATCTATCTATATATATATATATATATATATATATACACACACACCATAAACTTCTACTTTCTAAATTCAAATTCCAAGTGCTTAATGCATGCACACTTCTAAAATGCTAGTTTCAGAGACGAGATCCTATTCATGTGAGAAATAAGGAGAAAAAAATGCTGATAGTTTACCTAGATTTCTATGAAAAGTTTCTTCTATGTCAACAAAAAAATGACTTGTCATTTGGAGTGGGGCGGAAATCATTCCCATGTGTTTTGGCTGGCAATGCTTTGTTCCGGTCAGAAACCAGATCAAGAAGCCCGCCATTGCACCAGGGACAGTCTTGCACTATTTCAATCCCCTTTGGTTGATAGTATAAGGTAGTGGTGCTCCAGTTTTGATTTTGAGAGAGAGAGAGAGAGCCCTATGACCCTTAGAAAGTAAGAAGCAGCAGCAATTAGGGATAAGTAGATGAAAGGGAAATATGCTCATGTAACATTATTAAACACACCCCCCCCCCCCCCCCCCCCCCCCCCCCGCCGCCCAAAAAAAAAAAAAAAGTGAAAAAAAAGGTTCATGTAACATTCTTGTCGCCAAAAATTAAGGGAAAGCATCGGAACAAACTACAACCAGTTTATCAAAGTTCAAAATCCTTAAAATTTGTGACAAAAAGATCGACGAATGTTCAAGATTCAAAGAAGTTGATACAACTGAACTGCAAGAAGCGGTCATTTCGAAACAAAAAAATGGATGAATCAAGTTCCAACATCTTCTGTTCCACAAGCCATTCTGGAGGAGCAGCTGATTCAGCAATTTCTAGTCTTCATCTATCTGGTGTTTCATCCAATGTAGGTTCTATCAGTTTTATAACCATCTGGAAAGACAGAAGCACCAACCAAAAAGGCTTTGAAAACTTTGTACAAAAGCACTTAAATAAGGTAGCCACATAAAGCATTAACTTTCTATCAACAAATGATTTTCAGTGCAAAAAGCAACCGATATTTTTTTATTTTTGTACTTTGCAAATGATTTTTGGTGCAATGACAGAGCTATCCTTTCTCATTTTAATAGTTTGTACACTAACTGCATTCCAAAACCATCTAAAGTGTCCTGTAAGTCAGCAAATTATCATAAGTGCATGATGCTGTATTTGCTAAATGAAATGGAAGGCCGCCCATATATTTTGGAAAAGTGGTTGTCTTTTCTAAACTTCTTGATGTAGAATGGGATCTGATAAACTAGTGCAGGAGCTTCACAACAATTCAGCTCTATTACATGAAATTAGAGTTAGGGTTTGCTGCAAATTGTTTCAAGGAAGATAAGAGATTGATAGAATAGGGTTGCAGGGGCATTTTGATGGTTTTAAGTGTGGCTATTGTTCAAAACATCAAAACTTTATTGCAGAGAAATTGAGAGAAAAGAAGAACCAGAAGATAAAGAGCAGGGGAGAGATCATTTAATAGAAAGATCTAGGCACTTATAGCCTCCAAACAAAGATATGCAGCTGCAAATTCTTAATTCAATTTTCCTTCTACAGAAAATAAAAGATAACTACTCTTTCAAAAGATAGAAAACTACAAGAACAATAAACCCTAACCCTTGAATGAAACTAATCCTAACCATGTGTTAACACCCTAATTAAAAGAACCCAAAATATCACGACTAGCTCACTGCTACAGTACCATGAATCTGTGTGACACAACAGTAATGTGAACCCACTACAGTAGCATGAACAATACTTGCTACAATACCCACTATGATAGCTTCAGAATTTTCTATGATTCAAATTAAAAAGACTACAACTAAAGCCTAACATATGTAAAGACTTAACTAAAGACCTGTGTTACATGGACTCAGCACATGTTACCAAAGCACCCGTGTCGACACGACACGACACGAGTGCGGGTATGGGATCCGGCTTGGATACAGCTGTTTCACAACGGACACGGCTACTCATGCGAAAGAATGAAGAAGAAGAAGAAGAAGAAGAAGAAGAAGAGGAGGAAGAGGAGGAGGAGAGAGACAAAGAGATAGGAGGGGAGAGAGAATGTGTTGTGCATGTACCTTGTAGCCAGATGTCGGAGGTGATCTCCAGAAGTCGCAAGAGGTGGCCTGGAGATGTTGCTGAGAGGTGTCGGAGAAGGCTGCTGGATTTCATGTCAGGGGGGTGAGAGATTTTTGGTTTCGTGAGGGTTCTCTGGTTTTTAATCGAATGAATTCACCGTTCTAACTTCTAAATATCTTGTTAAAATTTTCAATTTAGACCTCATATTTAGGTCTATATTTGATATGAATAAAGTTCAAATTTATTGCTTGCCCCTCTAAACTTAATTATTATTACAATGCACCCCAAATATCATTATGTTTACAAATTTACCCCTACATATTTCCCTTATATGGTATTTATATTTTATATAAATACGCGTATCCCCATATCTATACTCAAATTTTGGATCCTTTTTGGCTGAGTCCCCGTATCCTCAATTTATAAATTTGAAGAATCTGACACTTAGATACACACCCACAGCCGATACCCGCATCCGAGTCCATGTAACATAGCTCAAGACCCAAAACAACTACCATAGAGACACTTCTGACCAAAAAGGCTTCTTGAATGTTTGCAGGCTTATAACCCTAGTCTTAGGCTTCCAAAGAAGGTACGTCTTTTCTATCCAACTAAGAGCTATGCCATCACTTCTACTGTAGCAGGTCCTTTCTTTGCATAAAATACCGCTTGGATAATTTTCACCTCTGTATCATTTCAATTTTATCACGTATCCAAACAGACAATTTTTACCCCTATTCTACTAAAACTTCTATCTAGCAAAAGTCAAAGCCTAAAATAGTAACTGTTAAGTTTCCAACCTAAAATCCTAATCTGTTAGGTGGAGGGCCCAAACAAGTATATGAAATCATGCCTAACCCAATATTTGGGCAATGTGAGATGTGGTACTTTTCCAACACTCCTCTCACGAGTAGGCCTAACAAGATAGAAACAGGTCTATCATGTGAACAACAAAGATGGTCTCACGAACAAAACAGCCTAAGGACGACATGCTCCGATACAATGATCCCATGTTAAGTTTCCAACCTAAAAGCCTAAGTTGTTAGGAGAAGGGCCCCAATAGGTATATGAAGTCATGTCAAACCTATTGGGGTGCTGTGAGATGTGGTAATTTTCCAACAGTAACTATGGTAATGTTTGTTCATAGCTTTTTTAGAAGTATGGTGCCTGCTAAAATGCATTCTATTCCAACCACACTTTTTTTTTCTTTTTTTTCTTTTTTTTGGGGGGGGGGGGGGGGGGGGGGGGGGGGTGGGGGTTGATAAGCACTCAAGCTAATTGCTCATGGAGTTGTGCTCTCTTTGTGATCTAGTGAGTGATATTTATACCTCCCCCAAGATAGAGCTGAATCTTTGGCATCCTTACGAGCCTCAGTCACCAAAGAATTTGTGGGGTGCCATTTCCTCTAAGTTCTATAGATTGGAAGGCAGCATGGCCTGCGAGGTCAAGGAGGAATCCTACTGTTGCTTTTTGGTTCCCTCTTCCTGAAACAGTAACTAAGTTAAATTTTAGTGATTGCTCCCTCTGCATTCTATACCTGAATTTGTGTAACTCTTTAGACTACTCAAATCCACAAAAAGCAGCCCACAACCAACGAATATACCACCCCATACATCCCAAAAAACAATATGTTAAGCCATAAACCACCAACCAGCAACCAAGACACACTCAAGGTGGGTAAAAATGACCTTCCAGGTCGTGCCTCATAGGACACTTGGACAAACAAATCTTTTCCAACACAAACAATGGGATACCACCAAACGGCTTATCAACCGAAACCCATAAAGAAACAAGGAGACAAATTATGTCCCTTAGGACTTCCATCCCATCTTGTTTATCATTAAAACTCTTCGCATTTCTCTCCAACCAAATCACATAGGAAACCGCTAGAGTAGCACAACCCCACAGTGATTTGGCACTTTTGCTCCTACCAAGGTGTTAAGTTTCCAACCTAAAAGCCCAAGCTGTTAGGTGGAGGGTCCAACCAAGTATATGAAGCCATGTTAAATTTAACATTTAGACAATGTGGGATGTGGGACTTCCCAGCACTTCTCCTCACGTGTAAGCATAACAAGACAAGAAAGAGCCTATGACGTGGACAACAAAGACGGGCTCACCAACAGAAACAAGCTGACAAAAGACATGCTCTGATACTATGTTAGAAAAGACATGCTCTGATACTATGTTAGAACATAACTTAACCTCAAAGGCTTAAGCTGTTAGAGAATGAGCCAATAATATATATCAAGCTTACCCCCCCCACATGCAGCCCCACTCCGCACATGGAAAGAGACAGACAAACAAACAGATAAACCAATGGGGGACTAAACAAGTGCAGGTACCAAGACTTGAACACAAGACCTCCCAGAAACCGAAGCTCTTACACCATGTTAAGTTTCCAACCTGAATGACTAACATATAGGTGGAGGACTCAAATATGTATCTGAAGTCATATCAAACCTTATATTTAACAGGTGTGGGATGGAAACATGGATCTGGTTCCCCTAGTACAATATATCAAAGCAAGTCTTCCATCTAGAAAAATCTGAACAAAGAGAAGCCTTTGGACATAGTAATTTAATAATATTAAATTTTTTTTCCCACCAAAACTGCAAGAAACTTGGATAAGAGTAGTAACAGGACAGCAAGGAATTACCGCTACATTCATATCCGACACTAAAATAAGAAATTCTTTTTAAGAAAACCAATATACCTATTTTGGGAGAATCTCTTTGTGAGCTTTAAATGAGAGGATCACATTCCATACCAAAGCAACAACATTAGCAGCAAGGACCTGATATTAATACCACACATGAATATTTGGAAATTTGATAGTGTATAAAATAAAAAACATATTTAAAAAGCAGAAATATAGCTGCTAGTTATGAAAACAGAAAAATATTACTGAATTTTAATAAAGAACTTAAAGAGTCAATCATATATATCCTCCAAATGGTTAATGGTTGATGCCAATATAGGCACACATAAAAATAAAGAATGTTAAATCTAATTGTTAACCCCAACTATGAGGTCTGCATCAACTAGAGGTTGGAGTCTAGTTCTTCTCCAGTGACTTACTTGATAGCACCCTCCAATGAGCACTAAATCTTGCCATGTGTAATGGACTCACCATTTAATGGTTCCACTTCATGGACCAAGAACCATGTGATTCGTGTACACTTATTTCCTTAAATAATTTTCAAAATTTTCCCACCATCCAAAATACACGATTGGAATCAAATGGCCATAATGATCAAACCAAACTAATTGTTAGTGCAAATGATTTACTAAAGTTGGATACATCAAATGGCAAGTCCCATTCCTTTTGTTCAAGTTAACAAGGCACTAACATGGCAAGTATTAGTGTTCACTCAAGAATAGTGGCAGGTAGGTCACTGAAGATGATCTTATAGGTTGAGTATGATAGTTGTCAAGCAAAATACATTTCCTAGGTAGGGCTTGACAAAAGATGGATAACTGGCTGCCTACCCAGGGTATCTAGATTAGGATTAGTATATTCCTGGATGAAGGATCATCACAAGATACACCCATGAGCTGCCATATTTACCATCGGATTGGAGGCCCACTTATCATTCTGTAGTCAATAAAAAATATTAATAGAACTGCGATTGGTGATTCAAGCGAAGTGGATAACAGTAATATCTGAAGATCACATCTTTTAAGTAATCAGACCAACTTCCTATCAAGAAAAATTAATCAAGTAAGATAATTTGGAAAATTCATATTGCTGAGACTACTCAAAGATTGAACTCAGTATACAGAAAAGAATGGAGAATGTACAAGGAGTAGCATTTAATAAGTGTTTCTTGCCAAAGATAATTGTTTTGGAAGTCAAAACAGAAAGAATTTACGTGGAGCATAATTACAGGAAGGATAAATTCTACTGCTCCAGTGCCCAATGCCGAAACCTAGATTTTCTCATGCCTAGAATACTGGAACAACCGCAAGAGGTGCTGAAAGCCCCACATAACAGGGATTTGATAATTGCAAAACAAGTGGTCATTGAAACCAAGAGCGCAGCATTATGGGGAAAAATCTATTTTGCTCAAACCTTTCTCTAATCCAAGATTTACATGCTTAACATCATTGCTTAAAACAACCAAGCCAAAGATCATCTATATTATTGACAATACAAGAACTGATACAAATCGGTCTTTTACTTAAACAACCAACAAACCCATGAACACAAAACCACTTGTTATTAAAGCATAGCATATGGTACTACTATGCAATACTGCAGAAAATACTGATGCAGATCTGTGGGCTTAATTTCCACTTTTCTTTCTCCATGGAATGAAATAAGACCCTAAAACTTCCTTATTCTCGTCTGAATAGAAGTATGAAGTGAATAACTTTTTAACAAATCAAAGCCAAAGTAAAACTTTCATAGCATACTTCAATATTCATTTCAGACCCTTCCATTATAGCTGAACCCTTTTTATATAGTGTATGCTCTTAAAATTTCATTATTCATTTCAAATTGCCATTCAACAATTTTGGTGGAAAAAGATGACATTAAGGAAAGACAAGAACTTCCATCATAAAAAATGCAAACGAGGGAGGGTTGTTGAAGCTTATAGCAAGAATGAAACTCCCATCTCTTTGCATTATTTACAGGCAAATTTACTGAGCACCTTCATGAAGAGGTCTCATGTATGTTGCTAGGGACAACATTGTCAAAAAGGAACTAATCTACAGTTCATTATGGGTAAAAACTATAAAGGTACTTTAGAATCTATATATAGAATATATGGAGCTAAAATAGAATATATGGAATGAAAATTTAATAAAAATGGGAATAGGAAGGACTAATGGAACTTCATGGCATGTAGATTCCTTACAATCGCCATTCTTTATCTTCTTAAGAGGGGATTGACAACAGTGTTGCTTGTAGAAATGAAAGATGGATGGAGTGGAAATATGCTTTAGACCATTGAATATATAACAAATTCAAGGACTATTTTAAAAGACAGCTACAACACCAGCCAAACTTTTAGATATATAAAGTCACGGTGTTTCGAAACATTTCCATCGAATGAGCTTAGTTGAAATCAAGGACTTTAATATTGATATCGATGGATTTATTGAGGGTTCAAAAATGTGGATATATCGGATATATCGTTGGATATATCGACAATATCGATATCGTTTTAAAGATATGGTGGATATTATGAGTTAAACATGGATATTTTTATGGAAACTCTGGGAAACAATGATTTAAACTCTAATACAAAATCTAGCATCAAAATATTGCAATTTAAATATGTATAATACAAGTATGTGTTGCGTAGAGTATAAAAAATATACCGCGCTTAGTAAATTAATAATAGAAAATTTTGCAAATTCAACATTTAAATGTTATATAACATTGAAATAGATTTTTGTAACATTTAAATATAGAGTGCTATTAGACCAAAGGCCATTGGTTTGAAATAATATTTTAAATTATGTGAAATACTAAGCATAGTAAAATGTACATATATATGTGAATCCTAACCCATTCTAATGTGTAAAAATTTCACCAGCAATCAGCAAAAAGGCATTTAAACATGGCAATGTCGATATCTTGAACGATATCTTCGATATATCAACGATATCTTTGATATATCGACGATATCTCTCGAAATTGTGTTTTTTTCCAAAATCTTTCAATATCGCAATACAATATCGTTTCGCTGACCTCCGATATGACAATATATCGTCGATATATCACGATATTTAAGTCCCTGGTTGAAATGAGGTTCTTGAGATGGTTAAGTGAAAACACAAGAATAAATAGAATAATGCAATCATGAGAAGCTAAAAGTAAAACCAATTAAGGACAAGAAAAAGTTGTCTCAAATAGTTTAATAGTATGCAACAAAGACAAATGGCCCTCAAAATAGAGACTAGGAAGCACGGATATGGATACGGGATTCAATACGATACAAATACGCCGATTCGGCAATTCAAAAAAAAATGTAGGATACGATACGACGGGGATACGTTAATAAATAACTATTTTAATATTTATATTTAGTCTAAAACATCAATAAAGCCACAAATACAAAGATGTATGATAATATGACTTTATTTTGTACACAATACTACATTATAATAAAGCCACAAATACAAAGATGTAAACAATATTAGTGTATCACATATTCACATATCAACATAGCATCATTAAATCATTAATAATCAATTAATCACTATTATAAAAACATACATATATATCCCATATGTATCACAAATATTTTTTAAAAAATTTTACCTTGATGCTTTTTAAAAATTTCATTTAAACTCCCCTTTTTTTTAAATAAAATAATAATAATAATAATAATTGCGAAATGACCCCTAGCTGTATCCTGCCGTATACAAAACCCATCGGTGCCGCATCCCCCGTATCCAAACGTATCGGTGCCATATCCGATGTTATGACACTATTCCGATACGTATGGAACGTATCTAATACGTATCGGGGCGTATCAAAGGCATATCGGTATCCGATACGGATTCAAGAGGGGTTTTGGAGTATTCGGGATTCTAGTTGTCTTCCCTTTATATAATAGTATAGATATTTGAAGAGGTTAACCTTGATATATCAAATCCATGGACAAATAGAAGGTATAGAATTTCCATAATTTCTATAGTAATTTGAATTTCAAAAAATTAATAATTAAACAGTAAATTTTGATTTAAGAATTTATAAATAGTTTAGTGTTGACTTACTTATATGCAAAAACTTAAATGTCACGATTGGTGGAGATTGTGAGGGTACAAAAAATAGAGAAATAAAAATTTTGATATTGATTTAGGGAAGCAACGAAAATTAGTAGTAAAATATGAAAATTTTCAATGATATTATGGAAATTAATGAGAATTTAACAAAAATAAAAATTGCGTACAACTCACCAAATAAAAACTAAAAAAATTACAAAATTAAGTTAAGTGATATATTATATGTATGATATTATATAATGCACTACATATTTTTTTTAGATATATATATATATATAGTCCTTTTAATATCAAGTGCACTTGATGCAACTTTGTATCAAGTGTACTCCAAAACTCTTACCTGCAACTTGTATTTTTTGAAACCAATTATTGGATTAGATAGTCTTCTTATGTAAGCAATATATGCCTAAAATCAAGTTGATCCGAGACTAATTGCTATTTGATTCAAAACTTACATTGTTTAATCAATAGCAATTGCTTTTTTATGGACATTTATGGATGACGCAACTCTTAATCTCGAATCAACTTGATTTTAGCATGCATGACCTATATATGAATCAAATTTAATCCAACGGTCGTCTTCACAAAATACAAGTCACGGGTAAGAGTTTTGGACTGCACTTGATATTAAAAGGACTTAATCTCTCTCTTTCTCTCTCCAGTCTCTCTCTCTCTATATATATGTGTGTGTGTGTGTATATATATATATATATATATCGATTATAAATATGTCTTACATTTATAACATATTATTAACATATTGGGCTTTTATTATTTCGTGAAATTACTTTGGCTAGCTTTAACAGATATATCAAAGGATATTATAGCCAAAATCTATTTCAGCGACCCCTGATAAGAGATATATATCAATAATATTAAAGAAATTTTAGTCCTTGCTTATATGTACTAATCTATGCATGATTTTCTCAATCCATGCAAATCTTAATTGAAGGAAACATTTATCTAACATGAAATGAGAAGAATGGTTTTTGGGGAAAATGAGGTTGGATAGATATTTTTACATCTTCGACCTCCTTTTCAGTATTGGTGAATGGTAGTCCAAGATATTTTCTTAGGAGTTCTAGAGGTCTGAGGGAAGAGGACCCCTATCCCATTTTTGTTTATTAGTGGTGGAGGCATTTGGTAGGCTGATGCAAAAGGCGAAGGAGAATAACCTCATTAAAGGTTTTGAGATTTCAGGAGGTAGATAGAGAGCAGGATATATCACACATTTGCTCTATGTGGACAACACGATAACGTTCTATGATCTAGATAGGGCATAGTTGAGCATTTGAGGTGTGTTTTGTTATGTTTTGAGGCTATTTCTAGTTTGATAATCAATCTTGGGAAGAGTGAGATAACTGTGGTAGGCAAGGGATTGAGCTAGAATCACTAGCCTCCATTATGGGATGTAGGATCGGGTCTCTTCCTATTTGGGCTTTTTGTTGGGGGCTCCTTTCAAGTCTAAATAGATGTGGAACCCAATCATAACGAAGTTTCATAGAAGATTGAGATGTTTGAAGAGAGGGTTGGGGTATATTTTGAAGGGTGGGAAGCTCATTCTCATAATGGGCAGGCTAGCTTCCCTACATACTTTATGTCACTATTCTAGATTCTAGTATTGGTTGCTAATAGATTAGTGTTGGAAATATACCACATCCCACATCGATTAAATATCGAGTTAAACATGTCTTCATTTACCTGTTTGGGCCTTCCACTTACAAGCTTAGGCTTTTAGGTTGGAAACTTAACATGGTATCAGAGCATGTCATTCTTAGGCCTATTGAGCCCGTCTTTATTGTCCACGTGATAGGCCATTTGAATCTTGTTAGGCTTGCACGTGAGGGGGAGTGTTGGAAATATACCACATCCCACATCGATTAAATATCGAGTTAAACATGTCTTCATATACTTGTTTGGGCCCTCCACTTACAAGCTTAGGCTTTTAGGTTGGAAACTTAACAATTAGAGAAGATTCACAAAGACTTTTTGTGGGGTGGGCAAGAAGAGGAGCAAAAATTTCACATGCTTAGTTCGAATATTGTTTGCTCAAAGAAGAGAGTAGGAAGTGTAGGCCTCAAACTACTTGTCAAAGTGAAGTAGGCACTGCTGGGGACTGGGGCGGAGCTATGTTGTGACATGGGAGGCCATGGCCCCTTCAGATTTTGAAAAATATTACACCTAGCCCTCCAACATTTTAAATATCAAAACATAGTCCATTAAAATATCACATATGGCCCCTTCATTATTTTAAATTCTCTCCTTTACTACCCCTAAAAACACTCACACATTCTTATCATTGGTGGATATATGCACTTTATTTCAAACTTATTTTGAGAGAATGGGAAATGAACAAATAAAAATAAGTAAGAAGAAAATTAAATTAATTAACAACAAAAAAAAAAATTATCGTTGATAATTTTTCTAAAATTTTTCTTTCACAATACTAATTCAACCCTTGCAAGTGAAAATTCCTGGCATCGCCCCTAGTTGGGGAAGTGGCTCTACAGGTTTGTAGAGGAGAATGGAATGTTGTGGAGGGAATTGTCAAGTGGAAATATGGATGTGTGAAGAGGAGTGGAGATATATGGGAGTCAAGAGTTCTCATGGGGTAGGAGTTTGGAAAGCTATTATGAATGGGATAAACATATTTATTGATAGGGTGTGCTTTAGGGTGTGGTGAGGAGAGGCTTTAGCAAAGACTTCCTAAATTTGTTCCTTGCAAAGGTGAGTGACTGTGTGGTTTGGACTAAGGATGGAGAGTTATGGACTAATGGGATATATAGTTTATTAGACAACCGCAAGATTGGGAGGTTAAGAGAGCGGGTTACCTTTTTTAGACCCTTTATGGAACATCGGTGTATAGGGATAGAGAAATCTACATTGTGTAGAAGGCAAGTGCAAAGGGGTTATTTTCAATTAGATCTTACTTTGTGAGCTTATGGACAGTGGTATGGAGAAAATGTTTGACTTTGAATTAGCTACAAAGAAGGGGTTTTGCGCTACCAAACCAATGCGTGATGTGCAAGCTTAACACAGAGAGTTGAACATCTCTTTTTACATTGTTGCATTGCCAAGTAATTGTGAAATTACTATCTTGGTCTTTTGGGGATGTGTTGGATGATGCCTCGCTTGGTTTTTAATGCAATTGAGGCTTGGCGTTGTAAGAGCGCATGGAAGTGTGCTATTTATTTTTGGAAGATTGTTCCTCATTCCCTTATGTAGACCATTTGATGATATTGAGATCACACTAAAGCAAGTGAAGGATAGGCTTACAGGTTCTTGTTTTCTTGGGGAATAAGGGGATTACAGCTTATAGTTCTTTTTTTTAATGGTTTGTGGACAACTTATTTTGTAAAGACTCCTTGATTTTTTTGCCTTTTTCTTTCTTGTATCCACCGCGCAAAAGTTCAGAAATAATATATAAAAAAAAAAGATGACAGTATAAGCCACACACAGCCCTCCAATCTAAGATAATAGAAACAAAGGGACACCACAAAACTCCTTGTCACAAAAGCCCAAAATAAGGACAGAAAAATGACCATATCCCAAAGGCCACCAACTTCCTCAAACCTGTCTTCCAAGATCCTCGTATTTCTTTCTAGCCATAATACCCAAAAAAAAAGGTGAGAACCCTGCACTTCCATAGCACCACGCCTCTCAGCCCCCTCCTAGACATGGCACACAACTGAGGTAACAAACAATGCTTTGGTCTCCTCTTCTAATAAATGTTATCAGTAATAATTCTCTAATGAGTATAGTCCAAGCAAAAATCTGAACCTTTAAAGGAATTTTTAATTTCCAAATCATCTTAAACGGGGGGGAAAAGAATCTGAACCCCTAAAGGCACTTTTGATTTCCAAATCATCTTCAATAGGGGAAAATGAGTAAAATTTGAGCCAACAATAAGAGATTCCATGAAAGAATTGCAAGAAAAAACACCAAAAGAATAGAGTAACCACCTTCTCCTATCCAAAGTCAAAGGCCAGAGAACCACACCATCAAGCAAAAAAAACAAAGATGAAAGCTTTTAGATTCCCCAGTCATTAAGATTTCTAAAAAACCTAAATTCCCACCCAATACAAAAATAAGAATAAGCAACCAAGTCCAAAATGGATGAGTTATGAGCTCGAGAGAGAGAATACAACTAAGGGAAACGGATTGAGAAAGGAATATCACCTCCCCAAAAATCCTCCTAAAAATGGATTCTTTCACCATCCACCACAGATGAAATATAACCAAAAAGCGGGGCAAGCCTTGGGAAATGAACTTCCAATGACTACTAGGCTCCTAGCAAAAGCCCTTATACCAATTTGAGAGTCCCAACCATTCGCCTACAACTCATACTTTTGATGACCAAGTCTCACAAAGAATCCCTTTCCAAAGGAAATCTCCAAAGCCATTTACATGTCAAAGCAATGTCCCTGTCGATAATGTTATCCACAGCAAGCCCTTCTGATGGGGACAGCATGCACGTGGTTCAACCGGGTGGTCCAATACGGCCTATTAACTTGAAGACCAAGGCTTTAGCATATTTATTTTAGGCATATTTATTTTTAAGAATAATTAAATAAATGCCTTTTAAATTCCTAGGTTTTAGGGTTGAGTTTTACCTTATTTGATGTAATTGGGCCCTATATATAGGGCTCCAATAACTCTTTAATATTCATCTTATTATGAATTAAAAAATTAGGTTTTCCCACGTCCTAGGGTTTTGCTTCTTTCTTGCTTCTTTCAGCTTCTTTTCTAGCTTCTTTCTTCTTGCTTCTTTCTCTTTGTTACATGTTCTGAGTTTGTCCTGCATCACCTTCTAAGCTTCTAGGCCTGTAAACTAACCCTCAATTCACTAAATTATCCTTCTGACCCTCCCAACAACCCCCCATAAAAAAATTCTTCATCAAATTTTTCTATCCTAGAAGCCACCCTTATAGCATTTTTTGAAAAGGGGTAAATAGTAAATGGGTAAGCCTTCCAAAACTAAGTGAATCAAAATAAGTCTATCCCCTTTAGACATTAAAGACCTTTTTCAACCATCTAACCTTTTCCCTATTTTTTCTAGATCTGGAGACTGAAAAGGACTAAACTTAGGATCCCCCAAAAGGCAAACCCAAATATTTCATCCACCAATCAACAAAACTACCCAAAACCCCAGCTAACCTATCTAACTTATCCTAGGAGCAACTAATACCAGCTAAAAAGCTCTTACCCATGTCAAGGTGTTAATCATGAGAAGAAAGAAGAGAAGAAATAGATTGTTGGAAGCTAACTATTCAATAGTTAGACCAGCCCCTTATATAGCATAATAAAATGGATATTACAAAAATGCCCCTCTTAACACTCCCCCTCAAGCTGGAGCATAGATGTCTATCATGCCCAGCTTGTTACATAGATCAGAAAAAACCCAGTTCCCACAGCTTTGGTAAACAGATCTCCTAACTGAGCACTTGATCTTACAAAAGACAAGACAATTTTCTTATTCAGTACCAAATCCCGAATCAAAGTGACAATCAACTTCAATGTGCTTGGTTCTCTCATGAAACATTGGATTACTCACGATATTCATTGCTGCTTGAACACAAAACATGGTCATAGGCTTGTCACTAGAAAAACCCATTTCCCATAAAAGTGACTTCACCCACAACATCTCACACACGCGGTATGAGCCATGGCTCTATACTCAGCTTTTGCACTTGATCTAGCAACCACAGTTTGCTTCTTACTCTTCCATGTGACAAGATTGCCACCCACAAAAGTACAAAAACCTGACACAGACCTATCAAAATGATCTCCTGCCCAACAAGCATCTGAAAAACCAACGACTTCCAAGTTTTTCGAGGGTCTCAAAAGCAACCCTTCACCAGGGGCAAATTTCAAATATCTCAAAATTCTACACACAGCATCCCAATGTTGTTGTTTAGGGCTTTGTATAAATCAATTTCCCTACAAGCCTTCGATACCTGCTTGGATCATTAAATACTTCACCATCATCTCTAGTAAACTGTATATTGGGATCTGTAGGACTATCAATTAGTCTAGCTCCTATCATACCAGTCCCATCTAAAACATCAAAAACATACTTCCTTTGAGACAACAATACTCTTGCCTTTGATCTAGCCACTTCAATACCCAAGAAATAACGAAGTTGTCCTAAGTCTTTCATTTGAAAATGCTTACTCAAGTGACACTTCAATGACTGGATGCCCTCAACATCACTACCTGTAATCACTATATCATCCACATAAACTGCAAGAATGATACTCCCTTGCATACTGTGTTTTACAAACACTGAATGATCAGACATAGTGCGCTTCAACCCATATGTACTAGCCACTTGACTAAATTTATCAAACCATGCTCTCGGAGACTGCTTAAGACCATAAATTGCTTTCTTCAACTTACATACTTTGTGTGACTCCGCCTAAGCAACATACCCAGGAGGTTGCTCCATGTACACTTCTTCCTGAAGATCACCATAAAGAAAAGTAGTTTTAATTTTAAGTTGATAAAGAGACCCAGCCCTTAACAATTGCAATTGTTAACAACACACGAACGGAGGCGAGACAAGCAACAGTGGAGAACATCTCAAAGTAATCCACACCAAAAGTTTGAGTATATCCTTTAGCCACCAATCTAGCTTTCAACCGCTCAATTGTACCATCAAGGTGATATTTAACCACATATACCCAACGACAGCCCACAACATGTTTCCCGGGAGGCAAGTCAATCAATTCCCATGTACTATTATGATATAAAGCCAACATCTCTTCATCCATAGCATGCTTCCAACCAAGAGAGGCTAATGCCTGAGTATGAGAATGAGGAACAGTAACAGAGGACAATTGACTAGCAAACATGTGAAAGTTAGGAGACAAGTGAGAAAAAGAGACAACCTTTTCGATAGAGTGCTAAGTACATGTACGAGTACCTTTGCGCAGGGCAATGGGAAGATCAGAAGAGGATGGAGCACGAAACGAGTCAAGAACCACAGGCAAATCAGATGAAGATGGAGGCACGACAGGCGAATCTGGATTCCTTGAAGTGTGTGCGCGGCGACAATACACCTATAATCGCTTTAATGGAGTAGACTCAGAAATTGAAACACTAGAAGAACCAATGGCCAGAAGAATAGGTGAGGGAACAGAAGAAGACTCAATAATATCAAGATCAACAAAGGCTCCACAATTCGAAAAGAATGATGTACCTTCAAAAAAGGTAACATCAGCACCAACAACATACCGATGAGATTGAGGATCCCAACATTTATAACCTTTTTGAGTTCTGGAATAACCAACAAACACACACAACCGCACAAGGAGTCAACTTATCATGCCCAGGAGTAAAAATATGAGCAAAACATACACAACCAAATATACGTGGTGGTAAAAAAAATAGAAGCCTATTAAGATACAAGACAGACTAGGGAATTCCACCACGAAGAACAGACGATGGCATACGATTAATGAGATAGCACACAGTTAAGACAGCATCCCCCAAAAATGCTTAGGGACATTCATCTGAAGCATAAGAGTGCGAGCAACTTCGAGAAGATGTTGATTCTTGCGTTTAGCAACCCCATTTTGTTGTGGGGTGTGACCACAAGAAGTTTGATGGATAATCCCATTAGCATCACAATAAGATTGAAGAGGGCCTTTAACATATTCCAAAACATTGTCAGACTGTAAATACGAATAGCACATCCAAACTGAGTAGTAAACTCTTTATGAAATAATTGAAAAATGGAAAAAATATTAAAACGTGCTTTCATTAAAAATATCCATGTCATTTTTGAATAATCATCCACAAAAGACACAAAATACGAAAACCTAACAAACTCTTATGATGAGCTGGACCCCAAACATCAAAATGCACCAACTCAAAAATAGCAAACCGACGGTTATTTTGTCTCAATGGAAAAGAAATCCTATGATGCTTGCATAACTGACAAGCTTCACATTCTAAACTAGGCAAAGATTGAAATGACGAAATAAAATTTTTAAAGACTTCATAGACGGATGACCCAAACGACAGTGCCATCGACGAGGTGAAACACTAGCTTGTAACACCAACAGTTTGTGATTGGAAGGACCAGAATCCAAATAATAGAGTCCATCCCACTCATGACCTCCACCAATCACCCTCTTCGAGCTGAGGTCCTAAAAAACACAATGAGAAGGAAAAAATGCTACTGAACAATTGAGTGCTTTGGTAAGTTTGCTAACGGATAAAAGATTAAATGGAAAGTTGGGAATATAGTGGACAGAGGAAAGACTGAGAGAGAGAGTAAGATGAACTGTACCACTACCCATTAATGACTTAGTAGGCTGAGAAGTTAAAGTGGAAAACAAAGTATTCTTACCAGTCATGTGTGCTGAAACTCCAGAGTCTATGACCCACAAAGTGGAGGAATAGGATGAAAAACATGCTATGTTACCTGAATGAGTAAAGGTTGATGTATTAAAAAGAGACATCTGTTATTGGTGCTGAATCAAGGCATTATACTCCTCCCTCGAGAGAGTGATAGAATCACACACAGGTATAGTCGTAGGCGGAGTTGGATGAGTGGGATCACTAACCATTAGTGGAGTTATGGTTGGAAGAGTACATGAATGGATTAGAAGATGAGGCCCAGGGTTTTTCATAAAGATCATAACATCGCTCCACTGTATGATTCTTCCCTCCACAAAAAGTACACTGCCAAACACCATCTCTACCACGACCTCTGCCAAAGGTAGGTCCACAACCTCTATTGCTCTCAAAGCTAGAAGGCTAACCACTAAAGCCTCGACAGGTGCCAAAACTACCCTGACTACCAAGACTATGACCACCAAAACTACTACGGCCTCCAAACTGACCACAACCTCGCATACCATTCCCAGAAAAATTACCACGTCCTCGAAAAGTGTGTTGTTGCTCCTCATAACTCACAAGAGCAGAGTTATCCTTACTAGAAGGATCAGAAGATAAAGAACCAATGGCAACACGAACTACTCTAGCATATACATTTCTCAGTGAAGGAATACTCCCATCACCTGCCAAAATCTAATCTTTAATGGTCTGAAGACTAGGATCAAGACCAGGGAGAAATTTAGAGACATAAAATTCTTCCCGTTGTCTCTTTTGCACCTCAACATCACTCGTCACCGGATGATACTGATTCAATTCACCTAACAACCCCTTGAAATGACTATAGTGTTCACTAATTGATTTCCTAGATTGATGAAGGTCAAATAAATTCTAATAAACATCATAAATACGAGAAACATTGTGCTCCATACAATACATCTCTTGAACCGCGTCCCAAATCTCCTTTGTAGTAGACAAACATAACATTAGAGCTCACAGATGGCTCCATACTATTCCACAACCACGACATAACCACACAATTATCAGTTTGCCACTCTTCATAATCCTTATTGTTCGACGATGGAAGACCAGACAAAATGAATTTTAACTTCTTCCTTGCACCTAATGCAACTTGCATAGCCTTTTCCCACAGTAAATAATTAGCACCATTCAATTTTATGGTAGTAACTTGCATATTAACAGTATCAGACAAAGGAACAGAAACCACTTTCACAGAACTTGATTCAGCCATGAGTATGAAAAATCAATCGAAACAACACTATAACTCTGCCATAGTCCTCCAAAAAGAACTCCACAATAACCACAACAAATCATACCAAACTTGAATAGCAAACACTGATCAACAAACAAACACCCATGTCTCATTGTCTCACTTGTCTCACCACTAACGAACTAACAAGACCAGTATTTGGTGTTATACGCACCCCATTATAGCTAGAACAGAACTCTGTAGGCATTATTGAAGATGCAATTAGACTAACCGAAGGCCAAACTTGGTGTAGGAGGGCTCAACTGGACTAGACAAAGGTGGGCCAGATGCTATTGTGCTCAACGAAGGCCAAATTTGGTGTAGAAAGACTTGACTAGAATAGAAGAAGACTTGACGAGGTGCGACGAGGCTCGACGAAGGCTGTACTGGTGTAAAAAGACTCTACAAAGGCTGGACTGGTGCAAAAAGACGCAAAAGGGCTTGACGAAGATGCGACTGGACTAGAAGAAGGTTTGACAAGGGGCAACGAGACTCTACGAAGGCTGTACTGGAGCGATAAAGGCTGATTGTGCTAGACGAAGGCTGGATTGGGTTGAACTTGCTGCGACAGGTGCGACAAAGGCTCAACAAAGGCTGGACTAGATGCGACAAAGGTTGTAGTGGTGCAATGAGGCTTGATTGGTGCAACGAAGGTTGGATTGTGCCAAATGAAGGCTCGACTAAGTTCAACGAAGCCTGGATTAGCTACAACAAAGTCTTCGTGAAGGTCTCGTGAGGGCTTGATTTGGTTAGGTGATCCTCCCAGTTATATGATTGGTTAGTTATGTGTTTAGGAGGTAGATTTAGGGTTAGGGTTAGGGTTAGACTCTAATACCATGTTAAGGTGTTAATTATGAGAAGAAAGAAGAGAAGAAATAGATTGTGGGAAGCTAACTATTCAATAGTTAGACCAGCCCCTTATATAGCATAATAAAATGGATATTACAAAAATACCCCTCTTAACAACCCATATTCACCTTCAACCTAGACATTAACTCAAAAAATTTCAGCATAAATTGTAAAATGGCAAAATTTTGCTCATCCTAAAAGCAAAGAAAAGAACATCATCAGCAAACTAAAGATGTGACACAGAAACATTATCCCTACCAATGATGAACCCCTTAAAGAAACCACTCACTTTTGCCCTATCCATAAGCCTACTCAAAATTTCCACAACCAAGATGAAGAAAAAAGGGATCAATGGATCCCCTACCTCAAACCTCGAAAAGCTTTAAACACCTACCAAGTTTTCCATTCAAAACCACAAAAAAATTAGCGGAAAACAAACGACCCCAAATCCACTTCCTCCCTTTACTACCAAAACCCTTACTTTCAAGCACAAAATCTAAAAAATTCCAATTTACATTATCATATGCTATCTCAAAATCAACCTTGAAAAATAAGCCTTCCAGCCTTTTCCTCCTATCATCCACAGCCTCATTAGCCACAAGGTTTGCATCCCAAATTTGGTGACCCTCAATAAAAGCACTATGAGAGAAAGAAAGAGTCCATTTTTTATAATTAACAAAGTGTATTAATCAATGAGAAGAATACATATTGGATAAGAAGTCCAACAAAGAAGCCAAAAAAGACCTAACAGAAGCAAAAAACATGCTAATAATTACTGCCAAGAACGCAAACAGCCCTCTCTAGCCTTTTGGTCTATTAGCCAATACTTGGCTCTAGCTTTTTGTTCTTTGGCTTGGATTTTTTTTTTTATTAATAAAAATTTAACTTCATCAAAAAAAAAATTATAATTCTTTAAAAATTTGAAAATGAAAATTCGTGTTAGTTTTATAAAAAAAGAAATAATCTAAGATTGGTTTGTTTTAAAGTGATCAGTTTATGCTTGTAACTAATGTTTTCCACACGTAAGTATGTAACAAGGACAATTCTACTCGCAAAATCTTTTGCCACATCAAGACTTGGACACATGCATATTGAAACCTATCAACATTGCTTGAGTTAAAGGAATTTTAGTCAAGGTGCTATTTGGGCCAAATTTATGTAGAGACCAACCCAAGTTTTGGAACTTCTAGAAGCATGCTCTCGGGTTCTATTTATGCAAAAGACAAAAAAGACATAGCAAGCATATGTAAGGTCTTTCTTGCCCCTTCAAATCAGAAAATGTGTTGAAACACAGGCTATTTTTTAAAAAAATTTCATTAAAGCTCCTACATCGAAGTTTATGCGAGAACAAAAGCCACCATCTTCAATGACAGCTTAACAAGCCACTATTCACAGTAGCAGCTTTAGAATAAATAAAAGTACCAATTGTAACAACAGCTTTGTAATTTTTTTATTTTGAAGTGGCAACTAACTACAAGTAGCGGTTTTTAATTGTTCTGAGTCATGCTAGAGTCGCTAATCACTGTAGCGGCTTTAGAGCAACTAAAAAATTGCTACTTATAGACATTATGTACTTAAGCTTGTTATTTTGATGTACCCTTTTGTTATGAAAACCGATTGAAATATATATCACAGAAATGTACCCCATTGTTGTATCTAGGGTTTCAAATTGATTTTTGAGGCAACATTTTCTAGTTTAAAACTAAAAAGTCAGTAGCAGATGGGTGAAAAGATTGGGGGCTTTGAAAGGGTTAGGTTATCAAATGATGGGGTGGAAATATTAATTAATTTACATAATATTTTGTACTGGTGCTGTCGTTACAGCTTAAACCTTCTGCAATCCTCTCTCAGATTTGGCAGTTCCTTGTCCCCATGCTAAGTTTCCCACTTGATAAAATAAAACAAAATTACAGTGCAGGGCCATAGCTTAAAAAATCATGAGTTGATTTATTTGAGGATCCTATTGAACCATGACTGACATAATGAGTAGGGCATCAGGGTTTTACTTATCCATCTTGGAAAACTGTGTACAGAAACTCTCCAAATTTGCTACGGAGGCTCTTTTTGTTTCAGCATAATTTAATAAATAGAAGCTATACTGACACATTTTTCATTCAAAAAGAAAAATAAATAGAATTTATATATTTTCCGGAAACTAGTTTCATTTATTCTAAAGCCAATGAATAGCAATTGTAGAATAATTAAAAACTGCCACTTATAGTAGCTATATAAAGCTACTACAACAAGTAGTGGTTTTTATTTGTACCTAGAGCCACTACAAAAACTAGCAGTTTTATCGGGTAATATATAAACATATAACACTAACATTGAAGTATGCAAGAGTCGCAAGGACATTGCACACGCCTGTGGTATCCTTTATTCCTTCTATATAAATAGAACCCAAAAGAATGCATCTCTAGGAGCTCTAAAAATTGGATTGGTCTACATATATGAGGCTTAAATAGGTGCTTTAGCTGTAAGAATTCCCTAGCCCATGACAAGATGCCAGAATTGAAGAGAAATTGGAATGGGAACTCCTAATTCTAATTCTGGTGTTTGGTGAGCCCGAAAGAATTTAGATTTTCTATTCTGGTTCCAACTATACGAAATTAGAAACAGTAAGGGTGCGTAGAGACAGTAAAAAAATTCAACTCCAAAGGGGTTAAAATTGTTAGCTTTACTACCCAAAAACTCCCAACCCCACCCCTTCTCCCATTTTCTTCTCATCTAGGATTCATCCTCACTCCTCCTGAAATTCAACTTCTCTTCAGCTATCTGATGATCGAAAACCACTTAGCATATGTTCCCTCTATAATACAAATTGCATTCCAAATGCAAAATCTCTCTGTAAAACTGCCAACAGGCCATCAGCCGCCTTAACTTCGAGGGCTCAGCTACATTAATTTTGCACTATTCTTTTAAATGGTGTCAGCTATATGAACTTCTGCACTTGATTTCTTTTTCTTCTTCTTCTTTTTCCTTTTTTTTTTTCCTTTTTTTTTTTTTTTTTTTTTTTGGTGTTCTCCTTCAAAACGAGTCATACTTAACTTTCAATTCAATTTTAGTACATAGCATATGAATGATAATGATCTAGAGAACGGGTTAGCCTATTCCTCGATGATGATTGGGAGGACAGCCTACTCTTCAATTTTCGTGTGTGTGTGTGTTATGCCTGGCCAAGGATCACTACTATTGGCTGGGTTTAGGCTAGGCTGAGCATAAGCTTGAAGCTCAGAAATTCAAAGCACAAGATGAAGCTGATTCACTAGAAGCCACATGACATCCCCAGTATATGTAACTGTGTGAGAGTTGGAATTAGTTCAAATGGCAAGAAATTCAGACTGTAAATGGTGAGACCCAAGATCTTAGCCCTTCTTTTACCAAAAATAATGTATTTTGAAAGTAACATTTAGTGGGCACTTAAGTTCTGACCATCTCGAACTCACCTTGGTTTCCCCTATACAAAACAGGCTGATGTCAGTCTATGAGGTTTAGAATGAAATTTAACTTGGACCAAGAACAGGCTTTGATCCTACACATTGGGCTCAACGCAGGCCAGCCAAGCCTGTCTTGCAACCCAAGCACCAATCAAATATAATACAACTATTACTACTATTTTAATGCCAAATTTTGGATGAGATATTTTCCAAGCTTGGGAGATAAGGAAAACTCCATTTGGTCCTGAAATATTAGAGATGTAGCTCAGCCAAAATTTACAAACTTGAAATACTTCCTTACAAATCTTTCGTTAACATGACAAAAGGTACATAATTATTCCATGACCAAGTTAGAAAGAGCTTGTCAACCAAGAAACCTAGGATACTCATAAATTATATTAGAATAAAGCTATAATTTGAGATTGACCTGAAATATGAGTAAATCAATTATTGAACATGCCACTTCATAATCTACCAACTAAGATGAAGAAGTTATCACCAAAACACCCCCCAACCCCAAAATAATAATAATAATAATAAGAATAAAAACACCCACCCATGCACACAAAAAGAGGAAGAAAACTCACTTAAAAAGATGTCTTACCTAACACTTATGATAGGTTATTCACATTTTTTCATAAATTTTTTGAATAATTTTTCTTCTTTGTGTTTTGATTTACTTCTAAAAACCTCTTTGGTTTGGGTATATTTTAATTTCCCCCAACAATATCATAATTTTCACATAATTCAGCCTTAGCAACCCATTCAGAATCTTGTTACAAATGCGCATCATTACACCCAAATTCATGACTAGATTCTGAAATGCATGTCCACTTAAGTCAATAATAATATATCAGTTGTGTACAATCACACAAATACCCTGATCTTTCCTGGATTTCAGCATCAATTGATCTTCTACTGGTTTTACATTTGGTAGGGTTCTATAGATGAGAAAAAGGAACTCAATATATGGAGGAATCTGAAGCTTGGAGATGGGTAGCATAGCCTCCTACACTTGAAATTGATGAGCAGGTTAAAAAGTGGATGAGAAGAAGTGATAGGAACTCATGTTGGTAAGTAGAAATTGATTCTAGCATCCAAGAAGAAACATTCATCCAAGAGAGTTTCCATATTGTTTTGGACGAAACAAATGGACTGCAATATATCAGAAACTTAAAGGGACCACCAACCCAGGCTTAGCTTTAGAAAAACAATAATTGTGCTGCTCTGAAAAAAGGTACAGAACATATAGCTATCCAAACCTGGAATTGCTGAGGGACAAATCGAAAGTTGAGAAATTGGAAGGGTATCCACAGTTGCCAATTTGCAAGAACAGCAGAAAACCACTCCTACAAGACAACCAATCAAACATTTAATATATCTATATATAGGATGATGATCAGGTGAGCACATGCTGATACAACTTATATCAACACCCACATTGGGGGTTGTACCTCGTGCATTAATTGGTGACAGGGTACATTGGACCAATGCAAGGGGTACAACCCCCAATGCATGGTGCTGATATAACTGATATCAGCACATGCTGATGCGATCGGTACTCATATATATATTTCCTTCCGATTAACTGCTTTCATAGGGTTAAGTTAAAAAAATAAAAATATACAGAATGTACGCATCATATAACACCTGTTGAAGCTTGGGTACAACTTGTGACGGCCTTCCCTCTAGTGTTACCAACGTAGAGAAGAAAACTCCAATGAATATAGGAGAGAACACAAACTGCATTAAATCCAGGTCGCATTCAGAGACAGTTCTTTTGGTACAGTTAAAGTAGCATCACAAATGTTTAGTCACGTGATTCTAAGGATCAAATTGGAAGAATGAAGTCACCTGATCAAGTAGAAGGCGCAAAAAAGCACCTGCAGCTCCAGGCAATGTGACCAATTTACTCAGATACAAATACCTAAAAATTCATCAAGTTTGTGTTAATAAAACAAACAAAGTTTAAAGAACAATCCCACAGAAGCAGAACATATATAAAGAGAAAGAAAAAATCATGCAATAAGGACTATATGATGATTATCTCAGATTTCATCCACTGCACTTGGTGGCCATACTCATCAATCCAAAGTGGGTAATCACTGGCCCATTCTTGCATTGAGAGAGAAAAATAGGAACAGTTTGAAAATCTAAATCCTCCTAATTTTATATAATTTTCTATGAACCAACACCCATGACCATATTGGAAATCCAAAACTGCTGAATAAATTATAGTGCCAAAGTGGCAAGTTAGATTGGGCCAATTAATGAGATGAAGTAGGAAATCCTAATTGTTAAGCATAAAAAGTGGCATGATGGTTGACACCACAGTTATTAGAAAGACAGAAATACTAGGAGACCATAAATTAATGCAGCATACAAAAAGTATAGTTTCCAGCTCCATTTTTAGTAAAAAAAATTACAAAAGTATATATATTTAATATTTGTCCAACATTTAGTGGCATTAGAAAAATATGGATTCTGAAGCAATACCAAAAGTGCAATGTTGGACCCACCAGCACCAGCCCCAACAAAGTGAACAAAAATATCCTTTTCAGGTCTAGTGATGGCACTTGATCAATCACGAGCTGCAGAACATGATTTCAGACAATTACTAAAAATTCAACTAAAAATCGTTACATCATGGCAAGAAAATGAAGTATTTTAGGAAGTGAACTGAAACGCAGCAAGTTCTAAGTATCACAATGTAAGGTTGAAACATGGCCTTGTGAATGTAACACAACAATTTTAGGAAATTTTCTCTTTGTATTTCAACAATATTTACTCCAAACCATGCGGTTTAATATGGAAACATCACCAGTGATTTGTTCATTAGATTTTGTAAGAGAAGAAAGGCAATAATTAAAACCAAAGTTGACATACCTAAACTTTAGGTAAAGTTTCATCTTGGTACCCTAAACTTTCAATTGCATCAATGATTCCCTAAATTACTGTTTATGCGTCAATTATACATCTTTAGCAAAACAATAAGCACCTCACGAAATTCTGCAGAATGTTTAAAATATTTTTATCATGGCATGGCTGAAATTCAGCGTCAAGCACCTCACCACGTGGCCAGAAATACACAACTACATGCTTGAAATGTCACCTCCTACTTAACACCTCATACTTGAAGCAGCACCTTGTGCTTAACACTTCCTGCTTTAAGTGCCACCTCACAATTATGAGTCATGCAATGGTGTAAGATATGATATGTGTCACTACCATGCACATAACCATAGATAAGCAACACATAACACATGTGTGTCTTTGTAGAAGCTGTTCGACTTCTAATAAGTTGGTGTTCGAATAAGCTGCTGACTAAGAAACTAAGTCTGGAGCCTATAACACGTATCACGTATGTTTAAAGCATTACAAGACGCCTTAAAGAGAAATTCCTAAGGTGACTAGATGCTTTAAGGAGATATTCCTAACAAAACCAAACGCCTTAAGGAGATATTCCTAACTTAACCAAACACCCTATAGAGATATTGCTAAAGTGACCAAATGACTTACGGAGATATTCCTAAATTGACCAAATGCCTTAAAAGATAATCCTAATGTGACCAGACGCCTTAAGGAGATATTCTAAAGTAATAAGACACGCTAAGGAGATACTCCTAAAGTGATAAGACGCCTTAAGGAGATATTCCTAACACAATAAGCCACCTTAGGGCAAGAAAACGCTTTAGGGAGATATTCCTAAGGCAACCAAATGCCTTAAAGAGATGTTCCTAAGAATCATACAATATCTTAGAGAAAATTCCTAAGGCGATGCAACAACTTAACTTCAATAATAGAGCATTTCTCCGATTTGATATTCATTAATGATTAAACCATTTCCTATGATGGTCCTATCTATAACCAATCGTTGAGATCTCTCCCATTGAGGATGAAGTTTCCTGAGATGTATATAAAGCCCAAGTATACCTATTTCAGCAATATACATTGCAACGTACTTAGTATGCATCAAGGAAGCCCTGTTTGAGGGAGGTTTTCCCCTCTAAGGTTAGTGTGTGCTCTTTGTCCATAACTGGTGTACATCCTAACACTTGACGCCTACCCAAGTCTGTGACAGGACTAGCGAAGTCCTAATAGTATCTTAGGACTTGATGTTGGTTTTGGCAGTAAAGACGTCCGGGTACGTTACCTTAACTGCACTGGTGGAATGACTTGAGAGATTTTAGCTAGTGGCTGGAGTGAGGGCTAACCAGGGCAATTATAGACATTACCTTCTGCCTTGATCTTCTGTAAAGAAATGGGGAACAAGTAACTTGGCTAAACATGTCCAGAATCAAGACACGTCAAAAGACTCAAAACCCAATTTACCCACCAATTAGAAGGTGTTATTAAACTCCTATTGGAATTTTAAACCAACCAAAAGGGATTTGGATTTGCTCAAGTTGGGGTCTTCAACTTGACGCTCAATTTAGCGTTAGATTTCGGACACGTGGGGGGATACAATTATCAACGGCTGGGATGAGAAAGCTTTAGCATTTGTAGGAGAAGCCCAGCCGTTGATAATTGCATCCCCCCACGTGTCCGAAATCTAACGCTAAATTGAGCGTCAAGTTAAAGACCCCAACTTGAGCAAATCCCAATCCAACCAAAAGTATTTCACACCTATCTGGCACTTGTGTCAAGCCTTCCATGCTGAACCCACAAAGCTCTAACTTTACGATGGCAAGTGTCCATTTCAATACAAGTGTTAATCTCCTACCCATACACTTGGCTAGTTAGCTTACATGTATTGGACCAGATTTTGGTCCAATCAATGCAAAACACGTGTGACACACTTGTTGCAACCACATCAATCCTTGCTATTAATCTTCTACTATAAATAGCCTTCATTCTCTACAATTGAAAAAAGGAAAAAGGTCCTGTTACAAGATCCTTGAAAACAACTCTTAGTTATCGCACTAACAAAACCTTACCATGTTATCATATTTCAAAGAACCAACTATCAAATTATACATACTAAGTCAAAAGTCTAAAATATGGCTCAGAAGTTAAGTACTTACTACTGTCACCCTTTATAAACATTCTCCACAGTTGCCTTACTCTTTCTCTCAAATCCAACTTTCTATTATCATTCCAAGAATTACAAAACTTAGTATTTTAGAAGGGTTACAGTACTATTGTTTTACATTCACCTCCTAACAAGTACACCTCAATACTGACAGTCATAGTCAGCATTGTCAATAGTAGCTAACATACGTCAACATCGCGATAGCAAGAACCCTACCTATCCATAGTTACTTATTCAGTTATTCTATACCTGTTTTGCCCTTACTCATGTATAAAATTCCTATTTTACCCTTCCCTTCTACTAGATTTGATTTGAGCCCCTCACACACACACACACTCTATTCACAACCGAATACAGGACCTAGATGTGACCACCATTTGGAAGAATCCTCTTGGATGAGAAAGGAAACAATCCTATTTTAAAAGATAAAATGCTCACTCCTGCTCTCAAAACCCTACATAATTGGAACACTCAAATTGCAAGAAGTCTTTGCTTCCATCAATGCTAAAAAGGATGGGGCTCCATACAATAGTGATGGATGCAATTTCAGTGTACACAAGCCTATCTCCAATGGCTCTCTTCACCATCCTGTCTTTGATGGTTGTTGTTTACAAAGTAGTGTACACCATGTTCGTGGCAGTCAAAGATTACAAGGCCATTCACGTCCCATGGAATCGTTTCACCTCACTAATCCACTTCAGTTGCGGAGTTGTTACTAAGAAGGAATTGAGGGCTTATGTCATTCTGATCCTAATAAGCCCCTATTAATGCCTATCAAGGACAAGTCTATGACGTTCCTCGTTTCAAGCTATGTTACATGGGTATGGGTGCGGGTGCGGGTGCGGGTGCGGGTGTGGGTATTGGGTGCGGGTGTATATCTAGGAGTCAGACTCATCAAAATTTTAAATTTAGGATACGGGGACTCGGCTAAAAAGGATCCAAAAATAGGATACGGGTACGGGGATACGTGTGTGTGTATATATATACATGTATGAATGTATGTATTTATTAATATTTTAAATAAGGTAAATATGATGAGGGGCATTTTTGTAAAGATTCTGATATGTGGGAGCATATTCATAATAATTAGATTTAGTGGGGTCAAATATGAAATTCAAATTTTGGTTTTTTAAGAATAAAAGAAACATAAGAATTAAATTGAAAAGTTAAAAAGATAAAAAGGTAGGTGGGGAATGGGTTTCATATTCGACAAAACCAAAGCTACCTAAACCCTTCCTAGTTCCCACTTCACTTTCGACGGCAACAGCCATGGTAGCCTCTGGCAAGACTTCCAACATACCTTCGGCGAATGTTCTAGACTTCTAGCTAGCACAGGGTACGTTCTCTCTCTCTCTCTCTCTCTCTCTCTCTCTTTTCTTTTTCTTTTCTTTCCTTCTTCCCCCTTCTTCCAACCTCCTGCGACGCTGTTGCTGCTGTTGGTAGCCATGTCCAATTTGCAGGTGACGTATACAGCACGGATCCCATACCTGTACCCGTGTCATGTCGTGTCGGCACAGGTACCTTGAGTAAACAAGCGAGTCTGTGTAACACAAGTTTCAGATACTTTGATTTATTAATTTGGTTTTGCTCTTCTTCTTCTTCTTCTTCTTCTTCTCTTCTTCTATTAGCCATGTCCGATTTGCAGGTGACGTATACAGCACAGATCCCATACCCGTACCCGTGTCGTGTCGTGTCGTGTCGTGTCGACACGGGTACCTTGGGTAAACAAGCAAGTCCTTGTAACACAGGTTTCAGGTACTTTGATCTATTAATTTGGCTTTGCTCTCAGGTGAGAATTTAGTCATAAAAACCAACAAAAATAAATAAATAAATAAGATAAGATGCCGAATCATGTATAAAATTATTTTAGATGAAACAATCCATATTCTATTTTAAATAAAACAATCCATTTCTATGCCTGTCATTTGGAACAATCTCTCTATACATGCCAACTCGTGTATAAAATCCCTATTTTGGACTTGACGCATCATCAAAAGAAACAATCCTCTTGGATGAAAAGTGGAACCAAGGGATTTTTGAATGTGTGCCCACTGCTTTTATCAATGCATCTCCCTAGTCATACTCTGTTGCCATTCGAATTTGAATGTGTGCCACTGCCTTTGTTATATGGAAGATTTACCAGTCTAAAAATTAAATGATAAAATGGTTCTTGGATCAGAACCCTAACTCGAATGCATTTGGACAATGATAAAGAAGCAACAAAGAAAACATTTTTACAAAGATAACATGCACAGTACACAAGTGTGCATACATACTTATAAAAGCAATATTGTCAAACATGATGAGATATGTGAGTACTACAATCACTAAAATGCTCATACATAATAAATTTCTTAACAATCCTCTAGAAGTTTGTGTATGGATATCAACATGCCTAACTTGCTCGGTATATATTACAAAAAAAGAATCCTGGTTGTCCCCTTACTGAGCACACTAATAAGCTGATCTTTATGAGGCATAGATATGGATATGGGATATGGAGATGCCGACATGAAATTTTTTGAAAAAGTAAGATTTAAGTGGAAATACATTAATAAATAAATATTTATATATATATATTATTTTTTGAATATATTTGATCCAAAAAATCAATAACAAACATTAAAAAAGTTTAAAGCATATATAAAACCAATTAAGATGCAAGAATAAATAACTATAAAACACATCCACTTCCACAAAATGACGTAGAAGAGAGTTATAAAAAAATAATAATAATAAAATAAATTTAAAAAAAGTGAGAAAGACTATATCAATAATAAGTATCTGAAAGGAAAATCCATTTGGGATGTTAATGTGCACAATAGTTCTTAAGTTAAGGGAAACTTCTCCAACTAAGGGACAAGGCTAAACCTTTGACTCATCACATCTTTGGAAACGGCACCTCTACTTTTTGTCTTAACAATGGCAGTCTAATATATACTTTTGGTGATCATGCTATCTGTGAGCTAGGCCGGGATTGAGAACCACCTCTCTCTCTCTCTCTCTCTCTCTCTCTCTCTCTCTCTCAGGGCAGGAAAAAAAATATCCTTGCTGGCAAATGCATCAATTTAATTGAATTCTCCCCACTCTAATTATTCCTAATATTATTTGAAGTAGACCACTAAATACATTAAGCCAAAAACATTCTCTTCTGACTACTTTAACAAGCTGACAATTCACAAGTGACTTGGAAACTGATGTAAATAAACCTACAAAAAGAAACAAGGAAAAATAATACAAATAATTCAACAAATTTTGTTGCTAGCAACTACAGAACAAGGAAAAAAGAAATAAATATTTCAACAAATTTTGTTGATGGCAACTATAGAAAATCTACCTGGCAAGTCAAATCTCCAATAAAAGTCAAAAAAGCAGATGTCACAGCTTTTGTTAACACAGGATACTTCTCAAGAAGTGCCAAATACCTGAAATAAAATAAAATAAAATCCAAGTCAAAATGGTGTAAGAATCGTGTTCCCAGTACCAAAATGTTAAGAAGAGGGGCATAGGTAATAATAATAATAATAATAACCATACAAATTCCACTCTCTCTGCTAAGTAATTTTTCTTAACCAACAATACAAAACTACGAACATTTTTTAAATTAGAAAGAGAGAAAGAGAAGGGGGGGGTAGATTCTTCCCTTATGAAAAGATGTATAAGTAAGCAAACAAAAATTTAAGTGAATAAAAGAAAGAAAATTCAAGGGAAGCATCAACATTAGATCTCCAATAAAATGATGTTTTTCCAACATTAGATCTCAAAGCAAAACAGACGTGAGCACCACTACCATCCAACCCAATAATTAACATCATTTAACCAAATCTAAAATGTCACTTACATTCTATGGTTCAACAACGGCAACTATAAAATCTAAAATATCGTAATCTCAAGGTGAGACCAAGCAAGTAACCTAACTCATAGCCAAAGTGCCTGCCTAGTGCACTAGGAGTTCAAATTAAGTTTTTGTGTCATTGAAGGAATTACTAGCATGGTTTTGGAAATAGAGCAATAAGCATATCCAAATGGGCCTTAGAGCTAAGCATGTGTCCCCAAGCACTAAAGTCCTAGTGAAAATATGTTAGCGGGCACTCCAAGAAGAAAGGGTGTGATCACATCTATGAACAACTCACGTTAGGATTTTACATAGCAACAGAGGGACATCAATTGTTTTAAGGTATACCAAATCCATGCTATCCTAATGAGTTGCTTAACCCGATTCCCAACTTTCTTCCAATATCAAAAAATCAATGCTTTGGCACATTTTTACTAAGAGGTTTAAGACATCTTTTACCCCGATGCTTCCAAACAAGCATCATGAAATCTAATTAAAACTTCGATTCAAATGCAAAGGGGTGTCACGCAGAGCCTATTTCAATAAAAAGGTGACACTGTAATGTAATTTTTTTTTGATAGGCAACAGAAAACTTTATTAAAAAGAAAAGAGAGAAGAATTACAAATAGGAATTACAAATAGGACAATGTAATGTAATTCAAATTTGAATTGAAACATTTGCGCACACGCGCGCAGGGCGCACACTTAATTTGAGAAGCAAAAACAACAGAAAACAAAAAATCAAAAAACAAAACAAATTTAGGAATTGGGAATTAGGATCAAACAATGACCGGTAACTTAAACATTACCATGAAAGCAGTGACCAGTTACTTCGACCACCGCTGCTACTACCATCACCACCACCTCTCCCACCTGAATCCCCATCACCAGACCCCCCAAACCCACCGGCTCCACCAGACCCACCATCCGAAACAGCCGAAATCCGAAAACAATCCAAACCCAAACGCCCAAACCCGATTTCAGAACGACTCAAATCTCTAAACACAGCCCCACGACAAGAACGCAAAGGATATGAGTAAGAGTGACACGAAGAAGAAGAAGAAGAAGAAGAAGAGCTCCTAAATCCGCTTATCTGAATTGGGTTTGTAGGAATTCGAGTAGTCTGACTACCACAATGCGAAACGGGTCTGCGAGAGAGAGCCATGAAACGGAACAGAAATGGAGAATTACGGGTGAGTGTTCCAGGGTTCGGCACCATTGTTGCTTTGATTGGAAAGGATTCTTAGGAGTTGATGAAGTGTGTTGGATGTTGGAAGTGAGTTTGAAGGCTGAAGGGCTACGCGGTATGGGGCAATTCCTAATTGCGCATTAGGGCGTCTAAAGTTTGAATTTTGAACCGCGTAGGAGTCAGAAGAAGACACTCTCCCTGGAGCTTACACAGACTTCCAGGGGGATTGGTCTTTAGCACAGCCTTGCCCTCTATTTTGGTGGTTTTTAAACCCAGACCAGATGTCAGACCGCTAAGGGACAGGTCCGGTTCACCGGAGAGAAGGCTCCCGTGACGCTAACTGTCGAGGAATGAAAACTGAAAAGAGTACATATGTCTAATTCATAGAGAGTTGTGGTGCGCCGGCAATGAGCAAGTTTTTACTTCACTTCACTCTTATTAGTTCGTAATATCACGTGAGTATCACAATTACATAAAAGTTTCTTTTCTGTTGATATAGTTATTATAACTTTACATTAAATGTATTTCAAAACTCTTATTTGGGATTTATATTTTATCAAATCAATCATGGATTAAAAGATAAATAATACAAAATATAAGTTTTAAATAAATAATCTAAGTTCTCTAATGGACTAGTTACACAGTTAGTTATTTTAGTTATTATCATTTTGACTAGTTACATTTAGTTAGCAAATGTTCACTAACTAATTAAATTATTTTTTTTTTAAAAGTGACACTTTTCCTCTTTCTTTGCACCGTCACCCCCCTCTCTCTCGATTAAAAAAAGAAAGATTATTAATTTAAAAAAAATAACTAGTACTCTTGAAATAATCACTCAAATAGTTAACTAGTTATTTTGAAAAATGTCATTTTACTTTCTAAAGTAGCAAAAAAAATGAGAATAATTGGATGATTTTGGAAATGGATCGGACCTGGTCATTGTTTTATGAAATGGAAATTGGTTTTGACCTTAAATTTTGTTTTGGTTTTGTTAACCATCATTTGAAAATCATATATTATTTATTTTCTATTGATTACAGTATATAGTTTGAAATTGTGATTTTATAACTTAGTATATTATTTAGAAAAATGTTTCCTATTACTTTTTGAAGATTCTACTGGGGACGTAGCGATTCCAAATGATGTGGTGTTCAAGGTGGAGGTATATAGGGGCCTCTAGGAGCACATGCCCCCACCGTTTCAAATATTTTTTTATTTTTTTCTTATATTTGACTAACAATCGTGATTGAAGGCATTATTTTTTGGTAACCATTTCCTAATGTAATACCAAAAAGAGGAAATTAGTAGTCGTTTGAAGAACCTATACAATCAATGCATAGCAAGTTGATAGAAACATCCTCTTTTTCATATTACATTGGGAATTGGTTACCAAAAAGTAATTTCCATGCGACGGAAGGAAATGGGAGGCTCTTAAGAGGATTCAGTTTCTACGTCATAGAATTACTGTGCAATCACTGCCACTCACCTACTCACATCATGCAATCACTCACAGCAATGATGGACGGTTGGCTAATGATGGTCAACGGCTTACAATGCTCCTATTGGAGATAATTCCTAACACTGCCCTTAGTGGTGTTGGCTTACAAAGATTGTTAGAGTTGTATAATATCATGTTGGATGTTGTGTTTATTATAAATAATGAAAATGTTGGATTAAGGACCATGTTTGATTCCTCTAGTTTGGGAATTTACTTAAACATTTTGGTGATATTAAATAACTGGACACCTATGAAACTGCAATGTAACTTATATTTGTGAACATAGTTGTATTATGGATATGTGGATGTATGTTAATATGTGGGAATCATATAAAACATCATGCCAATAATGATATCATTGAGATTGATGGTGTGGGGATAAAAATCACCGCCCAGTGACTCATCCCTCTTCCAGGGATAAACACAGTCAGAACATCTCATTAGGACAGACTTAGCAAACCAAGCATTCGTTACCGGCAATAATAACACCTGTCAATTAATGACGTGACAATTGTAGATACACCAGCCACTTTGGAGAATAGAGCAACGTTAGACGCTACAGTCATTTATGGAGACTAGATATAGCACACGTACGTTACACATAGGATATTTTTAAATAATATTAGTTATACAAATTAATAAATACATAAAGATTTTATATTTTTTTTATAAAAGATAAAGTTTAAAATTCAAAAGTATATATATATATATTTATAATCAAAATTGTCAACTGAAGATTAAAAAATTTTTAGATATACATTTGAAATTTTTTTTTCTTCATAAACATAATATTTAAAGAGTTTATATTCATATATATCATACAACTTGATAGTTACCTTAGGAAAAATAATTTGAGTAAGAATCTAACTTTAATTTGTTAAGAGTTTGAGTTAAAATCTAACTTTCATTTGTTACCTAACTGATAAGAATGCTTACGATATGTTTCAATTAAAGAAAAGGTAAATATGTAGTTTTTTTTATGAAAAAAAAAAAAAGGATATATTGGTCGTTCAAAAGTTTTTCTGAGATTCAACCTTTTACAGGTAAAAAAATAGATAGATAAGGACAAAATTCGTCCAGCCAAATTGTTGGGCAAGACAGATCAAGCACAAACGTAGCTTGAGCTCATATAAGAGTCATTGAGTACTACTTATATCTAGCCTCAAAGAAGAATAAGAATTTGGGGAGGATTGTGACAAGGTTACGAGTCGTATTCACACCCCCTCAAGCGGACATAGGACCATGCCCTTGGAACACAATCAACATTGGTGCTATTTGTAGGAGTCAATTGGATCAAGGTTTGAAGCTCCCCTTATCATTCTATTATTTGTTAATCCAAACGAGGGAAATGGGAGAAAATCATTTTCTCTTCTTTTATCTTCTTTTCATTTCTCGCAATCCATACATAGCCTTAGTCACCAAAGAATATAAGTGTAAACCCTTGAACCAAAACTTTTCTACATTCTTATCACACTGACAGTCTTTTATCTTTGGCACCACCTCTATCTTCTTAAATTCCTACTCGGAGATCTGGCTGAGGACATTGGTAGGCAAAATGTCCCCTTCGTGACGCCTAGAACACTAGTTAATATTGCTTCCTTCCTAAATTTTCTAACTAGAAGACTGCCTCACATATTGCTCCACCTTTGAAGTATTTTTTTGAAATACGTCTTAGAGGCTGTAAATCTGCATAGTGATTAACACTCTCCGAAGTTCTTCCCTTAAACCACTTTAATAACATGAGAGAGTTGGGATCTTTTCATCTTCGATCACTTTGCATCAAAGAGTAAGCTCATCGAAGTTCTCCATAGACCTGCAATCATCATGCTTCCTTGTCCGATGTATCATAAGTTGATCATAAAGGTGATCATGGTAATCTAATGTCAGTAATTCTCCTTCTACTTTAATATCATCTCAGGCTCCCAATTGGCCGTTGTTTGCTTGACATTTGTGGTCTTAAACACTTTCTCCATTAGCCATTTGCATAGCCTATCGGTTTCATCTTACAAAACTAACCTTCTCATTTATCAAAATTATCATCCATGGTAGCAATCCAATCAGAAAACACTTGGAGATGAGTCTTGCCCTTAAAATCCAATAATTCCACCTACACCTTCTAACAGATATCTCCTATTAGATAATGGCACTCAATTTTTTTCGAACTCATCAACCCACATGACAGATCCACTAACAAAAGGTCGGTCAGGTTTGCTCATACAAGCCTAAGATTAACCCTGGGAGATGGACGATAGATTTGTTCCTCATGTTGTTCATTATCAGAAGCTGCTTCCTCAAATGTCATTCCTCTAACATAATTTTGTGTTTCTACTACTTCATTGACTTTCTTTTTTTGAACTATGAGTATCCCAACTATTCATGAGTCCTTAAAATGTCCAACTTTTCCATAATTTTCAAAAGAAACGCATCCCTTTCTATCTATATATTCTTTCCCATGAAGGTCTTCCCCCTGCAAGGAAAGATGATAAAATATGAGCTTTGATATCAAAATGATTTATGAATTTAACAAAATCGTAAGGTTATGGATCAATGTCTCCATATTGTATAAGAGTTTTTTGGATTCAGAAAAGACATTGTGAATTGCAAGGAATAGGAAAACGATAGTCATACTGAGATAGATGAGAGTGAGAACGAAAGAACTACTAGCATTATACTATTAGTGTCCTAAGAATCACTCCTAAAGAAAAGATAGTATCACACCTTTATAGGGTTTGAGAACTACTGAAAACTAACCGTAAGTACTAGAAAACTTTCCATTGGCCAATACATGACTTTTTCCTTTTTTTTTTTTTTTATGATAACAGAGGAACCAACTCACAGTAAGGCCTTTTGGACTCACCCATGAAACTTAACCCCAGGGAGACTAACGCAGCAACTCATGGCCACGGCCCCCCCACTTAAATCTTGGGTTTTCCTAGCAAGGAATCAAACCCGAAACCATGCGCTTAACTACATAATTACAAGTTCACCCTTACCAACTGGGCTATAGGCTACCCAAAGGTAGGTCAATACATGACTTTTATAGGCTACCTAGCTTATTTACATCACTCATAATAGGCTACTTAACTTGGAAGGTAAATACCAATGGCACTTGAGTCTAATGTCATGTCTCATCCCAATAAAGACATTGGGTTTGTAGATGTCTTGGTTTTGACTCTGAGGTGCTTGTGTTCTCTAGTCTTTGTTGAAGCCTCTAAAAAAACCTCACTCCAATACTTCCATAAAGCCAAGATATTGTTACAAAATTTACCATATCTACCAATCTCTGCATCACATTCCTTCAAAACCTGGCGAGATATGTGATGCTACATGACATCATATAACTTACCTGCTGTCTCACTCCAGATTTCGAGAGTTACATGTGTGTGTTCCTGCCTCGCATTCTAAATTTTGAGTTAGCTGTGATGACATGTTTGTCTCATGTCCTAACCGTGTCACGAATCCATGTCCATGCTTCTTAGATTGCATCTCACAGTGCAAACTTTCTCCGTATAGAAGTAATAAAACCATTCCCTGTGTACATAGCTTTACACCATAATAAAAACAACAAAGGAACACATCAACATAATAGAAGAGACAACTGCATAAATATTTTTACATTAGAGTTAAAGTAACATGCATAACCCTTCATGGGGCTTTACTCCAAATATCAACAAAGACAGGCATCCCCTACTAGTTAAGAGAAGAAACCAAGAGTTCCATGAAAATATAAACAAAGACCAAAGATAAAACCCTTTAAATCAGCACAGCTGAGTTTCAAACTTCAGACATATGCCCATGCTGAAGAGTTCCTGGCACAACAACTTGGCCCCATAAGGTACATTTACCTTAACAATTTCCTCCGTAGACTCACAAAACCGGCAATAGGGACCCCTAATCTTACGACCACCAGGCACTGCCCGCTGGATCACATTCGCAATATTCTTGCATTTCCGACAAATGTGCATTTGAGAAGAGTCACTCAGAGTAAAGAGGCGTTCATGCAGGTTGGCTGCTGCACCATGGGCTATTAGGCAGTCCCGCTCCATCTCACCAAATTTGATACCTCCAAAACGTTTCCTATCTGCCACCGGTTGTCGGGTGAGTGGGTGGACCGGGCCAGTGTTGCGGAATTTCACTTTGTCTTCGGCCATATGGATCAGGCGCTGGTAGAATGTTGGGCCCATAAATATGAGTGTTCGAACCATCTCTCCTGTGCGGCCATTGTACACTCTCTCATTTCCCCATCTTGAAAATCCAGCCCTACCAGGCATATTCATTAACATTGGAATCAGTTTCTAAGAGAAACCATTAAAAACAGGAAGAAAAAGGAGGGGAAAAGATAAACTAGGAACTCAAATTTGAAGATACTTCCTGAGTCATTTAACTCGAGCTAGGAGATCCAATGTAATCAAGTGACAAGGATGTAAATATGAAGTGGAAGCTAATCAAGATACAAGGAGCCAGTCCTCAACATTTGGGATGGTGATGGAAGATGGTTAAAATAAAACAATATAGGGAGGCGCCATTCATGCTCCAGTTTCCATGAATATGTAACTTTTTCATGCATTCACAACGCTGAGTGAAAGATTTGATTAAAAAGTAAGTGTCTTTGCTCTCGATATATTGTGGACAATTAAGATAACAAATGGAATAACAAGTTAGATAACCTATGGAATCAACAGCAGCATCAACTTTTACACTAGAAGAAAAAATATCTAATTAAGATCTGTCCCCCTTTGATTCATCAAGTGGTGAAAAGAGATTTTGAAGTCTTTAAGCCTAATGCGCAGGTTGGGGACACCAGAAAATGAAATATACAGTCTTCCAGCCTTATTTTCTTAATTTGTAATTGACGTTTTGATGCAAATATGAGTGGCCCACCCATTTAAGTTGGGTCCAGTGGTTTAAGGATAACCAATTTAAGGTGGCTGCTAAACCATAAATATAAGTAAAACATCACTAAATATTTTCCAGGAACTTATTCATGAGTTTTTTGCCTTGTGCGAGGTTACGAAGCATTCAATTCCACTGCCACTAGGTCATAAAAATGTCCTCCATTAAATGTTCTCAGTTACATCTTTCAATAGCATTTTGGTGATATATTTTAAGATTCAATTTCCAAGTAGCATTAAACATAATGGAAAATTGAAAACAAGTCATCATTTTTCCAAGTATTTTCCAGACTTAACTTAAATACAGTTGCACCCCCCAAGAATGGTCAAGTTTCTCACATATTGTAGCTAAATCCCTACTTTTGGGACAAGTTCGTTAAAATAGAAGCAACTTCAGAATCACACCATCACATCAGTCAATGAGAAAGTTGAAGCACTCTATGTTCCTTCTCTCGCACAAACATGGATTATATTTGTGACAGCCAGTTCAAAGGCATACAAATCAAAGCACAATATTATTAAAATCCTAAAAACAACATAATACACTGGAATACTGTTTCAAGAGGGGGTCCATTGCAGGGTATCATGGTGCAGATATACTAACACAGAGAAGTGCACAGAATCCACGCGATTTTTCTTTTTTTTTATTGTTTTTTAATAAAATGATACAATAGATGAAATTTACAAAATATGCATTATAAATTTATAATTTAAGCATATGGTATAGTGGCAGGCACAAGGCTATTTTGGTACCTGTGAAGCTGGTCTGTTATGGCATCAACAGAGAGAGTGGAGAAAGGGGTAGCATATTTCATTGAACCGCCACAGGCAATCCCCTTTCCCAAGGCAGCCTCTAGCAGTTGCCCAGGAGTTTGCCGTGAAGGAAATGCATGTGGATTTATTACCACAGTCTGGAACTATTCCCTGTATAGTGAAAGGGAAGTTCTCCTGAGACTCCAGAAAACCCAGAACACCTTTCTGCCCATGCATGCTTGAGAACTTGTCTCCTAGACATGGAGAACGGACCTGCAACAAAAGGTCCAGAATGTAATAAATTACCAGGACTTAATTTTATTGTATTGGAATTTTAGAAAAGTAAAATGCAAGATTTATGTTTTATCCACATCTAATAATAGATTGCTACCATTCAGCAGCTATCTTACATTCTATATACAATTTAAAGTTTTGATCCATCTCACACTACACATTCTCCTTTCACATGCACATATTATGTGCAGGTATAAAGTAAAATATAGGACATGCTACTATTAATGTGTGTATCAAACCTTAGCTGCAATGTCATGACAAGCTTACCTGTCTTAGAGATACCACAGCAAAGTTTTTTCCCTCATCATTTGCAGATAATACAACTTTTTGAACCATGCCTCTTTCAGTGTGCTTCAGTTTTATACTGTGATCAGCCCCAGATTCTGCACACCTTCCAATGACAATATCACCATTCTGAAGGTTTGCACCAATGAATGGAAAACCATCATCATCAAGGCTGTCAACACGTCCAATTTTACTTTGTATCTTTCCAAAATTCACACAATCTTCAGACTTTCGCTTCTTTTCCAATGATTCCTTGTTGTCAACCTCAGCCTTATAACTTCTAATGTGCTCTGATCGAAACATACCCCGCTCTAATGAAGCCCGGTTCATTACCAAGGAATCCTCTTGGTTGTAGCCTAGGTGAACATTGACTGCCACAATAGCATTCTGACCATTATAGAATTCAGGCTTTGGCAGAATTCCATTATGACCTAGAGGATATCCTGGTTTTCCTAGACAATCAGAAATCATTGTCCGGAAAAGTGGCCTCTGGGGATAATATAATTGGTGAGTCAGGGTATCCACTCTAATATTAGGATTTGTAGTGGAAAAACCAATAGCTTGTTGGGAGTGCTTCTCAGACTGGTAGAGGACCCTCCTTGCATGGTCGTGATTTGCAAAAGGGATAATTCCACAGCTTAAACCTAATAAAAACGACATATCAAGTTCACAGTGCGTGTATTTAATAGGTGGATTCCCCTTATCTCCCATTGAAAGATATTTGATACCCCATGCAGTGCGACAATCTTCTTCTTCTTCAATTCCAATAAGCTCAACTACTCCCTTGTCCAAAAGAGATTGAAAACTGTAATCGTCTCCTTTAAATGCTTTGATCTTTTTTAAATTCTCAGCAACTAAAAGAGGACGTAATATCCTTCCAGCATCAGAAAATAACCGTACTTCTTTGTGCAGTTCATCTCTTTTAATTTCCACCTACAAGAGAAAATCATTGCTAGAGAGGTTAGTAAAGAAACAAAAAAATCAATCCTTTAAAAAATAAAAATAAAAAAAGCAATATAAAGTGTACAGAAGAACCAGCCTTGTAAGTTGGAGCCAAAGAAAGTAAATTCAATACTATCTAAAACCTTCAAAATGTGAAAACAATTCAAAGATGTTCCCATGTCTAGAAGCAAGCAACCACTGAATGCAGAACCTTCACCGAGAATCACAAAGGTAATTAGTCTAGTATCAACTGTTTCTGATGAACAATTACACAACCAGGATATCTCAGATCATAACAAACATTTCAGAATCATCAAATTGCTTTGTAATTGTAAAAGCCATATGAGAGATCGATACAGAGTGATCATCAGTTTGGATTCGTTAAAATTCATCTACTGGAATGATAAAGAGAAAAAAAAATACACAGGCTTTGATGAAAGCCGCCCAACAGGAGACAGAATTTGCCCCAATTGTACTTCAACAGTTAAAACTTACAACACAGGCAATCAGGCATAGAAGGAATAAAATTCCACAAAGTTTACTTTTTAAATTTTTTGTTTAGTGAGTGAAAACTGAAAAGATTATACTATGGATTGAAAACTAGTACCCACAAAGTACCAACATGCTGGTATATCATACAAGGTTAGGGCAAAAGAATGGAACCCTCAATAATCCAAAACAAGAGATTCAAGAAATTACTAACACATCAACAGCTAAACATTAATAGAACATGAACCTCAGTATATGCCCATTAATATCATCCTTCAAAAGACTTTCCACTCAAATATTCTACAATTCATTCTCCTTTATAGCAAGCAATGCTGATAGAAGAGAAACTCTCCATGATGTGAGACCCATTGGACCTCCATAAGCAGAATTACTACTAATCAACCAAATTGCATACATGATAAACCCCTCGACATAACACAATTCCTTGTAAAATTTATGTAAGGATTCATAGCAAACTAGGAAGAGAGAAAGGAAAATGCATGAGCAAAAGCTCCATACAACTCAAATTAAATGTATAGACTAGTTTCACCTTACAGGAATTACAGTTGAGAGTGGCTCAAACTCTGGAAAGTTTGCTTGAGTGAGATCAAGTTTACTTGAGGGGTAGTCAGTTTGCTTGAGTGGTGCCTGACTCGTTCAAGAGTTTGAAGAGATTGAGGCTTCTATTATTGCCCTTAAGTCCTCCTTTACTGAGACCCTTTTTTGGTGGTTTTGTAGCCATTATGGCAAGTGTAATCTTATTTTTGCCTCTTTTCTTGACTCCCTGAAGCTTAAGCTTTGGTTAGTTTTTTCTTTTTTCATTTTTCTTTTGGATAGTTCTTGTATATTTCTTGTGTACTTGGGCTTTGCCTACTTTTTAATATACTTAATTCATCAAAAAAACACAAACAAACAAACAAACATTCTCCAGAACATCCCTTAAGTTGGATCCATCTGCTGGAAATAGGTCCCTGACCATGTGAATTATGTCAATGTCAAGATTGAATTGTATGGGGGCCATATGTTGACTCTTATTACCCACTTATTGCATTGCCTCTGCCATGTGTTGAGGAGAGTGTTGAGTCTCCTGACTTATTTGAGAAGAGACTACATCCACCATCTCCACTGTAGGCCCTTAGTCGTTCACCAGGTTCAGCATCCCATATAGCCGAAGCCTCCTCATTCTCCAATGAACTATCCACTCGAATAATGAGGATAGGAGAAATTCCACTAATGACGAATTCATGCCCTCGCATGGTTCGATCTATACCATTTTCTAGTTCTAAGGGAAAAAAAATCCCTACATCTGGTACTAGCAAAAGGCCAAAAAAAATAATAAATAAATAAATAAAAGTAGAGAGCCACGTGAGTTTGTGAGAAATTGAGGCAAGCGTCATCAGCATCATATGCTACGCCAAAAAAGGACCTACAAATCGTCGAGGAGATAGAGAGAGAGAATGGAAAGCGTGGTATGGGGGGGGGGGGAGGAGAGAGAGAGAGAGAGAGAGAGAGAGAGAAGGGGTTGAATGAAGTGGAGATCAGGGGTTGAGTTATAAAAGGTTATTTTCGTCAGAAATGGGGTAAATGGACTGTAGGTTGAAACAAAAGTTGGTTAACTAATTGCTAATTAAGTCTTATTTTCTTGACCAATAGCCAAATCCCCCCCCCCCCCCCCCTCTTCTTCCCAAAAAAATAAATAAAATTTGCTAGTAAAAAATCTCACATGTGCAAACTAAGGTACTCATTGCACGAACTGAAACAATCCCCAAGATAGCCATACAAAAGGTTTGCCATATTTATGAGGGAGTATAATCATTACCTGCACTTTAAGAAGTTCGCTAATAGGCCATTTGTCACCTTACTTTAGTATGTTGACAACATACTTATTACTACTTAAAGCATGGTCAAGATCAACAAGCTGAAGTCTCAACTTAGTAAGGAATTTGAGATGAAAGATTTGGATGCGCCTAAGAAGTTTCGTGGCAAGGAGATTTGTGGAAAAAGGAATAGAGACAAGTTGTATCTATTGCAATGAAAGTTCTTAGAAAATGTGTCTTCCTGATTTGGAATGGGGAACTCAAAGTTTGTGAGAAGGTATGACGTAGGACAACCAGGGGGGTGCCAAAGGGGGCACCTGCCCCTCCTCACCCATTAAAATTCTTCCTTTTTACTCTACATTTACTCTGATATTCTGAATTTGACCCTACTGATTTTTCTTTAATCCCTCACATTTTCTAATTTTACCCCTCCCTCTTTCATTTTTCCCTTCATATAGTTAATTTTTACCCTTTTTATTTCACAAAAATTTGGTATTTCTAATTGTACCATTTTTTATTATCAATGAATATTTAAGGTTTACTCGTAGGGCTAGCTTAGTCTTAGGAGTGTAATATTTCAAGCTCTTGGTTCCGAGTTCTAGTCTTAGTCAATACTTGCAGGAAGTTGCAGGTATCTGGGGTTTACCCCAATTCCACGAACGGTCAACAAGGTAGAGTTGAGTCGTCGAGAGTTCCACGTCATAAAAAAATATTCAAGTTTTTGTTTTAAATTGTTCAAAAAATTTCTTGGTTCTTGTTATTGTCTATTTCTTTTCTCTCTTTTTTTTTTTTTTGGGGGGGGGGGGGGGGGGGGGGGGTGAGGGAGCTGAAGAACATTACTAGAAGGCTACTTCATATGATTCTTTAATTTACAAGAAGAGGCAAACAAAAAAAAATAGTCGACCCTGTTGGAGTAAATTTATGGCTCCGCCCCTGAGGACAACCCTGAAAATTGAGATTAAGGTTTCCCACAATCAAGCTTAGGTGAGCTAAGAACCTATTTTCCTTAGGTTTTGTGAAAGGGGCGGTGGTATTAGGGTTTATGAATGGAATAAGGGTTAATTTGGTGAAGGTTTAAGGAAAGGCTAGTTGGGGATTTTAAGAGTGTAGAGCAGTGCTGTAAATTTAAAATAAGAAGAAAAAGAAGTAGAAGAAGAAGAAGATAAACCTTCAAGTCTCACGAAGGGTTTCTAGGAGTCTTACCTAGAAGAAGATAAATGGACTCTCACCATGAATTAAAGCAAAAGTTGTGGAACATTTCATTACTTAATTGTTGTAATTGTGTTTACAAGCCTTGTGTATATAGAGGACTCTTACTTGTACGGTTCAAAGTCTCGGTCTCCATCGTCGTTGCGTTTCGGTCTCGGTCATTTTGATCTCGTCCATCCCATCACATTTCAAGCGAGACGTAACTTTACGCATTAAAGATTGTTTTAAAATTTTCAAAAAAACAAATTACAAAAATCAGAAAAAATAAGACAATCAAATTGGAACCATTAAATAAGCAAAAAAAATAACTTGGGACACATAATATGGTCAAAAATATCAAAACAGGCCCTAGCACAAACTTGAAAATACACTATCATGGCCGGAGCAAAAATTTAGGGGGCAACTGCCTCAACTAAATTTTTTATTTTTATATTTTATTCCTCAAGACTTTTTTATTTTTTAGATTTGCCACCCCTTAAATTTTTTAATCACTTTTATTTTTCTTTCTCATAACTCTCATTTTTTTTTTTTCATCCCTATAAATGCCCCAATCCTCCCAATCTCTCATTTTATTAAGAGAGTTTCAATACTTTCTCCAACATCTCTTTTTGAAATATGGTTTATCAATGGATTATAAATGTTTTCGAATTTTTTTTTTAATCTCAAAATCACAAGAACAAAAGTAAAAATTTGAACAAATGCTTTTTTCTATTTTTTGAATTAAGATAGGCAAACTAACAACCAATCAAAGTCCACCCTTTCTAAACCAAATTACTGGCTCCATCCTATACACTATAATTAGGTTTTAGATACCAAAAATAATCTCAAATAACACAAATAAATATAACATATCAATGATCAAGTATACGTTTTGATCTATGGGCATTCATTAAAATTTCAAATTTTTTTTCAAAATAAAACCCTACTATATACTTGATCCGTTCTCAGATATCGTCTCGCCCCTAAATGAGACTAGGTTAAGTAACAAGATCTCGTCTATCTCGGACAAGACTTTGAACCATGCTTACTAGTCAAACAAGGACTCAATTTCTAAATTCAATTACTTGTCAAACAAGGATTCTTACTTTCTAAATTGACTCTTATTAAAAACAATAAAAAAGACTAAACTAATTTCTAACAAGGATAGGAATTAACTCTAACTTATAACCAAACACCTATGAACTTGACTACCAAACGAACCAAAATCTATAGATTAGTAAATACCCATAAATCGGTAAATTACTAAAAAATAACCCTAAAATTCTAATTTCTCCTTTCTCAAAATTCAAGGAGGCTTGAACCAACATGGTTCAACCTAACACTCTCAAGAGGTACTCTTCATGTGCCACCTATGGTGGGGTAATCATTGCATCAGTGGGGCCAGCATAACCTTTGCAAATCTTCTAAATTTCATCCACATCAGGGTGCTTTCCTGATTGGGTATACAGAAATCAAATTTTTTTTAGCAATCACTCATTTAGTTGTGCACTTCAGACTTTTAGCACCTGTCTCCAAGCATTGACAAAGAGCATGAGTATATGGCTCGTGCTTTGTATGTGAGTGCAATAATTATCTTAATGTATGCCATGGTGTGCACTCAGCCAGATAGTCGCAAGTCGTCATAGGCAAGCAACGTTATTAGCAAACAGGTGGTGACTACAAGTAGAGAGCTTTGGCAAGTGGTGAAATGGTTGTTTTTTAACTACCAAAAAAAAAAAAAAACAAAAAAAAGAATAAGAAATGGTTGTTTAAGTATTTGACGGGTACCTTAGATGTGAAGTTGATGTGCCAGCGAAACAATAGTTCAGAGTCTCATGTCAGTGATTATGTGGATTCCAATTATGCAGGGGTCACTTGGATGAGGTAACTTGGAGCAAAGGTCCACAACAAGCTATGTTTTCACACTAGTTAGCACACAATCAATTAGCTTAAGGTCTATGTTACAGCCAACAACAGTGGAATTGTCTACTACTGAAGAACAGTACATGGCAATGACCAAGGCCATCAAGAAAGCATCATTTATGGCTTTGGGGTTCAATTAGCAACTCAGGGAAAATATAAGAGCATGATAGTGTTCCCATGAGAACCATGAAAACTTGTGTGGGTGGCCCCAAGGGGTTTAGTAAGAGTCGAACTCAAGACCTCCACTTATTAAGGTGTAATCCCTTGCCAACTGAGCTACCCCTTGGGGTTGCATGTAAGTGTTTTGTAACCATCATAATGCTATAGCGAACATGATGCCAGAACCAAACACATTGATATTTGATTTCATTTTTTTAGAAGGATTATTAGGAATGGTGAAGTTTCTTTGAAGAAAGTTGGCACCAAGGATAATCCAGCTGATATGATGACTAAGAAAGTTCCAGTGGTCAAGTTTGAGCATTACTCGGACTTTATCAATATCCTACAAGTTTAAGCAACTGACGTGGTGCAATGGCGACGGCGATCATGTGAAGGTCTTCTTGGTAACTTGAGGGGTTCCACACTAAGATGGAGATTATTGTGCAATGGAATAATGGCTCAAATTCTCACCAAGGTGGAGAGTGTTGAGAATGGCTTGAATTCTATAGTCTAATGGAGCAAAAGCAAATTCACTCTAGCGGTGGTTAATTCACTCTTAAGTAGTGCCTAACTCATTTAAGCGAAATGAAATTTGTAACTAAAGACACTTTTTGGGCGTAGTTAAATCCTATGGACTTAGGTGTGGGAATTGGGTGCAGGTGCGTATCCAAGTGTCGGATTCATCAAATTTCTAAATTTAGAATACAGGTACTTGGCCAAAAAGGATCCAAAAATTGAGTACAGATACGGGGATACGTGTATATATACGTCTGCCTATAAATAATAAGAGGTAATTTTCTTGAGGGGTACATTTGAAAACCTCCAAATTTTACGTGGTATTCGCATAATAGTTTGTTTTAAGGGCTACTATAAGAATATTACACTTTGGCCATTTGAAAATTTTAAAACGTAAGAGGGTTTATTTTAAAAAATGAAAATGTCCCAATATAATAAACCATTACAGGTTCCTCTTTTGAGAGAAACCCTTGAGCTCTGTGCAATCGACATCGACGACGATGATCTGGAAGAAGCCGATGGGAACGACGACGATCTGGGAGGAGCAAACAACTAAGACGACAAGGCAACCTCACCAGCACCACCTCCGGTAGCACCTCCAATTGCCTCCAATGACAAGATATGTACCCTCTTCTCTCTCTCTTTCTCACTCTTTTCTTCTTCTTCTTTCCTCCTTCCTACTGTGTCCGGATTTTAGTTTCCGAATCCAGCACAAATCCCATACCAATACCCGTGTAGTGTCTTGTCAACATGGGTACCCTAGGGATAGCTGCCGAGTCCATGTAACAAAGGTTGAATCAAGCCAAGGGGAGTTCATTCAACCAAAGAAATGTGGGTTCAAGCCAAGTAGCATTGATTCAATTTCCTAATTTCATTAAGCCTCTGTTTTTTAACGTAACTTTCTAATTTCTCAAGCATGGTTTTATTCTTGATAAATAGGGGATTAAACCTAAGTTTTGTATGCAATGACCCTTGGATCTAATGGCATGTCCCATCCCAATAGGGATGTGGGGTTTGCGGAGGTCTTGGTTTCGACTCTGCCTAGGTGCGTGTGTGGGAGTCTGTGTTCTCCTATCATTTGGCCAAAAAAATAAAAAAAACCCTAAGTTTTGTATGCTTTTGAAAATCACATAAAAGGGCCATTTTGTCTATTGCAAGAATAGGATACAACAAGAGAGTTGAGCTTGTGAGGGTTGTCTAGAGTGTGTAATTTTGATTTTTTAGAACTAGGTTCTTGTTGGTTTTGTACCCCATTGATCTCTACAGTGAGGAACTTCGCAAAAATAATTACAACTTAAATAAAATTTGCAACCTTGAGCAATTATTATAGAACCACGCAAAAGAAATTAGAAATGTTTCAACAAATCAAAGCATCAAGAATATAAAATGTGTTTATAGCGTGCAACAATTTCATCTTTAATTAATTAGCAACAAAGTGAAATTTTGGTAGAACCAAAAAGGTTTAAAAAGAAAAAGTGCACAAGATTCTCAGACCTAGCGGCTAGCATAGAACGCGTGTGAACTGCAGAGAATGAGAAAGATGAATAAATTTTAAAATGTGTGAATTGGAGAGCAGGAGAAAGTTGAATAGATTCTGAAACTATCTACAACAAATCAGCCCAATTTAGCACATTGACATCCTTAATCATGTCAAATAATACATTTCAAAATGTATAGCAATTTGTCGAGACACTAAACTTTTAACCAAGTATTGTAATATATCCAATCCCATAAAATGGTCAACTTACAATAGGTTTAGGTATTCAATATTACTTCTTCTTTTTTTGATTAGCAACAAAAGATATTTTATTAATCACAAGATGAAAGTACAAAAGAAAAAAGAGAAAGAGAAAAAGAAAGAAAAAGGGAGGACCAGGAGTCCACCCATGCAAGGCTCCTCAATACAAGCACAACCAAAACCAAAAACAAAAGACTACCAAGCTAACTACACACAGCCCTCCAATCAGCTTTCAATAAGAATAAAGGAATGTCATAAAAATCCTTGGATGACTTCGCCCAAAAAGAGCCCAAAAAGTACACTTTATCCCAAAGATCAGCTAAGGAAGACTCCTTATCCTCAAAAATCCTCCCATTCCTCTCAATCCAAACAACCCAAAAGACTGCCATGAAGGCACAATTCCACAGGGTTCGTGCCTTCCTCCCCCTCCCCAATCCCCAAAACTTTATACCCAAAAAACTCTTTAACACAACCAGGCACCACCAGAGCCTCCTCACCAAAACTAAACAGCCTCTGCCACATCTGACAAGCCACAGAACAGTGTAAAAATAAATGATCAACAGTCTCAGCCGCACCCTTGCACATGATGCATCACTGTGGACTTACAAAAAGAGATGGCCTCCTCCTTTGAAACCTGTCATTAGTATTGATACCCTTGTGAAACACAGTCCAAACAAAAACTTTAATTTTGAGTGGCACTTTCACCTTCCAAATTAAGTCTGAGGGAAAAGAAGAAGGAATTTGAGAGGAACCACTCAAGTTCTCAAAATAAGACTTACAAGAAAAAACCCCAGAAGAGTCAACATTCCAAACCCTCTTATCTGGAATAAACAAACTCAATGAAAAATCTTCCAAAATACACAACAAGGCAGCTAAATCTAAACTCTCCCTCTCATTAAGATTACGAAAGAACTTAAAATCCCACCCAAAAGATTGAGATTTAGAAGAAACCATGGATGATATAGGTGCATTATGAGCCAAAGAAAGTCTGTACAACCGAGGAAATAAAGAACAAAAAGAAGCTTCACCCCTCCAATGATCTTCCCAAAATCAAACTCTATCCCCTTAAAGAACAAAAAGAAGCTTCACCCCTCCAATGATCTTCCCAAAATCAAACTCTATCCCCTTTCCCAACTGACAATGAAGTCTAAGAACCTATTCAAACCCTGAGAAATAAATTTCCATGGACTCCTAGCCAACACCCTAGTACTTGATTGAGCATCCCACCCATTAGCATGTAAGCCGTACTTACTCTTGATAATAGCATACCATAAAGAATCCCTCTCGAGAGCAAACCTCCACAACCACTTACCTGTCAAAGCAATATTTCTTTCCACAATGTTTCCCAAAGCTAACCCCCCATGACTCTTAGGACTCGAAACAATCTCCCATCTAACCAAATGGTCTCTTTTACCTTCCCCACTACCTTCCCAAAAAAAATCCCTCATCAACTTCTCCAATGAACGAGCCACCTCAACAGGAATCCTAAACGAAGAAAGATAATAAGTGGGAATTTGATAGTACTGACTGAATTAAAACCAATCTATCGCCCTTAGACATTGAAGCTCTCTTCCAATCCTCTAACCTTCTCCTAACTCTCTCAACAACTGGACCCCAAAAAACCTCTGAACAAGGATTCCCCCCTAATGGCAAGCCCAAATAAGTGAGAGGCCACTCCCAAACCGAGCATCCCAAATGTCCAGCTAATCTATGAATCTTTTCACCCTCACAGTTGATATCCACAATAGCACATTTTCCAATATTTATTTTAAGACCTAAAACTAGCTCAAAGATATGTAAAATGACTTGAAGATTTAAAAACTTGTGTTCATCCCCAAGAAGAGAAAAATAATGTATCATCTACAAATTGTAAATGAGAAACCAATACCCTCTCTCTACCAACCTCAAAACCCTCAATCAAACCAACCTCTTTTGCTCTATCCGACAGCCTACCCAAAACATCAGCCACTAAAGCGAACAAGAAAGGAGATAAGGGATCACCCTGTCTCAAACCTCTCGAGGCCATGAAACACTTACCTAGTTTACCATTTACAATCACTGAAAAGTTGGTAGTAGACAAACAACCAGAAATCCACTTCCTCCACCTCTCCCCAAAACCTTTCTTCTCTAAAACAAAATCCAAAAAACCCCAATCCACACAATCATATATTCATATGCCTTCTCAAAATCAATTTTAAACAACAAACCCTCCTTTTTTCCTACCCTATAACTCTCCACTGCCTCATTAGCTATCAAAACCAAGTCTAAGATTTGATGACCTTCCACAAAAGCACCTTGACTATCTAAAATTGTCTCCTTTAAAGTCTCTCTCAACCTAATGGATAAAACTTTAGCCAAAATCTTATATAATGATGAAACCAAACAAATTGGCCTAAAGTCCTTAATTTTCAAGGAATCAAACTTCTTAGGAATCAAACAAATAAATGTAGCATTTGTGCACTTATTTACAATTCCTTTTTCATAAAATTCAGCAAAAACTTTCATCAAATCATCCTTGGCCACATCTCAACACTCCTGAAACACAGCCATATAGTGTAACCTTATCTCTACAAGAATCAAAAACAGCCTCCCTAACCTCCTGTACCTCAAAGGGTCTCTCCAATTTTTGTGCACTAGCTTCACAAATGGGAGACCAAGACAACCCATTTAACACTGGTCTATCCTTTCCATCCGAACAATAAAGAGAAGAAAAAAAATTTGTAAATTTCCTCCACAAGATCCTCTTTCCTTATCAATCATTGAACCCCCCCCCCCCCCCCCCCCAAAAAAAAAAAAAAACTTCCAACTTATTAATCAACTTCTTTTTCCTACTCCCATTAGCTAGTTTGTGAAAAAATTTAGTATTGCTATCTCCCTCTTTCAACCACTTAACTTTAGCTTTCTAGGCCCAAGACATTTCCTCCCTAAAACTCACCTCCTCAAACTCTTCCTTCAAAACCTTCCTTTCTACTCTTAAACTCTCATTAAACCTTCCTTCTTCCTCCAAATGATCCAAATTCTTGATTTTCCAAGCTATGGAATTCTTCAATATTACTTCTACAACTACAATAGAAACCTTGTTTAATTAAATATATAAAACAAAAAATCCATTGATTTGAAGATAGATCAAACCAAAATATTGACTGATAGCTAGGATTAAGAGACGCTGACAAATCAAAGTGAAAACAATGAGAACAACAAAATCAACAAGGCAAGGCATTTACCATTAGTGCATCCCTGTGGACACTCATAGCCTCTTGCACACTTGTTCAGATTTAGATGATGAACAGTATGTAAGATATTTTAACGTAAAGCAGATAGATTGCACATGCATAACTTGCAACAAAATCATATACACTCACATATTTATAATATTGTTAAGCTAATCTAATTTCGTCAACCCACATGTTTTTTACAAAATTACAATTCTTCATCCAATCAATTCTCTCTATCATGGTTCTACCTATCTGCCTCATCTACAAACATCAGAAAGAATGGCTAGTGTACCAAACTCAAAATAAAAATGAAATCTGAATAGCCAGCATAGTGCATGGAAAAATTAGGGAGAACCTGGTGTGGCAATTCTTTCCTGCGTCGTCTACGTCTTAGCTCTGCAACCAGTGAAAGGGAATCCTCACAAACCCCAACCCAATCCCCATCCAGAAAAACTTTATCCTTTCCACATAACAAAGCTGAAGTATCATTTACGAGTTCCTCCATTCCACAATCTAACAATTTGTCAACCAGAGGTTCCAATACATTTGTACTGACAAGTCCCGTGATGGCCAAATTTTTAACAAGCCCACAGTTTTCACCATCCGGGGTAGAGAGGAAGCAAATCTTTCCCCAGTGCGAAGGGTGCCTAAATCCAGGAAATTACATTAAAAGAATATTAAATTTATATTCGCCTAATATATTGAACCTCAAACATATTCAAACACCCAACCTTCCTAATTTCAGACAACAAATATATTGAGCATACATAATTTGACTTCAACATTAAGATGCAAACAAATACAAAAATGAGATTTGTAAATGGACAGTAACCTGCAAATCAAACAGAATAATAATAATAATAATATAAATTACATTAGCTTCACTGTTAGGGACACAAGAATGGACGAGTGCAGGAGAGGCTGGTTGGGGCCATTCCCCACCTCCAAAAAAATAATAATAAATAAACAACAATTTTTTTTATTTTTTATTTTTTGGATAGGAAACAACAACATTTTGAAGAACCCCGTTGTCTCTATTGGGTTTCAAAATAAATTAAGTACAGTCAAGTATGCATACACCCCCCCCCCCCCCCAAAAAAAAAAAAAAAAAAAAAATGCCTAAGGTGGAGTCCAGACATGGGTAGGTAACGATTTGGCAACAGTCTTCTGATTAGAAATTTTCAGAATGCCTAAATATTTTCAGAGACTAAACAATAACTGACTCTTTCAAAAATAAAAAAATAAACTACGCTAAAATTAGATCATCCTATTGGTTAGCAGCATTGCCCATATTGCTCTTCTATGGCAACATTTCATTATTTAAGATACTACGCTAAAATTAGATCACCCTATTATACGCCATGTGCCACCCATAGGGGTAGAACCAAAATTTTCACTTGGTTTCATTTACTCTGAGTATTTACTGCCCCCACACCTCCTCGTCTGGCGAAAAAATTAGTGGCTTCATCCCAGGAAACAAGATCTCATCACATTTACATTTTAGAGAACCAAATCAACGATGTTTAAAGAGAATGAAGAACTTTCAGGCAGTTTAAAGTCTTCATGGATGCATCTGTAAACAATTGCATAGATGTAAATATGCCAATCTTTTTTTTTTTATTTATTGGATGCCAATCAAGGTTTTGATCTATGTTGGCGGCATAGGATAAGAGGTATGAAATCTAAGCATATGCAGGATTCTTGGTTCAAGGAGCTAGGCAAACAAGGTGCACCTTGCATTCTTTACTAAATAAATGTTACCTTCCTAATGTGTGTGTTACTGTGTTCATGTTCTTGTCTTTGCAACTATCCATATAACAAGACATAGTTACAACAAATGCAGGGGAAAAAAAAAACCACAGATTTTCATCAAGCCTACTTTGAACATACAGGCCAGCTGGATGTGGCATTGTGAACTGTAAAATTCTTCCTCAGTTGAAATGTGTGATAAAATTAAATATAATTGAATGATTTTAAAATAGTTTAATAAAACAAGGTATCAATTTCTCACAAGGACTCATCTCTTTTCAAAAATTGATATCTAGAACTTACTTCCCAGATCAGAAAAATGTAATTGACCACTTCACAAATTTCTTCGATCTTTTTTAATTAATAGATATATAACTTCCCTAAGGTTTTACACGCATGTAAGAGTGAGCACACGCAAAGACATGCACACATTTTAATCCTGATTTTTTTTTCATCGCTAAACATATGTACAAGCATACAAATGCTAATCCTAAAATATATTGTGGATTGCTAAAAAGTATAAAATAAAAAAGAGAAAAAGGAAGATGCAACAGTAAAGAAACAAAAGTCCACCAATTTCTTTTGGCACAACTAAATTAACTATAACTTAGCCTTTAAAACTTCCATGTGGTACAAGACTCTGCCATTCCAATAGCTAATCAAGGGATTGGAAAGAAAGTCACACATGGAGCCATCTCTTACAATTGTTCCAGATCTCATTGTTAGCTTGACATATTGTTGGCCATTCCCTAACAGCTTAAGCTTTTGGGGTTAAGTGGTGTTCTAACACGGTATCAAAGCACTGGTTTGCAGGAGGTCTTGGGTTCAAGTCTTATAACCTCCATTTGTTCATTTACCCATTAGTCTGTTTGTTTGTCTTCTATGTTGCACAGACACGCCAATTTTGGGGGAAATGCAATGTCGGACACAGTGTCCGACATGGACACTTGCCTGACACGCCTACGGCACGTGTCCGACACTCCAAAGAGGTGTCCAGTCAAATTTTACTGTTCTTTTTTGGTCGGACACGGTTAGGACATGGGGGGGAACACTCCAAGGACACAGGGGGGACACGGCGGGGCCATTTTGTAAATATTATTTTTTAAAAAAGGGGTACATAATGTTATTTTAAAACAGAAGGGGTCTTTTTTGTATGGAAAATGTTGCTGAGTGCTAACTAATTACTATACTTCAAGTTAAATGCCATTGTTAAAAGTTTTTTGATGTTTTGGTTGTCTTTGTGATTAATGATTGTCTTTTTAGTTCCATGCATTTGAATACTTTTTTGATGTGTATAATGGAATTATATATATATATATATATATATATATATAATTATAAATATATATTTATTTATTACTGTATCCCCCCCGTGTCGTGTCCTAGTTTTTTTAGGATTTGCTGTGTCAGAGTGTCCGTATCGTGTCGTACCCGTGTCCCATGTCTGTGTCGTGCTTCTTAGTTTTTCTTTCAGTTGTGTGTATGTCTATCTCTCCACATGCAGGATGGGGCCGCACGTGATGGGGAGTGAGCTTGATATACATTGTTGGTCCATTCCCTAACAGCTTAAGATTTGTGGGTAAACTGTTGTTCCAACACTCATAAAGCCTTCCTTTTCTATTGCACCCCATACATTTATACCCTTGATGAACAAATATTGGCCTTGTTAGAGACTCTCTCCTAAAGACCTAGAAAAAACTTCCACTCACCCTGTCAGGAGAAGAAGGGGGAAAAAGAAAAAAAAAAAAAAACAAGGTTTGAAGGACAAGACATGCCATTGTTTACCCACTGAAATTCGGTTTACAAATTACAAGTGTTCAGGAAATGATTAGAGACTTCTGCTGATGGAAACCATTAATTTCCTACTAACCAGGCATGAACTGAACAAACATAAATATCAATCACATACATTTAGTAAAACCAAGGCATTAATGATAACAGATTCAAAATGTCATTTTACCTTAAATTAACAGCTATAACAAGATCAGCGGAACAAATGAAGAGCAAGGAATACTTACGGGTATCTGGCATCTCCAACCTTCCCTGTGTATTGAACCTGCTGGCGCGTTTTCCTCATATCAGCTGTCATCTGCAATGGATTTGTTCGCCTCAGCGTTGCCACTACACCAGACACCCTTTCCATCCTCTTGAAAGGATGTGACCATGCGCCAGTTGAGAATGCCCTTGATAGACCATTGGTGATGATCGAAGCATCCAGATAGTGCTCGATTGGACGCAGGCTGCGATCTCCGTAAAGATCTTTCTGCATTGCCTTGACCATGCGCCTCTCAGCATGTCGAATATGCACTCTGAGTTCTCGCTCGAGCAGCTCACCAGCCAAGTCTACCCTCTTGTTTCTAAAATCATCCCTATTGTCACATTTCCTGTGGCCAGTATAGGCCTGTAAGAGACACTTCACCATGTACCCAAGAAAGACAGCCTTTTGCTTAAGGCCATTGAGACCGGGAAAAAAATACTTGCTGATGCAATCTTCAGTAGTTTCCCCAGGAGGAAATCTGCAATTTTGTACAAGTTTATCCAGATAACTGAAAGCTTTCCCCCCTCTACGGAAGCCTGCACATTTCTCATCAGCATCATATATGGATGCAAAAAGTATATTAATAATGCTGGCATCATCAGTACTATAATCAATCAAATCAACAACTTCCTTGTCAGATGAGACACCGAGGGCGAAAAACAATATCCAAACAGGAATCTCTGTTGACAAGAAAAAAACCGTCAGAACTTTTTCTCCTCTAATATTTTCAAGTCTAGGAGTCCCTACTAGTTTAATAAAAACCCTCTTCCTCTTCAGTTCTGATCGATATGCGACCGTCCAACTTGGCTTATTAGAAAGCCAAAGTCTCTTCAAGGAGATTTGTTCTTGTGCAATGAACGTCTGCAATGAACACACTACAAAGGTTAAATTGAAAGGAAGTAAATCATGTTATTCATGATTGACAGACATTCCACACAACTTCAAAAAACCTATTTAAGTTATTAAAGAATGATAACCTTTTCAGTATTAGCACCAAAAACAGTTACTTAAAATCATACAATTTCTTATAAAAGTAACAAATCTACTAATCCAAATGAAAAAGCAAACAAAATCATTAAACTGTGTAGCATACTCAAATTATGAGTTATGACATACTGATGGCACCAAACAGCAATGAACTAATTAAAAACTAAAAAAGTAATAGATTAATGGTGCACGTGCCAGAAAATTAGGTAAATGGCAATTAATATAAAGCAATGACCTAAACAAAGGACAATCTGGGATATAAGGTGGAATCATTACCTAGAACAAAAGCAAACCTCAAATCAATACACACATGTGATTTACTTTACGTGCCATGTAAAATGTCTGCTCAACTCAACAAAGCCTTATATCCCGACTACATGCCATGACAAAAATCTAAAACATAAAATTGCAACCTTAAACACAAAACAATATATAGGACAGAAAACAGAACTAATTTTAGTCCAACCTTCTCAGCACCCTTGATTAAGAAATAGCCCCCATGATCAAATTCACAATCGCCCTTCTCAGCTCCATTCATCCAGCACAAGTCAGACTTCACCATCACAGGGATTCTCCCAATTATAATATCCCTGCTATCTTCAGTTATAACGTCCTTGTCAAGATATTTTTCTTTTCCAGTTTTAAATTTGTCACTTCTAACGAGCTTTTGAGTATATATCTGATTGATTTCAAGCATACAACAATATATTAGAGATCACAGAACTCCAATCATAATAACGAAGAAAGAAAAATGCATCAAAGTAGTAATTCTGCAAACTGGATGTGAACAAAGAAACTACATGCTAACAATGGACCCATCAAATAATATACAAATGCAATCTATCACATTATTACAGTTTGCTTCAGATTTCCAGCTTTATCATCCTTTTCTAAAAGAGTTCACAAATTAAGTTAATCAATGCCATGATTGTGTCAATCCGTCAGAAAACAACTCCACTGGGGGCTTGCAGGTTCAGGCCACAGATGGCTCTGAGTTGGAACTTAACTTGAAATTCAAGTCAAGTTAAACCCACTAAAAGCATCATGAAGAGGCTTTTGCACTTGAATGCTATTTAACCTTATTATTGACCCAGATGTGTGGGGGACAGTGTATGTACCAAGTGTAAAACCAAAAACAGAACATAAAGCCGCAGTTTACTTACATTTAGTAATAATCCATCTTCTCAAGGAAAAAACAAGTAATCATTTGAAAAATGAACATTAATGCGAGGAGAAAATCTTGTGGGCATGAAGCACTTCGCGGCAAAATGTTGCCTGGAATCTATAGAATTTTATGCAGTCGTGCTATAGCATCAAAAACCAACAACCACGAAAATATACAAATATTAACAAATCAGTTTTTTCAAAAGGCAATGACCAGGCTAGTGGCTTTCTAGAGTGAGGAACTCAGGCAATCAGGTGATTTCTTCCTTAAGTAGTGCACACTTCCCTATATGATTATGGGTGTGCTAAATTTTGAAAAGCAATAAAACGTTTTTTGATGTCATATAAAGATTTACGGATGCTAAATAGATCTGAAGATTCAACATCCCGCTACAATATGTGGGACACTTACTTCAATCCAAAGGTATCATGTCAAACACTAATTGATTTCCAACACTCCTCAATTGAACATTTGAAATTTTAGGGAAAAGTAGATACACTAAGTTACCTGAACATGAATTTGCACTTTCATCCTGGATGAATACGTCATGTTCTGAAGGCGAGCATGCCGTGGAAACAAATTAAGAAATTCATCGTCGTGAAACTTCTCACCAGCCCAAAACCTCGGCCGCTCGAGGGTGACCGTCCCAAACCTCACCGAAGCATATCTCCACTCACTTTCCCCCTTCTTGGACGGATCAAAGCCAGGATGCACCGTAATCTCACCAAAAGAATCGAATACATTCTGGATTCCGTTTTTTATGAAGTCATTGTAGGAGTTAATCTGGTGACTGATAAGACCATAGTCATTGAAAAACGACATTGCCGCCTTTCTACAAAAGTTATTAAAATATTGTTCACCCAGATTGGGTATCTCCGTCGTGTCCATTGCCCCATCTTCGTCTATCTCCATATCCACTCCATTTGACAACTTTTCACTCTTGCTACTCGTCCCCAAGTCTTCCATGGCATCTGATGCCCCCATTAGAGTCAAAATCTGTGAAAAACCAACATACAAAAAGCAACAAAAATAAATGTGAAGTCACAAAAATGATCATATCCCAAACCCTAAACACTAACCATCCGTTTGTTTCAATGGGAAAAAGCTGCTGGGAATTTTCTAGAAAATACGTATATACACACCAAGAAGCTTGAAGAAAATTATCATGCCTCTTTCCACTAGCTTGAGTAATTATATCTCTTTACGCAAACTAAATTTTTTCCCCCTAGTAAAACTTTCCCGAGAAACATTTTGGAAAAATATATTTCCGTGGAAACGAACAAAGCCTAAGCAGCAACATTTGCGTACAAGAGATGTACAGTCTCTTCCTTTGTTGCATGACTTCGTTTCCAAAAACTAAGACTGTTTCGCAAGATCAGCAATAACACCCAAATTTGGTCGAACAGAAAGAGAGAAACTCACATGAAGAAGCTTGGAGACGACCCTCTTCTTCTGCTACACACAATGACTGAGATTTTAGGGTTTATAGGCTCTGTCTCACGCAATGCGCGTGAGAAATGGTGCAAGGATTTGGGGGTGAGGACTGACGGAGCAGCGCACAACCCAGTGCTGAGACGAGACCTCTATCCGGGCATGGAGAGTACGGAAACGGATGAAAAGAGTGCCACAATTTGAAAAGACAAGTATGCACCTCAAAGGCTCATTAGGCTGTGTTTGGTAGGGGGGGGGGGGGGGGGGTTTTGATTCTTGGGAAAGAGATTTCACTCCCCATTTTGGTGTTTGGCATGGCAAGATACTCGGGAATGTCTCTTTCCCCCTTCCATCATTTTTCCACTCAAATGGCCAAAATGAATTCCCTCCTCAACGTGGTATTGTCTCTCAATGCTTGGGAATGGGTTTTATAATAAATCAATATACCAAGCGTGGCCTTCCCTTTTTCAAGCAACAAATAGTTATTCCAATTAGGTCTCTTCCCTCCACAATTACATCCCAAACCCTAACTCATTTTTTCTCACTCCTCACACGTAGCAGCCACAGCTTGCGCATCAACCCCTTCACCGTCGCCCTTTGTTCATCTTCTCATCTGATTTCACAGCAGCCTCTTCACAGTCGCACTTCTACACCGTACTCATTCACAAGATCTGTGTTCGTTATCACCCTTCAGCAATGATTCCTCGAAGAACTAGGTAAGATTTTTTTGATTTAAAATGTTTGTTGTGCGAAATGTGTATTATTGTTTAATGTAAACATAATTTATTCCTTCACGACGACTATATATGCCATACCTCTACGTTCCCGTCGACCCACCACAACTCCATGTCAAGCTATCCTATACATCTTTCGTATATCTATATTTTTGAGTTTGATTTGTTAATTGTTCCCCCATCGTGGCCCTTTTTTTATTTGTTTAAATTAAGAAAGAAAAACCTGCCTTCGATTTTGTATAGCAATGGTATGAAAATTGAAACTTAATAATTTCATATCCTAAAATGGTTCAAGATGTGTTGGAAACTCTATTGATGAGTTTCAAATTAGGCATTTCTATATTTTTTTCAACAGCTTTATGTTATTTGACACATTCTTGTTATTTTTAATTTTTTTTTTTATTGCTTTACCTTTTGATTTACGAAACTTACGATATCACATTGTTATGTTAAAGGCATGTTGTTAAAGGCATTGTTATGTTAAAGTTTACAATTGTTAGAAATACAGTACACTCGTTAAAAATAGTGTTATGTTGTAAACTCGATTGAAAGGATGTTGTTAAAGGCATTGTTATGTTAAAGGCGTGTTGTTAAATGCATTATTATATTAAAGCTTACAAATTTTTTTATGTTAAAGTCATGTTGTTCAATTTATGATTGTTGCAGTATGTTATGCAAATTTTTTAAAGGGTTAGCTGCAATCTTGTTGAAATTAACAATTGTAATAGTTGGGCCAACTTGATATAAATATCATAATTGTTTCCATTGTCAAAACTGCTTAGGAATCCAAATTGTAATTTCTTAAGAAATGGTTTCAATTCATAATCCCTATCATTGTTTCCTAGGAATGATACAATTGGTTGCAAAATTGTAAATTCATGAAATGGTTATTGAAAACACCCATTTCTATTGTGGAGAAGGAAACTGTAAATATGGGTATTATGTCCATAATATTTCTACACTTTGAGAAATGGTCTTGAAGCATTAATTTAGAAAGCTGTCAATTTTCATGAATTCCCATTATTTTGTAATGAAAAATAAGAAATTAAAGTATCTGATTTGTAAAGGTAGAAAGCTGTGTTTTCTTATTGTACAATATGTAGATGCATACTATTTCTACTTGGTTGATTATGATATAATTAAAGTTTTTGGATTCACTTCTATTGAATAATGTGGTTGGTGTTCATTATTGTATACCTATTAAGTGTACAAGCCTACATGGCCAATTTTGGGTCTTATTGGTAGTTTAATACAAGGTTAATTCATAAAAATATTATATGTATATATATATATATATATATATGTATATATATATATAATATTATGCATAACATAATACCTTTGCACGAATGTGATATATTTGATTGACACATGTCTTATTCTTACCATCATTAAGGTGTTATGATTTCCTATTTAGATTGCTTATATTACATATATTTTGGTTATTGCCATGTTCTATATGTATTTAGCCATTTTACACATTTAATGCAAAAAACAAAATTTAATGTATCATGTAATTACTTATGTCATACAGTTATTAAATGATTGTCTCGATTGGGTTGAAATATATATACTTTTAAAGATTATTTAGTGACAACATGTTTATCCACTACGTGTCTCAGTAATTGATATATAGATATGGTTAGACTGATGGTGTTCAAGAAAAAGAAACTATGTATATGTTAGAAAGTGTTCGTTCTTTACTGAATATTATTTCCTTATTACATGTTTAGTTATACATACTCTTTGGTAAACATTACCAAGATCATGCATTGAAGTCTGAATCTTATTTTACACATGAAGTTCGGATGTTGAACCTTGATAATATCATATTTCACAATGACATAGCGTGCATAAGTCAACTGCGTATGAATAGTAATACATTTTTCAAGTTGTATGGTATGCGTCGTACCATAGGGAAGTTAAAAGACACTAGACACATAACAGTGGAGGAGATGACTGTATAGTTTGTACACAGTCTTGCTCACCATGTGAAGACTAGAGTGATAATTAATAGATTCATGCGTTCTGGTGAGACAATTAGTAAACATTTCAATGAAGTTTTGAAGGGAGTTATCTGATTGCAAAATCACTTGCTTAAACAACCAGAAGTTGTTATAGAAACCTCAACAGATGCTAAGTGGAAATGGTTTAAGGTATATATAACAAACACCATTAAAATAATTCCATCTTAAGAAATAATATAATTCAAACAAGCTTATTTCAACAATACAATATATGTTAATTACTATTTACCTCAGTAGTAATTGTTGTTTTACTTTGGTTTTTACTCCTTTTTTTTTTGTAGAACTGTTTGCGAGCTTTAGATGGGACTTACATTAGAATAAATGTGCCTGAGGTTGACAAACCTTGATACCGAACAAGAAAAAATGATATTGCAACTAATGTATTGGGAGTACGCTCTCAAGATATGCAATCCACTTTTGTTCTACCAGGTTAGGAAGGTTTTGCAACTGATTCTTGGGTATTATGAGATGCTATTAGTAGAAGACATGGTCTTAAGGTCCCTCGTGGTACGTTACATTCGATTTTTATAAAAACAATTTAACAAAAGTACTATATAAAATACTAATATAATTATTTTTTTTGCTTATTAAGTTTTTATTATCTTGTTGATGTTGAATATCCCAATGGAAAGAGATTCTTGCCTCATATAGAGGGCAGTGGTATTACTTGAATGACTAGAGGACTAGTTACCAACCTACCACTCCACAAGAGTTTTTCAATATAAAACATTCAAGTGTTAGGAATGTTATAGAAAGATGCTTTGGGCTTCTTACGCATAGGTGGGCCATTCTAAGGACTCCTTCTTTTTATCCTGTGCAAACCCACAACCGGATCATTGTTGCATGTGTTCTCTTACATAACCATATTCAACTGCAAGGGAATCCACTTGAATATGTTGATAAATCTGACCAATGGCAAACGTGGAATGATACAATGGCAACTGAAATGTTTAATGAGTAACGGGCATCTAGAAATGCATAATTTATATTTATAATCGAGTTGTTTTTATTTTATTTGTTATTAAACAATAATCTTTTTTAGGATTGGATGTGAACTTATGTCTACTCACTTTCATTTATTAATTTCTGGTGTGTAATTGACAATTTTAGTTTGTGCAAATTTTATGTGTGTTTACATAAAGTATGCATGTTATAACACTGCATAATATCAAGATGTATAATTGTTTCATAATTCCTTTACTATATAAAAATTATATTGCATATGCTTTATTTCGTATTGCACATATATATAGGATGACAACTACAAATGCAGAGAAGGATTCTACAGCAAGTACAGCTCCTCAAGTCAAAAAGCATCACTGGACACCAAGCAAGGATGAAAGATTAATAGAGTTTGTATGAACTCTACACCGTAAGTATGTGGAAGTGTGATACCGGCTTCAAGTCCGGTTACTTGCTTCAGCTTGAAAAGATGTTGGCCCAAAAGATTCCTTCTGCTGGTATTAGAGCTACCCCCCATATTGAATCTCGGGTGAAGAATCTTAAGAAACAAACTATGACAATTGCTGAAATGTTCACAATTGGCAGTGGATTCTCATGGAATGATGTAGACAAGATGATTGAAACAGACAAAATAGTATACGATTTGTGGGTCAAGGTAATGCTTTATGTATGTGTCTATTTATGGGTTTATTACTTTATTTAATTATATCCTAATTGATAATATTTAACATATATAGAGTTATCCTTCTACGAAAGGCTTACGAAATAAGCCTTTCCCTCACTATGACACATTGTTGGAGATTTTTGGGAAGGACCGCGTAAATGGATTGGGTGTTACAACCCCTGCTGCAGAGGAGGAGGCAATTAAGGCAATTGCTACCAATGAATTCAATGGGAGTACTCAATTTGATGATGGTTTTGAAAGCATTGAGGTGTTTAGAACTCAACCCTAACTATCATAGGTGGGGACGTCACTGGGAAAGTGTAAGAGCAGCGATAGGTGGACACGCGGTATGTTGGATGTGTCAACATCTATCAAGACGCTGGTTGATGGAACTATGGTCTATCTTGATAAGATAGGCAATGCCATGAGCGAGGAGAGTACTCTGACAAAAAAGATTGCTGAGGAGGTTCAAAAAATTGATGGATTGAGTCTGCTTGACATACTGAATGTTGGACAAGACATTAGTAAGCACTTAAATATGTCTAATGTATTATTGTCTCTACCAACTGCTAAGCAGAAGGAAATGGTGTATGAGATGCTTAAACAACAGAACCCGACCAATTGGGTTATGTGGTTTTACTTATGAAGCTTAATATGGTCCAGCTAGTTGATGGAATTTTTTGTCATGATGACAATTAAACATTTAGTATGTATTGTATATTTATCGAATGTCTTATGGAACTTTTAGAATTTGTACTGATTTACTTCATATGGTTGTCTCCCTAATATCGAACTTGTGGAACATATTTGTGATTTCAAAAATTGGAATTGTCATTGGTTGCTTTCAAATATTGAGTTCTTATGGCATATATCTCTTATTATTGTCATTTTAGGTACAATTTCATGTGGATGTCATATTCACAATGTTAGGTGGACTTTGCAATGTATTTTGTTTCTAACTTAAATATATTGTAATGTTGTATTATAAGAAAGTGTGTTTTTTTTCTTTGTATGGTTCTAGGTAATAAGGGTAGGATTCTAGTTTTTTGCCTGCTTAAGGATATTTATAATCAACTATATCATTATGGATATCACTAAATGCCTACTTTTAGTTGGTAATCTGGAAAAAAAAAAAAAAAAAAAAAATAGTCAACTACCCTCACTTTTAGTTGACTAATTTTTGCAGGTCGTTGACTATTTTTGCAAGTAGAGAGTTTGGGATCTAAAAAAAAATAGTCAACTACACTCACTTTTAGTTGGCTATTTTTGCAAGCAGAGAGTTTGTAATAAGAAAAAAAAATAGCCAACTACCCTCACTTTTAGTTGGCTATTTTTGTAAGCAAAGAATTTGGGATTTGAAAATAAAAAATAAAAAAAATAGTCAACTACACTCAATTTTAGTTGGCTATATTTGTAGAGCAGAGAGTTTTATGATGTGAAATGTTAAAATAGTCAACTACACCCACTTTTAGTCGACTATATTGCAAGGTAGAGAGTTTTCTCATGTGAAAAAAAATATAGCCAACTACATGCAAGTTTAGTTGGCTATATTGCAAAGCAGATGGTTTGATGATATGGGGCCCATAAATATAGTCAACTACACCCACTTTTAATTGGCTATATTGCAAGGCAGAAGGTTTTCTCATGTGAAAAAAAAATAAAAAAAATAGCCAACTACATGCAAGTTTAGTTGGTCATATTGCAAGGTAGAGAATTTGATGATATGGGGCCCATAAATATAGTTAATTATACTCGCTTTTAGTTAGCTATATTGTAAGGCAGAGAGTTTACTCATGTGAAAAAAAAGAAAAAGAAAAAAATAGCCAACTACATGCAAGTTTGGTTGGCTATATTGCAATGCAAAAAGTTTGATAATATGGGCCTATAAATATAGTTAACTATACTCACTTTTAGTTGGTTATTTTGTCATACCCGAATAGAATTTTATAAAATGCCTACAATTTCAGTAGGCTAATTCTAAAAACAGTCAACTCAATATAAAATCTGAAAAAATAAAAATTGGTCAACTATGACCATAAAATAGTCGATTAAAAACCCATATCAAATTAAATAAGCATGTTTAAATGCTTGGACACACACGTTAAATATTAATTTTTTAATTTGGGCTTTCGCGGGTTCTGCAACAACTTATATACACATCAACCCACATATTATAAATAGACAACCCTATTACATACCCGATCGCACAAAACCCTCTTCCCTCTCCCATCCTTCACACACATCTTACCTATATCGTCGACTCATTCCTCCTCTCCCTGCCACACTCTCCATCATCATCCTCTCCCCGCCATAGTCCTACTCGTCTCAACACTTCACTCCCTAATTGTACCCATCTATCCATCATTTACCACAACCCCCATTGCCCTCATACGTCCCTCATCCAAAGCCCTAAAAATTTGAAGCAATTAAAGGATGGAATATCTTCAATGATGAGGCGAAGTGAGAAATTGTTCCAAACTTCGATGGATGCTAATTCAGGAAGTAGAACCAATAAAGATAAAGGGAAACAACCAAAGGTTAAAGGAGAGGCACAAGAGAAACGCAGTCAACCACAACCGACGGGTTCAAAAGGGAAGAATAGCAAACCTACATCTATACATCATTCGAGTGAGGCGGATTTGTTATTTAACGATGACATGTGGCGCAAGTATAATTTGTACTTCAAGGATTGAACAATTTAATTTGGGAGATGTGTTGACTTCAATTTCTTCACCAACAATGGGCTTCGCCTCACCACATTGTTTCACGCTATTGGGTGGTTTGATTTCCTCAACTAACACAATGTCATGTACCCTCGATTGGTACGTTGTTTTTATGCCCACTTGAAGTTGAATCATGACACCAAGGAACTCACATTATACGTGAAAAGTGTACATATTTCTTTAAATTGTATCACATTGAACCATCCTCTTAGGTTATCACAATTTGATACATTCAAAGCATTCCATATACATAATTGGGTCGAGTATCTTGAATTCGTCAAGGAAAATGCAATTAGAGAAATGTGCTTGTCGAATAACATAAACGCGAGTAAGCCGCCTATGTATTATGACTTATGACTTAAATGTGGAGGCAAGAATAATCCATAGCATCATCTCTTATTGTATTCTCCTGTGCGTAAGTAGCCAGGTACATATGGGTTATTTTGATGTTTTTATTATGTGGTACATTATGCATGGAAAGAGAATTGATCTTGCATGGCTTATTATACATCACATGTCGTATTGCATGGATAAAAAGGGTGTGCTGCCATATGGGATGATACTCATTGTAATATTTGAGCATTTTAAGGTGTCACTTGACAATGAGGGAGATGTATTTGTTCTAAGGCCAACGGATATATATACTGAGTCCATGTTGAAATGTATAGGGTTTTGAGTTGGATGCCAACAATCAATGGGTAGTAGCCTTCTTTAAAGATGAACTGAACGATTCACCAGATGCTACACAAACAGTCCCACCAATTGATAGGTGTTCGAATGAGTGATGAAGCACGGGTTCCATCCAATAATCTTCTACTTGAGTCACCAAATAAGCACCAATATGCACCCGGGTTTCAAGAAGTTATGGATACTATATTAAGTGTTGGAAAGGTAGTTGAGAAAGGGTTAGTGTGAACCACGGGTTTCGATCCGGAAGGGGAAGGAGAACCCTTCTTTTAAAAAGACTTGTAGAGATTTAAATTAATAAAAATCTGGTTTTTAAAAGGTTCACAAAAACAATCAAACAAGGAGTCGCCACCTCATTTTTAGGAAAAGAGGAAAACCATAAAAACAGTTTTTAAAGAAAACCTTTGAAAACAAACCACATAACTCCGATCAAAGAAAAGCAAGTCTAATCAAAACAAAAGAGGATTCGAAGACTAAGTTACAATGTGGGAAGGTTCTAGGAAACATCCTATAGGCACCCACATCGCCCCAAAATGGGTCTCTGAATTTATATGGGCTATTTCAATCACTTCCTAATTAATCACCATGCATATGTAAAGAATCATCCATAAACTATCCATTCATCCATAGACATCCATAAAATATATAAACATCCATGAACAAATATGAGAGATATGGAAAGCATGTAAAGAGATAGCGAATAAAAAGCAGATCCATTCCTACTCCTCTAGCAAATATGTGATGGATAAATGATGAAGCATGGGTCCATCCTACTCCTCTAGCAAATATGTCATGGACAAATGGATAAAAAGAAAGAAAAAAGAAAACCTAGGATACTTAGTATCCTAGGGCGGACTTGAACATCAAATGAGCGCCTACGTGCCTTGCATGCAAAGATGCAAGGATCAAAGTCCACGTAGTTCGATTGAGAAGGGGTTACTCCTTTTACAATGAACTATAAACCCTAAGTTTCCATTAAAAGAAAAGAAGAGTTTTAAAAGAAGAAGGATTTCCAAAAAAGGAATTTGAGAAAAGATAGAATTTGAAAAGAGATAGAACTCTTATCCAAAAAGAAGTTTTAGAAAAGAATAGAATTCTAAGAGAGATAGAACTCTAATTGAAAAAGAAGTTTGAGAAAAGTAGAATTCTAAGAGAGATGGAACTCTAATTGAAAAAAGAGTTTGAGAAAAGTAGAATTCTAAAAGAGATGGAACTCAAAATAAAACAGAATTTTAAAAGAGTTAGAAACTTAGGACTTCTAATTCAAAGTAAAGACAATAACCCGAGGGGGGAAAAGAGAACAATTCACTAAAAGACTTACCATGAATCACTTACTATATGCAAATTATCCCGAAACATCGAGAAAACACCAATTAATCACCCTATGTATTCTATAGGGCAATTATTAAGCTCAAACCAACCATTTTCATGCTCAAATAATTATTAGGAGACCTAAATCAAATCTGAACAGAATGCTAAACATGCATATAATGACATAAAACTCATCCAAATAACAAAAATCAAAAGAAAAACACAAACCTAATATGCTCATATATGCTCTAAACACCCTAACATGCACAAAACTATCAAAAACTTGCTAAATATGAACTATCATGATGAAAATATCATATGACAATCCTAAACATGAAAATAAAATCTAACATGATCCCTTAGGTAAGTATTTTATGTAAGAATGTGAAATAATCATCCTTACGGCGAGCTTTCTTAAGTAAAACTATCCGGAGATAATTTTACGTAGAAACCACTCCGTATGAGTGATTTCTTCACATATCCTATATAAAATATATACCTAAGAATGCAAAGAAAGTCACAGCGCACTTAAACACACTCCAGAAAGCACCTATACACAATCTCGCCCTCTAAGGACGATAATTATCCTCGAAAAGAATAATCATCCATACACCTATGAAGATGAGGCTTACATAGCAAGTGTCCTATACAAAAGATGCTTAAAATCATGCACATAATTGAACCATGAAGAGAAAACAGCCTAAACACATCAACTAATTTTCTGTGCAAAACGTACCTCTATCCTTAAAAGAGAAACTATCCTAACAGCAAGCAATTCGCAATCCTATTCCACTAGCATGCTTTCATATTATATTTGAATCATATACACTCCAAAATATAGAGTATATATGATTCCTAATTCAATTCTAAGCCATAACTATGCAGAGAATGGAGTAGAAGAAGAAGGAATAGTAAAAGGATGCAAAGGAAACTTACAACAAAGCAAAGGTCTTCGCTGTGTTCTTCCTCCTCTTTGGCTTGATTATCTTCTAGTTCCTCTTCAAAATTGCAGTAGAAAGCCTCCTCCAAGTGATGTGGGTGTGTGCAAACTCGTGGTCCCTTTCTCTCTTATGAATATGAAGTGTCCAAAAGTCCAAAAGTCCAGCAAAAGTCCCTTATACTGACGAATGAGCCTCTATTTATAACCAACCAACCATATGAACCAATGGTTGAGATTAATTCACCATAAAACCAATCTAGGGTTGTAATTAAATCCCATGGATGTTAAACAACTCAAAACCACCTCCCAATAGGCTTAGAAGTCCTTTAGAAGGTTGAAATTCGGAGTGGTAGAGTCCCATTCTGTTAAAACTTCAAAGAGAGACAAATCAGGACGGAGGTCTCAGGTGACCGGTTGGGTGAACCGGTTAGACCGGTTGGCCGAACCGGTCACCCAAGAGTGAAGTCAGGTTTCCTCGGTTTTGAGGATTCCTGACCCAGTTTGGACTCCTAACTTCAAACGGACTTAAATTTTTCATTTTAACTCTGATTTGAGTGATTCAAAAGCCAAAATTTCAAGGATTCAATGTAGAATAAGCTTAGAATATTCTTGAACCAAAAATCCCTGACCACAGTCAGGTGGCTGGGTTTTCATGAGGCGATTACTCGAAAAAAGGTCAATTAACCATAGGGTAATGTGGTGAACCAATCCAAAACCTATCAATAAATTAAATTGGCACTTCAATTAGGCTCATTTCATCATTCTAAGGTCAATGGAACACTCTGGAACAAATTTGGAAGTCAAT